>CP139509.1:215695552-216295552 GCA_021014915.2 Artemisia tridentata subsp. tridentata
GAAAAGATGTGAACTGTGTAACTATACCAATCATATCACTGATGATTGCTATAGAATTCTTTATTACATGATTTGCAAAAAAGATGATCACAGGACCTCTGATCATAAAACACACTAAGTCACATCAAAGATGGCAAGCCTTAAAGCTCAGTCTTTAAACTATCTTTCTGATTCTAAACAGAAATAGAAACAAAAGGCAAAACCTTTTGCACCTTGCCCTTACTGTGGGTTCAATGATCACTATCTTAAGGATTGTCAAATTGACAATTGTTGTGAAAATAGTGGAAGTTCCACTCATGACACCTCAGGAGGTGATAAGGCCATTCAGGCCAGAGGAGGTATGACAGAGTCAACCTCTCAGTCTACTGAGTCTACATCTGCAATCAAATGCATAATTTGTGGTAGCTCAGTCCACTCCACCACTGACCATAAATCAATTGTAAATATTAAAAAGACCCCCAAAGCTAAGCCCTCCAAGAAATGGAGTCCTAGAAAGAAATAACCCAGTTTACTATTTGTGCAGAAACATGCCAGGAATCCTGTTTGGCATCTAGATAGTGGATGTTCAAGAAGCATGACTGGTGTGAAGGAGTATCTGCACAAGTATGTTGATGAATCAGGACCCAAAGTGATATTTGCTGATAACTCATCATGTCTCACTGAAGGTTATGGTTCAGTAAACTGCAATGGTCTAGTCTTTACTAGGATAGCTTATGTAAATGGTCTTAAATACAATTTGATCAGTGTCAGTCAACTATGTGATGCTAAATACATAGTTCAGTTTGATCATAAACAAGGAATCATCTTCAATGCTAACAAGGAAGTTGTCCTTATTGCACCAAGAAGACATGATGTTTATGTGTTGGACATGACTAGTCTGACTCAGAATGGAACTTGTCTCTTTACCAAGGCCACTGATACTCTCAATTGGCTTTGGCATAAGAGACTCTCCCACCTGAATTTCAAAAACATAAACAACCTTGTTAAACAAAACAAGGTCCTTGGCTTACCATCTCTTGTGTTTTCAAAGGATAAACCATGCTCAGCTTGTGAAAAAGGTAAACATCACAGAGCATCCTTTAAAACCAAAACCAACTTTTCCATCAGGAACTGCCTACATCTTCTCCATATGGATCTATTTGGACCAATAAGTCCTAGATCCATTAACCATGAGAAATATACTCTGGTCATTGTAGATGAATACTCAAGATACACAGTGGTATACTTCCTGATCAAAAAGAGTCAGGCAGCTGAAACAATAATGTCCTTTGTCAGGAACATTGAAAATCAAAATGACATCAAGGTCAAACAGATTAGGACTGACAATGGAACAGAGTTCAAAAATTATGAACTTGAATGTTTCTGTGATGAGAAAGGAATTTCCCAAAAATTTTCCTCACCATACACACCTGAACAAAATGGTGTGGCTGAAAGGAAAAATAGAACACTCATTGAAGCAGCCAGGACAATGCTAAATGGATCAGTCCTTTCCAAACACTTTTGGACTGAAGCAGTAAAGACTGCCTGTTACACACAAAACAGATCCATCATTGTCAAGAGACATAGCAAAACTCCTTATGAGTTATTCAAGGGAAGGATCCCTGACATCAGCTACTTTCATGTCTTTGGGTGTCATGTGTTTATTCATAATCACAAGGATCACTTAGGAAAATTTGATGCCAAAGCTGATGATGGATACTCCCTTGTCTCAAAGGCCTTCAGGGTGTTCAACACTAGGAGACAGCATACTGAGGAAACATTTCATGTTACCTTTGATGAGAGCACTGATGCTATCAGTGTCTCTAACAACTTAGTGGAAGAGATAGGTATTGATGAATCATCAAGATATCCTCCTGATGAACATCATCCTGAAAATGGTCCTTCCACTCAGTACCAAGCAAATGCTGACATCTCCTATTACATCATTCCCCATAACCTTCCTTACCCAACCATCACTGAGTTTGTTGAAGCACAAAGTACTGATGAAATCATTCAGTCAGAACAAAATACTCAGGAAACAAACAATTACACTGATGAGTCAACCCACTCAGACACTCACGATACTGAAGATCATAATGTGTCTGATCCTTATCCTACCCATCAGGCCTCTACAAGTTCTAAACAGTTCCCAAGACCTCAGGACAGTTAGACTAGGTCTCAGGATATAGAACTTGTCAATATAATTGGTGAGCCTACTGAAGGCATGCTCACAAGAAGCATGGCTGCTGAACTGAGAGCAGCCTCAGCCAATGAATGCCTATTTGTGGACTTTATTTCCACAATTGAACCCAAAAGTGTCAAGGAAGCACTTAATCACCCAAGTTGGGTTCAGGCCATGCATGATGAACTAGAACAATTTGACAGAAACAAGGTAATGACCTTGGTCAAGTGTCCTGAAGATGTTTCAGTCATTGGCATGAAATGGGTATTCAAAAACAAATCTGATGAAAATGGCATAGTCATTAAAAACAAAGCCAGACTTGTAGCCAAAGGCTATAATCAACAAGAAGGCATTGACTATGAAGAAACATTTGCACCAGTAGCAAGGATGGAAGCCATCAGGATCTTCCTTGCTTTTGCTACATACATGAACTTCAAGGTGTACCAAATGGATGTTAAAAGTGCATTCTTAAATGGTTCACTGAAAGAAGAAGTTTATGTTCAGCAACCTCCTGGATTTGAAAGCCATGAGTTTCCTGACTATGTCTGCAAGCTTAACAAAGCCCTTTATGGACTGAAACAAGCTCCCAGGGCATGGTATGAAACTCTTTCAGCCTTCCTGATCCAAAACAAATTTGTCAGAGGCAAGATAGACAACACATTGTTTATCTACAAGACAAATAATGATGTCATACTAGTACAAGTGTATGTTGATGACATCATCTTTGGCTCAACAAGTTTCAAACTTTGCAAACAATTTGAAAAACTAATGGCAAAGAAATTTGAAATGAGCATGATGGGAGAACTGACTTACTTCCTTGGTCTTCAAATCAAGCAGACTGATAAAGGAACCTCTATCAGTCAAGAGAAGTACGTCAGAAGCCTACTGAAGAAGTATGAACTCAGTGACTGTGCCTCAGTCAAAACTCCCATGGTACCCCCAAACAACCTTGGTCCTGATCTCACTGGAAAACCAGTAAATCAAACTCTTTTTAGAGGAATGATAGGTTTACTGATGTATCTACTCGCATCAAGGCCTGATATCCAATTCTCAGTCTGTTTGTGTGCCAGATATCAATCTGACCCAAGAGAATCTCATATCACTGCTGTGAAAAGGATATTCAGGTACCTGAAAGGTACTCCAAGCCTTGGATTATACTATCCAAAATGCTCAGGCCTTGATCTTAAAGGATACTTAGACTCTGACTATGCTGGATGCAACATGGACAGAAAAAGCACTTCAGGCTCCTGCCAAATTCTTGGTGGAAAACTAGTCTATTGGAGTGCTAAGAAGCAACAGTCAGTTGCCATGTCCTCAGCCGAAGCTGAATATGTTGCAGCAGCAAGTTGTTGTGCAAATGTACTCTGGATGAAAAGTCAACTCAGTGACTATGGAATTCAGTACAAGATGGTTCCCATCTTTTGTGATAACGCAAGTGCAATTGCCATCTCAAACAACCCTGTTCTTCATCAGAGAACAAAACACATTGATATTAGATATCATTTCATCAGGGACCATGTCATGAATGGTGACATAGAATTAAACTTCATTCCTACTGAATATCAGCTAGCGGATATATTCACCAAGCCATTAGATGAACCAACTTTCACAAGACTGAAAGCTGAACTTGGAATGTTGGATATTGAGAATCAGTCCACTGATTGATTCCATCCAAATAAGTACAAATTCTGAAAACCCAGGTCCCTGACTCAATGTGTACTCCAGTGAAAAGAATCACTGAAACCTCAGGAACTAAGCCCAAGTTCCTGAAATGTTGGACTTCAGGAACTAAACCCAAGTTCCTGAACCCTTGAACCTCAGGAATTAAACCCAAATTCCTGAACACTAGAACCATCAGTGACTAAACCCAAGTCCTGACAATCAGGTTCACTGAATGAAAAGTCATTCAGGGCCCTCAAGAGACATTAAATACTAACTTAAATGCTCTAAGTATCTAGTTAGCAAATGTCCGAGGTTGGTAACTGAATTCTTATTTAATATAAGAATATTTGTTCTTTTGCCTTTCTGGCTTCCACCTCTGGGCCCCCACATTCCCACTTGGCATTAAATGCCTCTCCAATCACATTACAAATATGTGATAACTCATCTCTGCAAATTACACTTTTGCAGAACTGCTCAACTGTTCACCTTGACTGTTGCGCCAAACCAGGGAAAGTGGAGTGGTGGCATTAAATGCGGATCCCAAAACATTTTATTCAAAACAGTTTCCAAAAATTCTTTTTGAATAAATAAAATCCGCTTAATACCCAAATTACCCTCCACTTCACTTCCCTATAAATACCCCATACAAAAAAAACACACACATGTTTTTAGAAATCTTAAGCAAAATTTTGCCCTTTTCTTTCAAAAACTAAATCTTGTGTGTGTGTTCTTAGGCTTTAGAAACCCAGAATCATTTGTTAACCCAGACCTACCAATACAAATGGCTTCTTCTAATGCTATCACATACGCCCCTAATGTGGAATTCATATTAGAGGGTGTAGACCTCACTAAGAACAATGTGGTAGGAAACTTTGCCTATCCACAAAAGTTCTTTGCCTACAAGAATGTGGTTAAATTTCTACAAAACTGCTTCCTTGCTAAGGCATTTACAACCACCCCCTCAGTCATTTATCAAGACTACTTAAGGGAATTCTGGTGTACTGCAGTGGCTACTAGCCCTAAAGACACCAAAGAATCCATCATCACATTCACAGTGATGAATGGGAGAAGGACCCTCTCCTTGGATTACAAAACCTTCATCAAGGTCACTGGTCTTGATTTCGCTGAGGCCTTTGAGCCCAACCCTACTGACCAAGAGGTTAAAGCAGAAATGCTTTTTCTAGGACCTCGTGACCCTAAGCGTCTTGAAATGTCCTCAGGAGCCTTATTGGACAAGGCTCCAATTGTGAAGTCCTGGTTCCACCCTATCTAGAGGATCCTGATGACCTTTGTCATTCAGGTCCTTGGAGGGAATAAATCCTCCACGGAGCAGTTGAACTCATCACAATAATTGATGTTGTTCAGTCTCCTGGAGGGTAGAAAAATAGATATCGGAGGTATAATCTTCCGTGACCTTGTTGCCAATCTCTCAGGGAAATCTAGGCAAAGACACATGTCTTATCCTAGGTTTATTTCCTGTGTGCTTCAGGACCTACTTGGTCCTGACTATGTTAGGCCTGACGTTGAAGGTACAAAACCTAATGTTCTCCATAAGACCAATTACACTAGTGGCATTCCAGAGTTATGATGAACTCAAATAAGTACATTTTATTATCATCATTTGTCCTATTTATTTGACTTGTTTTATTATATTATATATGAGAATTGATACGTTAATGTTTACTTTTGTAATTCTCAGGTAAAAACAAGTATTATGTGAAACTTGGCGATTTTGGACTAATTATGGAGCAAAACAAGCAAGATGTTAAGAGTCTACTGAAATGTACAAGATCAAGATCATTCTGCTCCAGATACGTCGCAACATACTTCTTACATACGGCGTATCACTATCAAGATTTCACAAGCTACAATCCAAGACAGCAAAGGACATGCGCCGCATAGAGAAATGGAGTTACGCCGCATCTTAAGGCGGCGTACGAATATTCCTGAATATATTAATCTTGGACCCCACGCGAAGTTAAGTCAATGCGCCGCATCTACTTATCCTATGCGCCGCATCTAACCCTCAGACAGAAACTATAAATACCCCAAGGCCAGACGAATTTCAAAATATATAGCTTAACTCAGAAGAGAAAGACAGAAACCCTAAAGCCGAATTCAAACGTGTTAGCAGCACAAGACACACCCTAAACGAAGATACAAGAGCTGTAAGAAGGTCCTGCATGTATTCAATTCATTAAGTAGTTTTGTTTTATTGTATTAGTACACTTTAATTCATCAGGATTGATGGGCTGATTCCATGTGACTACGGAATATCATGGGCACCCCTTAAAATTGTTTTCCCATTAATTAAAGTTTATATGTTGATGTCTTTGGTGACTTTTATTAGTGCATTGATAACCTCTGTGTCTAGCTGAGCATTGCTTGGGTCGCCATGCCCCTTCCTCGCCTATCTATTCTAGCGTATACGAAACGTGGGCATCACAAATGCTCAATATTCTAGGATAGTGGGATAGACATAAGTAATCATTAAGGGTTTACTCGCCGATAAGATTAGAGCCAACGAGAAAGGGTTAATTATATACGCTTCATATAAAACTAGCAATAAAACAAGTGACAAGCTACTTAATTATCAGGACAGGTCTTCTTATTGTCTCAAGTATCTATCTGTGTATGTGTGTGCTAGCTGATTCGTGCTCATTAGTTTAGTTTACTATTTAATCATAGCCAAACCGTGCCAGTATCTCAGGCTGAACCCCCTTGCGTTAGATTAGGTTGTATAGCTAACTTAAGATATTAAAATACTGATTAGAATAACTAGATAATACGTTCCACTCTTAGTGATCGACACTCTACTTACCATTATATTCATACTGACCGGGTACACTGCTCGTTAAAGTGTGTTTTTTATTGATAAGTCGGCTAAATATAAATTTAAAACTTGAGTAGGCATTAATACTGTTAAAACCACAACGACACATCACGCGCGCACCAAGTTTTTGGCGCCGCTGCCGTGGACATAAAAGAATTAGAGCAATACACACGCACATCAAGTTTTTGGCGCCGTTGCCGGGGAGTGAATTGTTATTATCTGTTAATTTGATTAGTATTTTAATTAGGTTTTCGTTTTAATTTTTAGATTCTAACCGCTAACTCCGTTGTATATTAGATAAATTGCATTCATTGTATTATTTGCATATTTTCTGTTTTTGTGTGTTTTTATTTTCTTTAATTTTTGTTTCTTTTTGTTTGTTTTTTTTTTTTTTTTTTTTTTTTTTTTTTGTTTTTTTTTCTCTTTTTTATTTTTTCTGCATTCTGCTATCGTTGTACTGAGCTGATACAAACGATACGGCGCATCTGTTTTCACAGATACGGCGTATTGCGTTTAATTTTTTATAAAATACAACGCGTTCAATAAATTCGAGTACGACACATCTTTCCCCAAGATACGGCGTATTCTGTTTTTAATAAGAAATTTTTCTAAACCCTAACGCCATACGACGCATCTGTTTTCACAGATACGGCGTATTTTCGATTTAAATTAAAAACAGTTTTCGAATTGTTAAACAGATACGACGCATCGATTTGTATTGATACGGCGCATCTACTAAATCAAAAATCTTGTATTTTGAAACGTAACGAAAATACGGCGCATTAGATTTTGTTAATACGACGCATTTAATTTTAATAAATATAATCGATTTTTGATAATTTAAATTGATACGGCGCATTCTAATTCATAAGCGGCGTATCTGCTTTCTGAATAAAAGTCTGATTAAATTTTAACGATTATAAGATACGGCGTATCCTACTTTTTGGATACGGCGCATCATCTGTAGATATCAGCAAAATTTTATTTATCCCGAACTGAGAAATTCTAATCAACTTTCCTGTCTCTTAGAAAATTTTTACTTCGAAGCCTATTTATTCTATGTTTCAGGAATGATGATTGATCTTTTCCCAAGCTGGTTCGGAGGATCAAGGATCAAACTTACAATCGACGAGATTATATCAAAGTTTGCCCAAGAAAGCGGAAAGGAATTATTGCTGAAAGAACAAAACAATATGATTAGAGAAGTGACGATTGAAGTGCACCAATTGTCAAGGGTGATTAAAGGAGTTTTGTTCCAAAGGCACAACCTAAAGGGAAATACCTTGATAATTACATCGACAATACTGAGAACGAAGTGGTGGAGTTTGAACCCGAAGTATCGGTATTAAGGAGCTGAACGTGAGTCTAACTTGAAGACTCTGGAATAAAGATAAGTGCTGACCGAGAGACAACCCGGAGAATTTTTACATTCTGTTCTGTGTTGAGTCTGTCAGACCTGCAGAAGATACGGCGCATCTCAATCCTAAGATGCGACGCATCACCTGCACTGGTCATATCTTATTTTATTTTCTGCATTTTTATTTTTTTGACTTTAAAACTTTCTGTCAGTATTTTAATGCGGCGCATCCCTGGTTAAGGATGCGACGCATCTTTTATTCTGATTCGTATTTATTCCAGGCTCGATACGGCGTATCTTCTTCAATAAGATACGGCGTATCGACTGACCTGATGATTTTCAGTTTTAATTTTTTAAGTTTTATTTTTACTAACTACTAATGTATTATGCAAGTTTGAACCTTCTTAACTCAGGTGTGTTAAAGTCTTAATGGTATTATAGATTCCTACATTCCTGTGGATACATCATTTTTGAAGCTTAAACGTTCTCACCACAAGAAAGTTGATTTTTGCTCTTATACAAATAATGGAGGATCATAGCGAGCAAATCTCAGGGGAGTTTTTCTGTTCTAATTCTTTTATTTTCCAGTTTTTAACCTTTGACACAAACAACGAGGACGTTGTTTAACTTAAGTGGGGGGATTGGAGAATTAGAACACTTACTTGTCCTAAACTTTTTCAAAATATGCTTAAAATGCGCTTAATATATAAAATTTAAAATTTTTTAGCATGTTTTTGTTTAAAGTCTAAATTACATAGCTGCACACATAACCTTATTTCCAAAAATTGTGAACTTTTCAAAATTCACAAATCTATGAGTGTGCCGGTGACTTGTAAACTTTAGAACTTGGCTTATATACTATATGAGACCACCATAATAAGTATTATCTATATAATTGGAGTGACTTGTCTAAATTGGTAAATTTCTAGGATTACACCCAAATAGCCTTTATATGTTATGTGATATTAACTAACTACATTGGTTAGTTAACCCCCGTATAAACCTTTTGTTACTCTCACTTTTAGAGTAAGATACCCCTAGAAAAACCCTCAGAGCCATTCCTTTCGTTTCTTACACCTTTGTTATAATGTTTCGATACACCCTTACACCTTAGCCTACCCTGTAGATTAAAATCCGTGGTTGGTTAATTGCTTTAGGCAAAGTGTGTTTCCTTACATTACCTGTGTTCGCGTGCGTAATTCATTATCTTTGGTTGAGTCAGGAAATTGCACAATGCAATTGGTATGAAAGTAAATATTGTATAACTTTGAGTTTATTTTTCGTGTGTTTACTACTTTCGCTATTACAGTTATTTCTGAAAGTATGAAGAGTATGAAAAAATTATCCGGAAAAATAGTGATAGAAAAGTTGTGAAATTTTACACATATGTTGATGTCAAAAAAAAAAAAAAAAAAAAAAAAAAAAAAAAAAAAAAAAATCGAAAAAATAGAAAAGAAAAGAAAAAGAAAAAGGAAAAGTTGGAAGTTTGTTTTAACCAACTTATGTAAAGTTTTGTATTTAGTGGTTGATATCACCACTACTTGTTGTATATTATATTTATGGATTGAATGAGAGTTGGCCGTTATGGGAACGCCAACTAGGATTATTCTTTGATTGAGATCTTGTTGAGTATAATTCGTGTCTACCTAAAGCGTGTGTTTCAAGTGTTAAAGCGTGAGTTATTCAATGATATGAGTCTTATTCATGGGATGGTTGGGAAAGTAATTTACCACACTTAGGATTTTAATTTATCTGTTTTGTTTATTTTTCATTTTACACCAATTTGTATCCCAAATATTATCCATACCCTATATCATTCTTCATCCAAACCTTTGATTTATTGAGATTAGGGATTTGAGCAATCTTAAGTATCGTAGTCGTGGATTCGGCTATTTATTTATGATTTTGTCGCCCTTTTTGATATAATATTATTGGTAAAGATTACTTGGTCCTATCTTTAGCCTATTCGAGTTAAGGATTTGAGCAATTGCAAGTATCGTGGTCGTGGATTCGATCATGTATTTGTGATTTTGTCGCCTTTTCTGGAATATGAGATCGATAGAGATTAAGAAGGATGATTAACCCTTAACCAACAAACCCTTTTTACCGCTTTAGACTTGTTATTCCTTGGCTTTAGTGGGGGAGATGCGTATACTTGCCAAGCTTATGATAGAATATTCGTCACGACTGGACAGTTAAACGATTAGATTTGCTTTTATCGAAATATTTTATTTTATTTCTAATTCGTTAAGTGTTTGGTTGTGCAATTATGACAAAACGAATACATGCTTAAATATAAAAATTGTAACACCCCAACCCGACAAGGGTAAAGATGTCACAATGATGGTTTCATATCAGAACAAGCACAAGCATAAGACGTAAATAATACAATTGAACTTCAAGGGTTACAATGGAAAATCTGAAACTACAAGGTTACAATACAATAATTTCTAAGTCTAATTATAAATACTTCTAGTCATCTTCAATAGCTAGTAAGGTCTTCTAAGTCCAAGGTACACTCAAAGTTGCTCTCATCCCAAAGCAAAACCCAGCTTCCGAGCTTAGATACCTACCGCAGGAAAAGAAAATGCGGCTGAGCTACGAGAGCTCAGTGAACAGATATAACGATAACAAAGCAGTAGTAATGGGGTAGTGAAGTAAAGGAAATACTACAAGGTGTAACATGAGTAGGAAAGAAATGGAAAAGGTTATCAAGAATTGGTTACAATGGCTAAGTGTAAAGGAAACCATAACCCACCACCAGCCCAAGTTCAATTCAAGTCAAGTCAAGTGTCAAATCAAGCATAGGTTATAGGGTAACAGTAACAGTAATCCACTACGAGCCCAGAACATATCAAATCAAGTAAACAAGTATACATGTATACGGAGGGGTGACCTCGGTATACCAAGTATAATATGAGGGGATACCTCCAAGGGTTGGAGTCATGAGCTCCCAAGAGTGAATGACGTGTATCGCACACACCCATCATGTCACTAAACAATAAAAGTAAGTCAAGTCATGTACAATACAAATCTAGGATGCATCCATACGCCCCTGTAGGCTGCCACAATGTCTTCATCTACGTGTACAAGTCAAATATCAAGTCAATGGCAGGGACGGGATAGGTCATCACCTTCCTACCCAAAAGTCAAGTCATTAGTGCATCAATGACAAGGACATGAAACCCCTTATGCCTAGTAGGGCTCATAGTCTCAAACTGTGGGTCAAGGTAAGTATCAAGTATCATGTTTCAAGTTCAAGTTCAAGTCACAAATCATATATCAAGGGGTTCATATCAATGTATCAAGATTCAAGTCAAGTTTCTAATCCAAGTTTATCAAGGTTCAGGTCAAGGGTCAAGATAAGAGATCATAACAAAGGTTTATAGTAAAGGTTCAATTTAAAAGTTCATTTAAAAACAATCCTTCAATAATGGTTTTCTTAAAAATGATCTTTAAAATGGTTTTCATAAAAATGGTTTTCAAAAATAGTTTTCATAAAGATAGTTTTAAAAATAGTTTTCATAAAACATTTCATAAATAATTTAAAAGGTTTTCCTCATTCAGTTATAATATCAAGTAATCAAGGTTCAAGTCCAGGTTCATGGCAAGGTTCATATCAAGGTTCATAGCAGGGTTCAAGGCAAAAGATCAAGGCAAGGGTTCAAAGCAAAGGTTCAAATCTAAGGTTTACTATACAAGGGAAAACATAGCAATGGCTTTGGGGAATCCTAAACGAATCAAAACAAGAGATCAAGATAACGAAGGCACCTTACAAGAAGGGCAGAATATCTGTACCTTATTAGCAGAAAACAAGAATAGAAAGCTGACAAGGACCAAGTTACTCCTCCTCGAACCTAAAGGAGTAGAAGATAGAATCACAAATGATTTTTAGTTGTCTTTCCTTATTAAGTAAGTTTCCATTTTTAGAAAGTTTCCTTATATCAACATATAATATTTTATGGTTAATTATGACAACTTCTATAGCTTAGGGTTTTAAATGTAAATATGTAAAAGATAAGGTTTAAAGTAAAAATATCATGAGTTATGCTTTTAACCCATAAGTTACCCATAATTACAAACCTAGTCCTTTAATGTTAATAATTTTACAAGTTAAACCCTTAATATAATTAAATTACAATTTAAACCCTATAGTTAGTTAAAATACAATTTAACCCTTATAATATGTGTATTTACACATATGAGACCTCTAATAATCAAAAGTTACACATTATACCTTTACATAAGTATTTATACGATTCACCCTTCAATATTACAATATTTACAAACAAGTCCCTCTAATTATTTAATTTTACAAATCGATTTAATATTTATGTAAATTACCGTTCAACCCTTCTAATTCCAAAATTTACACATAAGGCCCCTATACAATATTTTATACAGCTTACCCTTGACCCAAAACATGTTACAAAAATATCCCTCAATTTTATAAAGTTACAAAACGCCCCCTTTAGTTTTCTAATTCCAATCGTTATTTACATAAAATCACACAAACCTAACCCTAAATTATCCAATCATTACTAATAATTAACTAACCTTACAAACACATTAAATACACTCAATTACATCATCTAACCCTAACCCTAAAGCACACGACCCATTCTTTTTATTTTAAAACCTTTTTCTTTTTAACCGGTTTGAACAAAATTTGACCAAGTGAAACCTAAGCTTCTATAAATCCAAGTAACATTTTTCTAGTGTCATTAGGCTTATATGTGATCGAATAAAAATATATGTACAACCCAGAAAAATCTGCTTAGTCGATTTAAGGTTTTTGTTCGAATTTAGGGTTCTTTAGTTCGAATTACTTCAATTGATTAAACAAACATGCATGGTTCCATTACACTATTTTATATGGATTATATATGACCTATACAAGTGCAGAAAAATAGCAGAAAGAGTTTAGATCAGACGCATGAGCTGGGGGAATTATACCTCTCGGTAGTGAAGAAAAGGGCAAAGAAAATCAAGAACACTCGAACCAAGCTTCCTATAATCGAACCTCTATTTTACCAGACCTCTTTGCACATAATAGAACACAGCAAAATTGTTGTTGCTGCTCCAGAAAGTTTACAGGATCGTATGGGATTTTTAGGGATGTTTTGTCGACTTTTAGGGATCGAAAAAAGATTATATGGGATTATATATATATAGCCGAGTATTATGAGAGGAGGGGGAAACATAAAGGCCGGTCCAAGACTCAAGATCATGATAAAATTCTGTTTCTAAATTATCTTGTACAATTTATAGTATTTATCTTATAATTACTTGATTTAATAATTTAATAAGGAGAATAATATAAGGTAATAATAATTTCGGTATATATTATTTAATTAATATGACAAATATTTTTATATCATGTAAAATACTAAAATGTTCAAGTAAAAATTATTTTACTTCATTTGGTACTTGATTACAAGCATTTGGGATTAATTTGGTAAAATTTTAAATTCAAGGGTAATTTTGTCATTTTACATGTCTTAGAATTTCAGGTATTACAACTTCTTCCCCTCTAAAAAAAATTTCGTCCTTGAAATTTGCAAGGAAGCGGAAAGGCAATAGAATGGAACTCATACGGAATGCAAACAAGATTTCAAGTCAATCTAACTGTATCAACAGCAGAGAGCTCTACAAGAGTTCAAGATTTATAACTGAAATCAACATAACGCAAAACGGGAGTCTAAACTTGTCCAAACATCTAATGAACAAGGGCAGAGTATACGAACAGGTAGGATGAACCTAAAGTCTCACTAATCACGGATAATCCTACGGAGACCAAGTTCTAAACTTCTTAGGTACTTCCTGAGACATCCTATGGCCACAATGAGGGCACGTTATATGGTGTAAGTATTATCACGTTCATAATACCAGCACCACATAAATATGCCTTCATGATGATCATACTTTATCTCAAGTCGTAACAACAACCTATCTTAATCCACCTAATACTTCTACAGTCTCAGAGGTCAACAAAATCAAATGTCATAGCAAGGCACGAATCAGAGTGATGCAGAAACACTAATACTTAAACCAATGCCTTATAATCTACCTATTCCTCACTGGTCAAAACTTAAGTTCATACCAAGAAATCCTAAAGCAAGTCCTCAAGGTATTCTCCTATGTTCTTACAGTGGAAGCCTAATGGTCCTAAATGCACAGGACAGGGTAATGTATTACAAGTCGTCAACCTGTCTCTGATACCATAAATTGTAACACCCCGACCCGACAAGGGTAAAGATGTCACAATGATGGTTTCATATCAGAACAAGCACAAGCATAAGACGTAAATAATACAATTGAACTTCAAGGGTTACAATGGAAAATCTGAAACTACAAGGTTACAATACAATAATTTCTAAGTCTAATTATAAATACTTCTAGTCATCTTCAATAGCTAGTAAGGTCTTCTAAGTCCAAGGTACACTCAAAGTTGCTCTCATCCCAAAGCAAAACCCAGCTTCGAGCTTAGATACCTGCCGCAGGAAAAGAAAATGCGGCTGAGCTACGAGAGCTCAGTGAACAGATATAACGATAACAAAGCAGTAGTAATGGGGTAGTGAAGTAAAGGAAATAATACAAGGTGTAACATGAGTAGGAAAGAAATGGAAAAGGTTATCAAGAATTGGTTACAATGGCTAAGTGTAAAGGAAACCATAACCCACCACCAGCCAAGTTCAATTCAAGTCAAGTCAAGTGTCAAATCAAGCATAGGTTATAGGGTAACAGTAACAGTAAATCCACTACGAGCCCAGAACATATCAAATCAAGTAAACAAGTATACATGTATACGGAGGGGTGACCTCGGTATACCAAGTATAATATGAGGGGATACCTCCAAGGGTTGGAGTCATGAGCTCCCAAGAGTGAATGACGTGTATCGCACACACCCATCATGTCACTAAACAATACAAGTAAGTCAAGTCATGTACAATACAAATCTAGGATGCATCCATACGCCCCTGTAGGCTGCCACAATGTCTTCATCTACGTGTACAAGTCAAATATCAAGTCAATGGCAGGGACGGGATAGGTCATCACCTTCCTACCCAAAAGTCAAGTCATTAGTGCATCAATGACAAGGACATGAAACCCTCATGCCTAGTATGGCTCATAGTCTCAAACTGTGGGTCAAGGTCAAGTATCAAGTATCAGTTCAAGTTTCAAGTTCAAGTTCAAGTCAAATCATATATCAAGGGGTTCATATCAATGTATCAAGATTCAAGTCAAGTTTCTAATCCAAGTTTATCAAGGTTCAGGTCAAGGGTCAAGATAAGAGATCATAACAAAGGTTTATAGTAAAGGTTCAATTTAAAAGTTCATTTAAAAACAATCCTTCAATAATGGTTTTCGTAAAAATAATCTTTAAAATGATTTTCATAAAAATGGTTTTCAAAAATAGTTTTCATAAAGATAGTTTTAAAAATAGTTTTCATAAAACATTTCATAAATAATTTAAAAGGTTTTCCTCATTCAGTTATAATATCAAGTAATCAAGGTTCAAGTCCAGGTTCATGGCAAGGTTCATATCAAGGTTCATAGCATGGTTCAAGGCAAAAGATCAAGGCAAGGGTTCAAAGCAAAGGTTCAAATCTAAGGTTCACTATACAAGGGAAAACATAGCAATGGCTTTGGGGAATCCTAAACGAATCAAAACAAGAGATCAAGATAACGAAGGCACCTTACAAGAAGGGCAGAATATCTGTACCTTATTAGCAGAAAACAAGAATAGAAAGCTGACAAGGACCAAGTTACTCCTTCCTCTAACCTAAAGGAGTAGAAGATAGAATCACAAATGATTTTTAGTTGTCTTTCCTTATTAAGTAAGTTTCCATTTTTAGAAAGTTTCCTTATATCAACATATAATATTTTATGGTTAATTATGACAACTTCCATAGCTTAGGGTTTTAAATGTAAATATGTAAAAGATAAGGTTTAAAGTGAAAATATCATGAGTTATGCTTTTAACCCATAAGTTACCCATAATTACAAACCTAGTCCTTTAATGTTAATAATTTTACAAGTTAAACCCTTAATATAATTAAATTACAATTTAAACCCTATAGTTAGTTAAAATACAATTTAATCCTTATAATATGTGTATTTACACTTGAGACCTCTAATAATCAAAAGTTACACATTATAACTTTACATAAGTATTTATTCGATTCGCCCTTCAATATTACAATATTTACAAACAAGTCCCTCTAATTATTTAATTTTACAAATCGATTTAATATTTACGTAATTTACCATTCAAACCTTCTAATTCCCAAATTTACACATAAGACCCCTATACAATATTTTATACGGCTTACCCTTGACCCAAAACATGTTACAAAAATATCCCTCAAGTTTATAATGTTACAAAACGCCCCCTTTAGTTTTCTAATTCCAATCGTTATTTACATAAAATCATACAAACCTAACCCTAAATTATCCAATCATTACTAATCATTAACTAACCTTACAAACACATTAAATACACTCAATTACATCATCTAACCCTAACCCTAAAGCACACGATCCATTCTTTTTATTTTAAAACCTTTTTCTTTTTAACCGGTTTGAACAAAATTTGACCAAGTGAAACCTAAGCTTCTATAAATCCAAGTAACATTTTTCTAGTGTTATTAGGCTTATATGTGATCGAATAAAAATATATATACAGCCCAGAAAAATCTGCTTAGTCGATTTAAGGTTTTTGTTCGAATTTAGGGTTCTTTAGTTCGAATTACTTCAATTGATTAAACAAACATGCATGGTTCCATTACACTATTTTATATGGATTATATATGACCTATACAAGTGCAGAAAAATAGCAGAAAGTGTTTAGATTAGACGCATGAGCTGGGGGAATTATACTTCTCGGTAGTGAAGAAAAGGGCAAAGAAAATCAAGAACACTCGAACCAAGCTTCCTATAATCGAAACTCTATTTTTCCAAACATCTTAGCACTTAATAGAACATAGGAAAATTGTTGTTGCTGCTCCAGAAAGTTTACAGGATCGTATGGGATTTTTAGGGATGTTTTGTCGACTTTTAGGGATAGGAAAAAGATTATATGGGATTATATATATATAGCCGAGTATTAGGAGAGGAGGGGGAAACATAAAGGCCGGTCCAAGACTCAAGATCATGATAAAATTCTGTTTCTAAATTATCTTGTACAATTTATAGTATTTATCTTATAATTACTTGATTTAATAATTTAATAAGGAGAATAATATAAGGTAATAATAATTTCGGTATATATTATTTAATTAATATGACAAATATTTTTATATCATATAAAATACTAAAATGTTCAAGTAAAAATTATTTTACTTCATTTGGTACTTGTTCACAAGCGTTTGGGATTAATTTGGTAAAATTTTAAATTCAAGGGTAATTTGGTCATTTTGCATGTTTTAGAATTTCAGGTATTACAACTTCTTCCCCTCTAAAAAAAATTTCGTCCTCGAAATTTGCAAGGAAGCGAAAAGGCAATAGAACGGAACTCATACGGAATGCGAACAAGATTTCAAGTCAATCTAACTGTATCAACAGCAGAGAGCTTTACAAGAGTTCAAGATTTATAACTGAAATCAACAGAACGCAAAACGGGAGTCTAAACTTGTCCAGACATCTAATGAACAAGGGCAGAGTATACGAACAGGTAGGATGAACCTAAAGTCTCACTAATCACGGATAATCCAACGGAGATCAAGTTCTAAACTTCTTAGGTACTTCCCAAGATATCCTATGGCCACAATGAGGGCACGTTATATGGTGTAAGTATTATCACGTTCATAATACCAGCACCACATAAATATGCCTTCATGATGATCATACTTTATCTCAAGTCGTAACAACAACCTATCTTAATCCACCTAACACTTCTATAGTCTCAGAGGTCAACAAAATCAAATGTCATAGCAAGGCACGAATCAGAGTGATGCGGAAACACTAATACTTAAACCAATGCCTTATAATCTACCCATTCCTCACTGGTCAAAAATTAAGTTCATACCAAGAAATCCTAAAGCAAGTCCTCAAGGTATTCTCCTATGTTCTTACAGTGGAAGCCTAATGGTCCTAAATGCACAGGACAGGGTAATGTATTACAAGTCGTCAACCTGTCTCTGATACCATAAATTGTAACACCCCGACCCGACAAGGGTAAAGATGTCACAATGATGGTTTCATATCAGAACAAGCACAAGCATAAGACGTAAATAATACAATTGAACTTCAAGGGTTACAATGGAAAATCTGAAACTACAAGGTTACAATACAATAATTTCTAAGTCTAATTATAAATACTTCTAGTCATCTTCAATAGCTAGTAAGGTCTTCTAAGTCCAAGGTACACTCAAAGTTGCTCTCATCCCAAAGCAAAACCCAGCTTCCGAGCTTAGATACCTGCCGCAGGAAAAGAAAATGCGGCTGAGCTACGAGAGCTCAGTGAACAGATATAACGATAACAAAGCAGTAGTAATGGGGTAGTGAAGTAAAGGAAATACTACAAGGTGTAACATGAGTAGGAAAGAAATGGAAAAGGTTATCAAGAATTGGTTACAATGGCTAAGTGTAAAGGAAACCATAACCCACCACCAGCCCAAGTTCAATTCAAGTCAAGTCAAGTGTCAAATCAAGCATAGGTTATAGGGTAACAGTAACAGTAATCCACTACGAGCCCAGAACATACCAAATCAAGTAAACAAGTATACATGTATACGGAGGGGTGACCTCGGTATACCAAGTATAATATGAGGGGATACCTCCAAGGGTTGGAGTCATGAGCTCCCAAGAGTGAATGACGTGTATCGCACACACCCATCATGTCACTAAACAATAAAAGTAAGTCAAGTCATGTACAATACAAATCTAGGATGCATCCATACGCCCCTGTAGGCTGCCACAATGTCTTCATCTACGTGTACAAGTCAAATATCAAGTCAATGGCAGGGACGGGATAGGTCATCACTTTCCTACCCAAAAGTCAAGTCATTAGTGCATCAATGACAAGGACATGAAACCCTCATGCCTAGTATGGCTCATAGTCTCAAACTGTGGGTCAAGGTCAAGTATCAAGTATCATGTTTCAAGTTCAAGTTCAAGTTCAAGTCAAATCATATATCAAGGGGTTCATATCAATGTATCAAGATTCAAGTCAAGTTTCTAATCCAAGTTTATCAAGGTTCAGGTCAAGGGTCAAGATAAGAGATCATAACAAAGGTTTATAGTAAAGGTTCAATTTAAAAGTTCATTTAAAAACAATCCTTCAATAATGGTTTTCGTAAAAATGATCTTTAAAATGGTTTTCATAAAAATGGTTTTCAAAAATAGTTTTCATAAAGATAGTTTTAAAAATAGTTTTCATAAAACATTTCATAAATAATTTAGGGGGAATTTCTTATATCCCCTTCCAAACCTTCTAAATTTCATATATACCCAACCCAAAATCTAAATATTATATATCCCCTTCCAAACTTTCTAAATTTCATATATACCCAACCCAAAACCTAAATATCATATATCCCCTCCCTTAAACTTTTAAATATCATATTTACCCATACTAATTAATTTTAACAATTTTTTAGAAAAATATTTTTTTTTTGAATTTTTTTTTTGGAAATTGATTTTTTTTCAAAATTAATTCTTTTAGGAAATTTTTTTTCGGAAATCAATTTTTTTTTTTAGAATTTCAAAAAAAAAAATTCTGAAAAAATTAATTTCGGAAAAATTAATTTAGTTTATTTCCGAAATTGATTTTTTTTTTTGAAATTAATTGTTTTAGGAATTTTTTTTTCGGAAATCATTTTTTTTTTTGAAATTGTAAAAAAATTAAATTATTTTTTTTTCGAAATTAAATTTTTTTTTACGAAATAAATTTTTTCAGAATTTTTTTTTTTTTTTTTGAAATTCTAAAAAAAAAATTGATTTCCGAAAAAAAAAATTTCCTAAAAGAATTAATTTCGAAAAAAAAAATCAATTTCCAAAAAAAAAAATTCAAAAAAAAAATAATTTTTCTAAAAAATTGTTAAAATTAATTAGTATGGGTAAATATGATATTTAAAAGTTTAAGGTAGGGGATATATGATATTTAGGTTTTGGGTCGGGTATATATGAAATTTAGAAAGTTTGGAAGGGGATATATGATATTTAGATTTTGGGTTGGGTATATATGAAATTTAGAAGGTTTGGAAGGGGATATATGAAATTCCCCCAATAATTTAAAAGGTTTTCCTCATTCAGTTATAATATCAAGTAATCAAGGTTCAAGTCCAGGTTCATGGCAAGGTTCATATCAAGGTTCATAGCAGGGTTCAAGGCAAAAGATCAAGGCAAGGGTTCAAAGCAAAGGTTCAAATCTAAGTTTCACTATACAAGGGAAAACATAGCAATGGCTTTGGGGAATCCTAAACGAATCAAAACAAGAGATCAAGATAACGAAGGCACCTTACAAGAAGGGCAAAATATCTGTACCTTATTAGCAGAAAACAAGAATAGAAAGCTGACAAGGACCAAGTTACTCCTTCCTCGAACCTAAAGGAGTAGAAGATAGAATCACAAATGATTTTTAGTTGTCTTTCCTTATTAAGTAAGTTTCCATTTTTAGAAAGTTTCCTTATATCAACATATAATATTTTATGGTTAATTATGACAACTTCCATAGCTTAGGGTTTTAAATGTAAATATGTAAAAGATAAGGTTTAAAGTGAAAATATCATGAGTTATGCTTTTAACCCATAAGTTACCCATAATTACAAACCTAGTCCTTTAATGTTAATAATTTTACAAGTTAAACCCTTAATATAATTAAATTACAATTTAAACCCTATAGTTAGTTAAAATACAATTTAATCCTTATAATATGTGTATTTACACATATGAGACCTCTAATAATCAAAAGTTACACATTATACCTTTACATAAGTATTTATACGATTCACCCTTCAATATTACAATATTTACAAACAAGTCCCTCTAATTATTTAATTTTACAAATCGATTTAATATTTATGTAATTTACCATTCAAACCTTCTAATTCCCAAATCTTACACATAAGGCCCCTATACAATATTTTATACAGCTTACCCTTGACCCAAAACATGTTACAAAAATATCCCTCAAGTTTATAAAGTTACAAAACGCCCCCTTTAGTTTTCTAATTCCAATCGTTATTTACATAAAATCATACAAACCTAACCCTAAATTATCCAATCGTTACTAATCATTAACTAACCTTACAAACACATTAAATACACTCAATTACATCATCTAACCCTAACCCTAAAGCACACGATCCATTCTTTTTATTTTAAAACCTTTTTCTTTTTAACCGGTTTGAACAAAATTTGACCAAGTGAAACCTAAGCTTCTATAAATCCAAGTAACATTTTTCTAGTGTTATTAGGCTTATATGTGATCGAATAAAAATATATATACAGCCCAGAAAAATATGCTTAGTCGATTTAAGGTTTTTGTTCGAATTTAGGGTTCTTTAGTTCGAATTACTTCAATTGATTAAACAAACATGCGTGGTTTGATTATACTATTTTATATGGATTATATATGACCTATACAAGTGCAGAAAAATAGCAGAAAGAGTTTAGATCAGACGCATGAGCTGGGGGAATTATACCTCTCGGTAGTGAAGAAAAGGGCAAAGAAAATCAAGAACACTCGAACCAAGCTTCCTATAATCGAACCTCTATTTTTCCAAACCTCTTAGCACTTAATAGAACATAGGAAAATTGTTGTTGCTGCTCCAGAAAGTTTACAGGATCGTATGGGATTTTTAGGGATGTTTTGTCGACTTTTAGGGATAGGAAAAAGATTATATGGTATTATATATATATAGCCGAGTATTAGGAGAGGAGGGGGAAACATAAAGGCCGGTCCAAGACTCAAGATCATGATAAAATTCTGTTTCTAAATTATCTTGTACAATTTATAGTATTTATCTTATAATTACTTGATTTAATAATTTAATAAGGAGAATAATATAAGGTAATAATAATTTCGGTATATATTATTTAATTAATATGACAAATATTTTTATATCATGTAAAATACTAAAATGTTCAAGTAAAAATTATTTTACTTCATTTGGTACTTGTTTACAAGCGTTTGGGATTAATTTGGTAAAATTTTAAATTCAAGGGTAATTTGGTCATTTTACATGCTTTAGAATTTCAGGTATTACAAAAATAAATCCTAATATCTTTTAGGATACATTTTCATTTGATTTATTCTAAGGTTTACTTGGGGACAAGTAAAGTTCAAGTGGGGGGATATTTGATGAACTCAAATAAGTACATTTTATTATCATCATTTGTCCTATTTATTTGACTTGTTTTATTATATTATATATGAGAATTGATACGTTAATGTTTACTTTTGTAATTCTCAGGTAAAAACAAGTATTATGTGAAACTTGGCGATTTTGGACTAATTATGGAGCAAAACAAGCAAGATGTTAAGAGTCTACTGAAATGTACAAGATCAAGATCATTCTGCTCCAGATACGCCGCAACATACTTCTTACATACGGCGTATCACTATCAAGATTTCACAAGCTACAATCCAAGACAGCAAAGGACATGCGCCGCGTAGAGAAATGGAGTTACGCCGCATCTTAAGGCGGCGTACGAATATTCCTGAATATATTAATCTTGGACCCCACGCGAAGTTAAGTCAATGCGCCGCATCTACTTATCCTATGCGCCGCATCTAACCCTCAGACAGAAACTATAAATACCCCAAGGCCAGACGAATTTCAAAATATATAGCTTAACTCAGAAGAGAAAGACAGAAACCCTAAAGCCGAATTCAGACGTGTTAGCAGCACAAGACACACCCTAAACGAAGATACAAGAGCTGTAAGAAGGCCCTGCATGTATTCAATTCATTAAGTAGTTTTGTTTTATTGTATTAGTACACTTTAATTCATCAGGATTGATGGGCTGATTCCATGTGACTACGGAATATCATGGGCACCCCTTAAAATTGCTTTCCCATTAATTAAAGTTTATATGTTGATGTCTTTGGTGACTTTTATTAGTGCATTGATAACCTCTGTGTCTAGCTGAGCATTGCTTGGGTCGCCATGCCCCTTCCTCGCCTATCTATTCTAGCGTATACGAAACGTGGGCATCACAAATGCTCAATATTCTAGGATAGTGGGATAGACATAAGTAATCATTAAGGGTTTACTCGCCGATAAGATTAGAGACAACGAGAAAGGGTTAATTATATACGCTTCATATAAAACTAGCAATAAAATAAGTGACAAGCTACTTAATTATCAGGACAGGTCTTTTTATTGTCTCAAGTATCTATCTGTGTACGTGTGTGCTAATCGCTGATTCGTGCTCATTAGTTTAGTTTACTATTTAATCATAGCCAAACCGTGCCAGTCTCTCAGGCTGAACCCCCTTGCGTTAGATTAGGTTGTATAGCTAACTTAAGATATTAAAATACTGATTAGAATAACTAGATAATACGTTCCACTCTTAGTGATCGACACTCTACTTACCATTATATTCATACTGACCGGGTACACTGCTCGTTAAAGTGTGTGTTTTATTGATAAGTCGGCTAAATATAAATTTAAAACTTGAGTAGGCATTAATACTGTTAAAACCACAACGACACATCACGCGCGCACCAAGTCTTTGGCGCCGCTGCCGTGGACATAAAAGAATTAGAGCAATACACACGCACATCAAGGTACAACCCATCGCCCTGACCAACTACATGTTGGTAGTCATTATGGGCGATAAGGCAATCTCACCCATTCCTTCTCCTGAAAAACAGGAGATGAAGAAGAAGAAGAAGAAAGGGGGGGGGTAGCCCAGTAAGGTGGTTAGACCTAAACCACTCGTCACTGAGACTGTTGCCCCAAGCAACCTTAAACAAGGGTTTACTGTGGCCCAGACCTCTGAGACACCCATAACAGAGACCCCCTCGACCACAAAACAAACGCCAACGAAGGGCACTGAGAAATCATCCTCAGTGTCCTCGGGCAAACCCCCTCTTCCTCAAAGACTCTATTGACATAAACAAGTCACTAGGGTCAGGAACCTCCACCCACTCACATTCCGATGAAGGCACTGACAAATCACAATCAGGGCCTGAGGGAGAAAAGGGTCCTGTATCCTCGGTTGGTAACACCCCGTGCCCGCTTACTTCAAAATTTAAAACATTACGCGCGGGAAAACTCGAACCAAAACTGACCCGCTGTACTCTTTTCAAATCTGACAGAAATGCATACACATTCAGAACTTGAGACTAGTTTTAGATGAAAGTAGACTAAATTACCTTCAAAACGATAGGTGGCACGACCCATTTCGACTTACGGATTAAAAGATATGATTTTTTTGAAGACTGCCAAAAATCTGCACAAACTGCCCAGAAAACCTGGCTGTCCCGAAAATACTTTCAAAATCCCCGGCCGGAAACCCGACCTCCCGAACTCGAAACTCAACCAAACTTTCCAGATTCATTTGGTATATGAATGGGCTCATTTTCATGCAAAAACATTTACCTTACGACACCCCGAAGGGGTACTTTACAAATTAGACGGGTTATGCAAAATAACCCGTTTTGACCCATTTTCACTACAAACAACCCATAAGACTTCCGTTTTACATCAAACTTGACCCACATCAATAACTTAACATAAAAAACATGATCCAATGACACTTGACCCGTTTACTACTCAAAATGGGTACGTTTACACTTAAACCAAACGCCCCTTTAACTTTACTCAAAAACACTTAAAACATGCTTTGACACACCAAATGCCTTCCAATTCGTTACACAACACTTAACATACAACTTGACACACGGCTACACTTTACAAATCAATAAAAGACCATCGGGGGTACAAACTTTATACTTGAGCTCGGTATTCTACCTAAGCTCCTAAACACATATTACTTTTAATCTCACATATCCAAATCCTTAATCCTTATATTCAAGCCATCCATATAAACATGCCAACCTACAAAATGGTTAGACAACTAAACCGTAAGCATAACGGCTTAGTAAGTAAAACGACCATAACATATCATTATACTTCAATCCACATAATGCATCATATACATAAACACTTACATCATGGCTTACATACTCAAGTCTCATCTAACACATAACATTAACATATTCCATAGCATCATCTCATCACATAAGCCATAAACATGGCATCACATAAGCATAATCCAAGCTCATCTTCTCAACATAAACATACATAACACATAATGATAGAAATCCATATAACATATGCTATCATCATTTTACTTACCTTAATCCAAACTAAACATATCAAGAACATCATCATCATCATCACAATGATCCATCATCATCATTGTCGGTCATAACCACAACCTAACAACATAACAATAAATAACATAACAAGGGTTATCAAAACCCATCAAAATACACTTATCTTCCATAACATATCATCATATGATCATATCTTGATCATATGATGAAAACCCACTTTCCTTCTCATCTATAACTTTACTAAAACAAGACAATAGATTACTTACTTGTGATGATCATTACTAAGGGAAGGCTATTGACACTTGATCTTCACTTTCTTCTTCTTAGATCATCAGTTAGCTAATTTCCCTCTCTTTTTACTCTCACTAGAACCGGACTTCCTCAAAGGGTCAAGAATAATGTAGAAAAGTCTACAACTTTCCTGGATATATTAGCTAAAACACAAGTTTGGGTCATTGGCAAGAATGGCCCGTAAAGTTCCATTCCTTCTAATTTAACCACAACTAACTTATAACATACTTACCACAATGGCAACTTAGGCCCCTTTAGTTACATATCATATTTTATATAACCACTTTAGTCATATTTTGACTATCGGGTTTGACCACAACGCAACATTTGTTGACTGGCCAATCACGTAAAGTCTTTATCCACTTTCATCTAGGGTGGGGTCCCAACACCCGGGAAACGGGTCTAACAATTCCACCCCCTTATTTAGATTTCATCCCCGAAATCTCTCGTCTAAAACTATCCAAAACTACATTCACGACATATACATGTCCTTGTTCTCATGCTTTTTTTAAGCCAATTCCTTGCAATGATCTAAATGATCATGAAATTTCTAAACTTGCCATACATAAACATAACTCATAATTCACTTAAAAACACTTCTCATCGCAAACTTTTCTAAGATTTCCCACAATGACTACTTGTCATCCGGAAATCTCTACTACTTTGACTTTATATAAGTCAAACTTCTTCACTATAAACACGCTATCATCAATGCACTAACATAACATAACGTCATATACCGGCCAATCTTCACATTATCATAACACAAACACGTATCAATATCAAATACCGGCAGCTTAATTCAGAAAAAATATGCAAAGTACCATACAAACGGCACCTTCAAAATCTATCACACGCATCACATAAGCAATCTTTCTTACTAAATTTCAGGAATACTCACAATTAACTTATCAACTTAAAACATAATTCAATTTAGACGTCTATCTTAAGGTTCCACACATGACCTTAACGCCACTATAGATTTTATTCATGTTTATCTTTTCTTATGACGTCTAACCGGTTTTAGTTTTCACTATCTCATATCACTATCCGTACTCATGTCATATCGGCTACACATAAGTCCACTCATTTATAACTCTTTATTTACATAAAAAGGCGTCCCAATCTATGTAAGCAAGGAATTATAAACTTATGGTTCGGCGATTTACAATTTCTTCATTTAAATGAAAAGGCGTCCCAATCCATTTAAATCAAGAAACCATAAACCATCCTACTTATACGCTTCCGACCTAACACTCGTACTTACTTTAATTTCCATCTTTTCTAGCCTTGGATCCAATCTCACTAACTTTCATCCATGCCATAAAGGCAAGCTAGGTCATCTCAAAGGATGCCAACACATGCCATGAAGGCAAGCTAAACAACCATGCCATAAAGGCAAGCTAACATCCATGCCATAATGGCAAGCTGGGCTATCCCGAAGGATACCATAACATAACATCCATGCCACAAAGGCAAGCTGGGCTATCCCGAAGGATACCATACTATAACACATGGCCATCTCGAAGGATACCATACTATAACACATGCCAAGGATGTAGGCAAACCATGCCGGTGAAGGCAAGCTAACAATCATGCCATAAAGGCAAGCTAGGCCATCCCAAAGGATGCCATACTAGAGCATTGGATCCAAGCTATATCTATCTTATCATCTTTACTCGCTTTATCTTTCATGCACTTTTATAATTAGGCACACACTATCATTTATTCAATTTTCATTGCCTTACGCAATCTCAACATTCACTATCACGCTTACTATCATCTAGACAAGTTTCTATATAACACTTGCCCATTTATTAAATTTGCATTCTCACAATGCAACTTATCTTTCATCCGTCAACCCCAAGTTGACTCATACACTCACTATGTGCCATCTTTATTTTAGACAAGTTCTATATGAATAATGCTTATCCATTTCAATTTACATATCTTCTACGTGTTCTTACAACACACTTTTACTAAACCTGTCAACCCTTGTTGACCATATTTTCAACTCATACTATCACTTCATTTAGTCTATTCAACTTTCGTGCATATAAACCTTACATAGGTTTATTCTATAACACTTTCACAATCTCATCATACACATTCCAATTATATACTAACATGGTTATATTCATGTTTTACATTTCTTTCTAGTACACTTCAAGTCACTTATGACTTCTAGCGCAATCTATATCTCATTCATCACTTTTAGTCATCATGCTTTACCATATATTACTAACACATTTTACTTATCATGCATGTTTTATATGAAACATGATCTCATCACGTTTTAACTATACACTTTAACTTTCTCATTTTAGTTACTCATATAAAGATTTCATGCCTTCAAGCATCTATTCGTTATCATAACAATCTTGTCTTTCTAATCAACCAACTACAAACATACTTCAATATTCATACCTTACTTTATATCACGCTTTCAAAGCATTTATGCTTTATCCAACACTTACCATACTTATCTTTTCTTATTTCACATGTCGATGTGTTCTTTTTAATTTTACCGACCTCAACTAGGTCAACACATAACATGCATTCCAATGCGTCTATCTCAATTCATACACTTCTATACAATCGTGCTCTCAAGCACACCACATAAAACTCAAACATATAATCAACTACCATAGACTTAACATTGCATAAACGATAACACTTAACATCACATAAACAATCATATCATAACACTTAACACTTATCCAACAAGTGTTAAAACATTCATAACATAATCAAAACATGAAGTCTATGGCATCATACATCATATCGCATAATCAATCTATGTCTAAGCTTCGACATTCTAACTAGCCGCAAGCAATAGCCGAACTCATAACTAAGGCATCATAAACCTTAGTTCACTTATTAACCCGTCTCTAACACCGCTTAGCATGGCTACTCGCCTTCTATTACTATAACTCGACTAAACAATCACATAATTGCAATACAAATCACCGGCACCAACAGAGGTGCGCGGTCAACTAATCGTCTAAACATCTCAAGTCCCCATGGACTTGTATCTCAAACACAACAACACTATCACAAGCATACATCACCTATCATCAATAGGCTCAACTAACATAAAACATAATTCGTCTAACACATAGCAATCAATTTTCCACGCGACCAAAACTTACGTCCAAAGCTTCTACGAGTGGTTTAAGTCTAGGCAATCCTAAAGAAAACCTAATTCACTTAAACCGAAGCTCTGATACCAAGTTGTAACACCCCGTGCCCGCTTACTTCAAAATTTAAAACATTACGCGTGGGAAAACTCAAACCAAAACTGACCCGCTGTACTCTTTTCAAATCTGACAGAAATGCATACACATTCAGAACTTGAGACTATTTTTAGATGAAAGTAGACTCAATTACCTTCAAAACGATAGGTGGCATGACCTATTTCGACTTACGGATTAAAAGATATGACTTTTTTGAAGACTGCCCAAAATCTGCACAAACTGCCCAGAAAATCTGGACAGCCTGCTGTCCCGAAAATACTTTCAAAATCCCCGGCCGGAAACCCGACCTCCCGAACTCGAAACTCAACCAAACTTTCCAGATTCATTTGGTATATGAATGGGCTCATTTTCATGCAAAAACATTTACCTTACGACACCCCGAAGGGGTACTTTACAAATTAGACGGGTTATGCAAAATAACCCGTTTTGACCCATTTTCACTACAAACAACCCATAAGACTTCCGTTTTAAATCAAACTTGACCCACATCAATAACTTAACATAAAAAACATGATCCAATGACACTTGACCCGTTTACTACTCAAAATGGGTACGTTTACACTTAAACCAAACGCCCCTTTAACTTTACTCAAAAACACTTAAAACATGCTTTGACACACCAAATGCCTTCCAATTCGTTACACAACACTTAACATACAACTTGACACACGGCTACACTTTACAAATCAATAAAAGACCATCGGGGGTACAAACTTTATACTTGAGCTCGGTATTCTACCTAAGCTCTAAACACATATTACCTTTAATCTCACATATCCAAATCCTTAATCCTTATATTCAAGCCATCCATATAAACATGCCAACCTACAAAACGGTTAGACAACTAAACCGTAAGCACAACGGCTTAGTAAGTAAAACGACCATAACATATCATTATACTTCAATCCACATAATGCATCATATACATAAACACTTACATCATGGCTTACATACTCAAGTCTCATCTAACACATAACATTAACATATTCCATAGCATCATCTCATCACATAAGCCATAAACATGGCATCACATAAGCATAATCCAAGCTCATCTTCTCAACATAAACATACATAACACATAATGATAGAAATCCATATAACATATGCTATCATCATTTTACTTACCTTAATCCAAGCTAAACATATCAAGAACATCATCATCATCATCACAATGATCCATCATCATCATCGTCGGTCATAACCACAACCTAACAACATAACAATAAATAACATAACAAGGGTTATCAAAACCCATCAAAATACACTTATCTTCCATAACATATCATCATATGATCATATCTTGATCATATGATGAAAACCCACTTTCCTTCTCATCTATAACTTTACTAAAACAAGACAATAGATTACTTACTTGTGATGATCATTACTAAGGGAAGGCTATTGACACTTGATCTTCACTTTCTTCTTCTTAGATCATCAGTTAGCTAATTTCCCTCTCTTTTTACTCTCACTAGAACCGGACTTCCTCAAAGGGTCAAGAATAATGTAGAAAAGTCTACAACTTTCCTGGATATATTAGCTAAAACACAAGTTTGGGTCATTGGCAAGAATGGCCCCTAAAGTTCCATTCCTTCTAATTTAGCCACAACTAACTTATAACATACTTACCACAATGGCAACTTAGGCCCCTTTAGTTACATATCATATTTTACATAACCACTTTAGTCATATTTTGACTATCGGGTTTGACCACAACGCAACATTTGTTGACTGGCCAATCACGTAAAGTCTTTATCCACTTTCATCTAGGGTGGGGTCCCAACACCCGGGAAACGGGTCTAACAGGCAGCACTACTCAACTGGGAAGGGGACCCACAAATAATCACATCCTGCTAACGTCCCTGAGCAATCACACTCAGGGTGTCAGGGAGTAAAGGTCCCTGAATCCCCAAAAGGGCAGTATAACCCTGATGGGAAGGGAGACCATCAACCATCACAATCAGTGCCTCATGACACTATTGAAAAAGACCCGTCAGTAGTTGAAGGCGCTAAGGGGGACAAAGACTCAGAGGGATATAAACCACCCGCTGATACGGAACCCACAACCACCTCAGGCGGATCCCTTCACTCAGGAACTGCCCCCAAAAGTCAGGCTAAGAAAACCCACTCAGTTAGTATGACGGGGTCAGGACCTGGCCACAACAAAGGTGGGCCCTCTTTTGAGGGGGAGCCAGATTCCCTGAAGATTCCTTCTCTGGCTGACCTTAAAACATTATTAGCCGAAGAGTCAGAGGAGGAAATTATGGTTTTTGGTGATGAAGAAGATCTTGGTGTTGAGGAGGAAATTGAGACTGAGATAAGCCCTCCTTAGCACCCTGAGCAACAACATTCTTCTCCTCCCCCTGAGGATCAACAACCCAGCTCCCCCACATCATCATCATCATCATCATCAGGTGCTTCCTCTCCCGCCACTCCTCAGTGGTTGGCGAGATATAATAACGTTCTTCCTTTGACTGAAAGACAACTGGTTAAATTACTTCGCAAAGCCAACGAGGGTCTTTATAATGAACTCACGGATGAACAATGGATTCAGCACACTGAAGTGGCAGCCTCCTATGCCGACTTCAGGGCTTCTGTGGAAGAATCTCAAGGAAAGGTTCTTCAGGCCGCCAAACTTACTGATAAACAACTGGGCGACCTGAGCAAATCTATTGATGAAATAGCCACTGGACAGCACAAGGACCTCTCCAACATCCTTAAGGCTATTGAATCAGTTCAAGAACAACTCGCAGATGATCCTACACTGCTGAAAAACCTGAATGAATACATGACCACTCAGACTACCACCTCCACCAACATTACTGAGCTTCTAAAGCTTCTTCAAGAGGTGGATTTCAAAACCATCAGGACAAACCAATAGTCAATTCATCAGGCAGTAACTGAATTCAGGGAGCACCTAGCAAAAATATCCTCAGCCTTTGATCAGCTCTCAACAAAACATAATGAGCTGATCGACCACTATACCTCTCATGTCACAGAACTCACCACCACCCAACAGTCAATGGCTACTGAAATCATCACACTGAAGAATGAGACATCTGAAATAAAGCAAATGGTCTCAAGTATCCTCTCCATTCTTCAGGCCTCTCATCCAACCCCAGCTCCTCAGTCAGCAGGTCCATCCACTGAAGTTCCAGTACCTGCTGAGGGGGAGAAACCTATTGAACCTACTCCTGATCCTTCATCAGCTATAGTGGTAGTCCTTGAAACTTCCACCAGACAACCCCCTCCCACTGACAAAGGGAAGGGAATCATGGTGACTGAGAGTTCTCCTCCTCAAGCACATTTGGTTCAGGCCACAACTGAAAGGCGTGTAGATCCTGATGCACCCTTTATGGTTGAATTAGAAGGAGGTAGGACCTTCTTTGGGACTCCAGCTGAAGTGGCAGAAGTCTTGCATCAAGAAGACATCAGAAGGGCCAAAGAAAAGGAGCAGCAACTCAACAGACCAATAATTGTTGAGGTTGCTAAGGAGGTAATCAAGAAGTCTGAAAAAGACATCAAAGGGGATGAGTTTCTCAAGCTCCAGGCTGAAATTCTTCAGGAACATAATCAGCAAGCCAAGCTGAAAGAAGAAAGGAGACAGAGAACTTATGAGAGGTACTTATGGCACATGACAAAAACCAAGGGAGAAGGCACAATCACTGACATAACCATTACCCCCACCAAGCCCCTAAGCATAACAATACACAGGGGACCAAGAAAGTCAGAGGTTTACCAACCCTTCAAATTTTCTGACTTTGGGCTAAGGGAATGGGATATGATGATGCCCATCCTGAGGAAGAAGACACAAAGCAAGACTGCCCCATCTCTTATCAAGACCTTGAACTCCAAATATGAAGAACTCGAAAAGGTAGCAAAGAGTTTGGGTATTGATCATGAGAAGGCGCTTGCTTCTCAGGGACTGGCAATCCCTGAACCTACTCAGAAGACCGGGAGGAAAAGAAAAGCTGTGGGTCAGGAACTTGAACAATTCATAGCTGCTCTTCACTGCAATAGGATTCCCCCTCAGGGAGTCAAGTTCGTCCCAAACCTGGTCATCAAGGATCCTGAGTATGGTATCTTCTTTGTCGATGAATTTAATCAGACAGCCTTTCAGAGAGTAAGTGACATCGATCTAGTGGAAACGACAACTCTCCTCGCCTACAAACAGATGGCGCTAAGAGTAAAGAGTCCTGAGAACGAGGAGTTTGTCAGGCTGCTGGACCAGATGATGAGCGAAAGACCTGACAAGGAGGTGTTAGTGTCTAAGAAGGCAAAGCTTGAACTCATGGGTTACTTTCAAGAACCCTGAGCATTTTGTATTTAGATTGTTAGGACTTGTAATGATATGAATAAATTGATGAATGTTTTTGTTATATCAGTGTCCTTATTTAATTTCTAGTAGATTCAGTATGAGAAGAAGTCATTAGCTCACTCATTACTGATCAAAACACTTAGGAATAATTTATATCCAAATAGGGGGAGATTGTTGGGTCCATCAGTACCCAAGAATACTTAAAACAAGATTTGGACACAAATTAACTAAGTGTTAATTAAACCGAGAACAATTCAAGTCACTTAGTAAACAGTCTCTCAGTGAGTCATCTTCAGGATGCTTAAGACGAATTCAAGAAGAAGGATTCACTACTCAGCTAGGCGGTACTCCCTGAGTAGGACTTAAGCCAAAGAAGAAGATGATGGTTCAGTGAGTGTTAGACAAGAACTCACTGAACCCCAGTCTCCTCAACAACAATAAGTTATTGAAGACTGAAGAAACCAACGCCTGAAATAAAGGCGGGAATAAGTGGGAAGTATTTGAGAAGATAAGAATGTCAGACCAAACACTCTTATCTTGTCAGATACCAACCTTCCCAAAGACGGCTAAAAGTCATGGAGTGTCAGACCAAATACTCCTAAAGACTTTTTGGTCCATTCCTATTGGTTCTTGGAAATGACAATTACTGTTGTAATTGTCAGACACGCTTTCTCAACAAGTTGAAGTATTTTTAATCACTTTTACTCTTTTATACTTGTGTATAAATAGGTTCAGAAGGAGAGAAGTTGAGTGTGTTTTGTTTTTTGAAAGCCTTAGACTTTTTCAAAACAACTTCTCTCCTACAAAGAATAACCAGTCCCTGAGATAGCTCAGTGAGGCATATTGTTACCACTCAAGCATAGCATTGAGTTTAGATAGGAGACAACCCATACCTTGTCTATTCAATCTCAAAGTGTTTATTCCGTAAAACACTTTGGGTAATAGATTCTTTGATTCATTTCTAATAAGAATTTAAACGTTGAAAATACTGTGTTTTATATTAACGTTTCATTAATTGTTAGAAGTAATCATTACATTGTATTAGTTATAAACTAATGATGTACCCTCCAAACGGGTCGAAGGACTCCTCTTCGAGCCTGTAGAAATCCCTCCCTTCGGAGGCCCAGGTTAATCTTCTAACACGTTTCATTGGCGTAAAACCATTCGCCTGCGAACTGGTTACCATGTGGGAATCCGCCAATCGAAGCCCTAAGCCCTTCGGGGTATTCCTGACGAAGGGACTAGCACGAAGGACCATCCTGACCTGGTCAAACCCACGTCTCCTCTTCCCTTTGGCTTTTCCGCCAAAACAGAGATCGTGGGCTACAAAGCCCTAGCGGTTACCACTTTCCATGGGACGCCCCCATGATCTCCGAACAATGTGCAACCGCCCACTATGTCCTATTTCTCCCCTATAAATAGCATAGTCAGGCCAAAACAAAGTAAGTTAACTTCACTCTCGCAATTTACGACCTATATTACCATTACACATACTTACTCGCACGCCGGAGGTGGTTCGCAGGGTCCAACCCCTGCGCAATCACTTAACGTAGTGTCTTCATATTTCTTATTTTCAGGTTAAGAACAAGCTTGACGCAATCTCAATACCCCATTATTCCTTTGATCACCATCGAAGGCTTGGTTGGCAATTATTTGTTCAATCAGTGGCGCCATCCGTGGGACCGCTTCAATTGGTCTCGTTAATTCCGAGCTTATAACCTACCAACCAATTTCACTATTATTCCGGCATGGATCAAGGGAGAGAAGATACTCCCCCACCTGGTTTCTCTACCTTGGCACCAATACCAATCGACGACTCTAACAACCTTCCCCCAATAACCGCTTCGGCCTTCACAACACGTTCTCACCCAGAAATCACAACCAACAATCATGCTTCGACATCAGCCAACCCAGAACCTGTCATTAGCCCAGCCTTTGTCGAAGCCAACCACGAAGTGTTGGAAACCCTTTTAAGGGCTCGTAACAGGCAAGTCAGGAATGCTGAGGTGCGAAGGGAGTTGGAATACTCGAGTGATGAATATGATGAAGAAATGGAGATGGAACCTTGGCCTCCGACCCAAGGGCCAACCCTATCGGCCTTAAGAATTGGGTCTCCAATCGGCCGAAGGCTAAGCAAAAGGTCCGTTGGTTTTGAAGGAGTCCCCGAGAGGGCTCCGACAAGAAGAGAAGGAGCGGTTACCGAAGGTTCTATCGGTAGGAGCCAGCGAAGGGAAGAAAGGGGGGGGGGGGGTGACTTTGCCTCCATTGCTAGCAGCTCATCTTGGAAGGACTAAAGCTGGGGTTCCGCTGCAGCCTTCTCACGCATCAGGCGTAGAAGGCAATCCATCTACAATTAATATGGGAGGAAATCTTCCTCCCAATGGTATGTGCCCCTCGTTCCAAACTCAGTCTTATCCTCAAAATTTATATCCTCCAGTAAATGGACAGCCTAATAACCCAAACTTCCCCCAAAATTATGGGAGCATGCCCTTCGGCCATCCTATGGCGTACCCTCCATACGCCATGGGAAACGGTTACCCGTTTGCCATGAATACACCTTATCAGTCCTACCCAATCCAGACTCCTATGGGAATGCCCCCAAACAGCAATCCATACCATACTGTCCCCGTATACGCACCACCTTATAATTGTCTATATTCAGACCCTATGGGTTCAGCTACACCTTTCGTTAGGTGGATAGAAGATTACCCATTGCCTGATGGGTTGAAAATGCCTTCACATGTTGGGACTTATGATGGGAAGGGGGATCCGGACAATTTCTTACATTTCTTCGAAGGGGCTATCAAAATGCAAAAATGGGTTATGCCGGTGGCCTATCATATGTTTACATACACCCTACGAGATTCTGCTCATATTTGGTGGAATGGGCAAAAGCCCGGTAGCATCGTCAACCTTGATGATCTCAAAGCTAAGTTCCGGTCACACTTCAGTCAGCAAAAGAAGTTCACAAGGACTCATTTAACGGTGCACAACATCAAACAAAAAGATAACGAAAGCACAAGGGCCTTCGTTACTAGGTACACCGATGAGACTTTGCAAATTTTGGGTCTTCATGAAGATCAGCGTATTTCTGGTTTCGTACATGGCCTTCGGAATCGGAGTTTGGTGGAATTCTTGTCCACTGACCTTCCGACAACTTACAAGGGGTTGACGGAAAAGACATATACTTGGATCGAAGCAAAAGAGGTGTCCACTAATGGGGCTCCGGTAGACAGAGATGGCAGCAACAAGTTTTTGAAGCATTCTTCGTGGGAAGGGTCCAAAAACAAGAGCAAGAACAGAGACAGGTTTTCTCCGTACAACAAAGGCCCGAACCATGGTCTGCTAAGCAGTCTAACGAAGTCTCCAAGGAAATACTTGCTACGGAGAGGGCTGCCAAGGCTTTCGAAGCACCCCCTCGTATGACAAGTAAAGGCAAAAACAGGGATACCAGCAAGTACTGTCACTTCCACGAAAACTATGGTCACGATACAAACAGTTGTAGAGAACTGAAGAAACAAATAGAGGAAGCTGTAAAGTCCGGGCAATTGGCACATTTGGTGAAGGGTATAAAGAAGGGAAAGGAAGAGATAACCGACACTCAATTGGCTAAAGACACTACTCCTCTCGAAGCCCCAATACTCATGATCCATTGGGGCGAAACCAGCTTGAAGAGAAAGGTAACGGAGGGTAACGTAGTAGGGGAGGTAACTTTTCCTCCTCTTACAAGTCAAATCCCTTCAAATGATCCGGTAGTCATCAAAGTCCTCATTTCCAACCGAGAAGTGAATAGAGCCTATATGGACTGCGGAAGCTCCTGCGAAATCATCTACGAGTACTGTTTCCTCAAGCTTAATCCTTCGATCAGGTCACAGCGAATTGATTCGAAGATACCCTTGGTAGGCTTTTCTGGTGAACATTCGTGGCCTCTGGGAGAAGTTCCGTTGGAGATAACGATTGGAGAAGGCAAGCTCGCAAGGACAGAAACCCTCATGTTCGCTATCGTAAGGTCCAGCTCTCCTTACAACTTGTTGATAGGAAGGACTGCCATGCAAAGAATGGGTATCTTAGTCTCCACCATACACGCAGCGGTAAAATTCCATACACCTTATGGGATAGGCACCGTATTCTCCACTTACAATCAAGGACAAACGGGAGACAACGGTAAAAAGATTAGAGAAAGTACAGAGGAGCCTCCGAAGGTCATCCTAAGTTGTACAGATGCCGAAGAACGTATCGTGGTGAATGAGCTCTATCCAGAGCAAACGGTGGTAATCGGAAAGCAACTCCCTGCTAACTTCAAAGCAGACTTGGAGAAGCTACTCAGAGCCAACAAAGATGTATTCGCATGGACGTATTCAGATATGACCGGGGTTCCCAGGACTCTTATGATCGATGGCAAGCCTTTCGGTACAGAGCATAAGCTTAACGAGTTCAAGCACGTTGAGCCCATTAAGCAAAAGCGACGAAGCCTGGCACCAGAAAGAAATGCAGCCGCTTGTAAAGAGGTGGATGAGCTTGTACAAGCAGGAATTCTCAGAGAAGTGAAATACCAAACTTGGGTTGCTAATCTAGTCATGGTAAAGAAAAGCGATGGAGGGTGGCGTATGTGTGTTGACTTCACCGACATCAACAAAGCCTGCCCGAAGGACTGCTACCCTCTACCAGAAATTGATTGGAAGGTCGAATCCCTTTCGGGGTTCCGTTTGAAATGCTTTCTGGATGCTTACAAGGGGTATCACCAAATACAAATGGCAAAGGAAGATGAGGAGAAAACAGCCTTTTACACAGGAAAGGGTGTCTATTGCTACAAGAAGATGCCCTTCGGCCTAAAGAACGCGGGGGCTACTTATCAGCGTTTAGTAGACAAGGCTTTCCATAAGCAAATTGGAAGGAACTTGGAAGCCTACGTCGATGACATGGTAATAAAAAGCAGAACCGAAGAGGACCTCCTCTCTGACATTCAAGAGACCTTCGATCAATTACGGGCAATCAACATGAAGCTTAACCCCAAGAAGTGTTACTTTGGCATGGAGGAAGGGAAATTCTTGAGGCATTTGATAACGAAGCAAGGGATTAAAGCTAACCCTTCGAAGGTTAAAGCCATCACTGATCTTCAAGCTCCAAAGTCATTAAAGGAAGTCCAAAGCCTCAACGGGAAGCTTGCGGCACTTAGCAGGTTCCTGTCGAAAGGGGCGGATCGGTCTTTGCCATTCTTCAAAACACTCAAAGGGTGCACTGATGCGTGCGTGCGAGTGCTCTAATTTATACCCACGGTATGTCGTTGTGGTTTTAGCAGTATTCAAGTTTTAAATTTATATTTAGCCGACTTATCAATAACACACACACTTTAACGAGCAGTGTACCCGGTTAGTATGTATATAATGGTAAGTAGAGTGTCGATCACTAAGAGTGGAACGTATTATCTAGTTATTCTAATCAGTATTTTAATATCTTAAGTTAGCTATACAACCTAATTTAACGCAAGGGGGTTTTTAGCCTGAGAGACTGGCACGGATTGGTTGCAATTAAATAATAAACTAACTAATAGGCACGAATCAGCGAATAGCACACACGTACACAGATAAATACTCGAGACAATAAGAAGACCTGTCCTGATAGTTAAGTAGCTTGTCACTTGTTTTATTGCTAGTTTTATATGAAGTGTATAGTTCGATGCAACGCACCGAGATTAAGTCCTTTCTCGTTGGTTCTAATCTTATCGGCGAGTAAACCCTTAATGATTACTTATGACTATCCCATTTATCTTTCTTCCTACTTTTCTACAGACGATAGAATGCATAGGCGATCTAATAAATAGGCGAGGAAGGGGCATGGCGACCCAAGCAATGCTCAGCTAGACACAGAGGTTATCAATGCACTAATAAAAGTCACCAAAGACATCAACATATAAACTTTAATTAATGGGAAAGCAATTTTAAGAGGAGTTGAAGTGAATGATAACATAACACAAGCCCATCAATCCTGATCAATTAAAGTGTACTAATACAATAAAACAAAACTACTTAATGAATTGAATACATGCAGGACCTTCTTACAGCTCTCGTATCTTCGTTCTAGGTGTGTCTAGTGCTGCTATCACGACTGAATTCGGCCTAGGGCTTCTGTCCTTCGGATATCGTACATACCAAAAGTCTTCTAAAGTCGTCTGACTTTGGGGTATTTATAGTTTCTGTCTGAGGTAAGATGCGGCGCATCTAATAAGTAGATGCGGCGCATTGACTTAACTTCGCGTGGGGTCCAAGATTAATATATTCAGGAATATTCGTACACCGCCAGAAGATGCGGCGTAACTCCATTTATAGATGCGGCGCATGTCCTCTTGTATCTTGGATCGTATCTTATGAAATCTTGATAGTGATGCGCCGTATGTAATAAGCAAGATGCGGCGTATCTGGAGCAGAATAGTCTTGATCTTGTACATTTCAGTAGACTCTTAACTTCTCGCTTGTTTTGCTCCATAATTAGTCCAAAATCGCCAAGTTTCACCAAATGCTTGTTTTTACCTGAGAATTACAAAAGTAAACATTAACGTATCAATTCTCACAGATAATATAATAAAACAAGTCAAATAAATAGGATAAATGACGGTAATAAAATGTACTTATTTGAGTTCATCAAATATCCCCCCACTTGAACTTTACTTGTCCCCAAGTAAACCTTAGAATTAATCTTATGAAAATGTATCCTAAAAGATATTAGGATTTATTTTTATATTTAAGCATGTATTCATTTTTGTCATAATCACACAACCAAACACTTAACGAATTAGAAGTAAAATAAAATATTTCGATAAAAGCAAATCTAATCGTTTAACTGTCCAGTCGTGACGAATATTCTATCATAAGCTTGGCAAGTATACACATCTCCCCCACTAAAGCCAAGGAATAACAAGTCTAAAGCGGTAAAAAGGGTTTATAGGCTTAAAGGGTTAATCATTCTCCTTAATCTCTATCGATCTCAAATTCCAGAAAAGGCGACAAAATCACAAATACATGATCGAATCCACGAACACGATACTTGCAATTGCTCAAATCCTTAACTCGAATAGGCCAAAGATAGGACCAAGTAATCTTCACCAATAATATTATATCAAAAAGGGCGACAAAATCATAAATACATAGCCGAATCCACGACTACGATACTTAAGATTGCTCAAATCCCTAATCTCAATAAATCAAAGGTTTGGATAAAGAATAATATAGGGTATGGATAATATTTGGGATATAAATTGGTGTAAAATGAAAAATAAACGAAACAGATAAATTAAAATCCTAAGTGTGGTTAATCACTATCCCAACCATCCCATGAATAAGACTCATATCATTGAATAACTCACGCTTTAACACTTGAAACACACGCTTTAGGTAGACACGAATTATACTCAACAAGATCTAAATCAAAGAATATCCTTTAGTTGGCGTTCCCATAACGTTCAACTCCCATTCAATCCATAGATATAATATACAACAAATAGTGGTGATATCGACCACTTAATACAAAACTTTACATAAGTTGGTCAAAACAAACTTCCAACTTTTCCTTTTTCTTTTTCTTTTCTATTTTTTTTTTCAAATTTTTTTTTTTTTTTTTTTTTTTTTTTTTTTTTTTTTTTTTTTTTAACTTGAAACGTAAACATAGACGTGTAAAATTTCACCACATCACTATAATGATAACTCTGGATAATTTTTCCATACTTTTCATAACTTCAGAAATAACAGTAATAGTGAAAGTAGTAAACACACGAAAAAATAAACTCAAAGATATACAATATTTACTTTCACTCCAATTGCATTGTGCAATTTCCCGACCTAACCAAAGATAATGAATTACGCATGCGAACACAGGTAATGTAAGGAAACACACTTTGCCTAAAGCAATTAACCAACCACGGATTTTAATCTACAGGGTAGGCTAAGGTGTAAGGGTGTAACGAAACATTTTAAACATTGGTGTAAGAAACGAAAGGAATGGCTCTGAGAGTTTTTCTAGGGGTATCTTACTCTAAAAGTGAGAGTAACAAAAGGGTTTATACGGGGGTTAACTAACCAGTGTAGTTAGCTAATAACACATAACATATAAAGGCTATTTGGGTGTAATCCTAGAATTTTACCAATTTAGACAAGTCATCCCAATTATATAAATAATACTTATTATGGTGGTCTCGAATAGTATACAAGTCAAGTTCTAAAGTTTACAAGTCACCGGCACACTCATAGATTTGTGAATTTTGAAAAATCACAAATTTTGAAAATAACGTCATGTGTGCAGCTATGCAACTTAGACTTTAAACAAAAACATGCTAAAAAATTTTAAATTTTGATATATTAAGCACATTTTAAGCATATTTTGAAAAGTTAAGGACAAGTAAGTGTTAAGTGTTCTAATTCTCCAATCCCCCCACTTAAGTTAAACAACGTCCTCGTTGTTTGTATAAAAGGTTAAAAACTGGAAAATAAAAGAATTAGAACAGAAAAACTCCCCTGAGATTTGCTCGGCATGATCCTCCATTTGTATAAGAGCAAAAATCATCTTTCTTGTGGATGAGAACGTTTAAGCTTCATATTTGATGTATCCACAGGAAATGCAAGAATCTATAATACCACCAAGACTTTAAACACACCTAAGTTAAGAAAGTTCAAACTTGCATAATACATTAGTAGTTAGGAAAAATAAAACATAAGAATTAAAACTGAAAATCATCAGGTCAGTCGATGCGCCGTATCTTATGGAAGAAGATACGCCGTATCGAGCCTGGAATAATTACGAAATAAAAACAAAGTAAAGGATAGGATGCGGCTCATCTGTTGTATCAGATGCGGCGCATGTGTTCACCCGACAGACTGTTAACAGTCTGTAATAAAATGGCTTGTTCCACGGTTTTCTCTCACGTCCTCTCGTATTATCATGCTGAACTTAATGCCAGTCTTTGTCAAGCATAATAAGAAATATAAACTGAAACATCAAATGCATAAATGATAATAACGATTAGTACAATCCAAAAAGAATAATAATAATATGCATGGAACAATGTCAATAAACACGTAAGATCAAGAGATCAAGGGTCAGTGTGGTCGTGTGGGTGGGTCCCCGAAGTGCTGGCATCATCAGTCCTAGCCCGGACTCTGCGAGTGTATGCAAGTGTCACTCCTGCAACATGAGTACCATCCGGACGAGTGTGGGTAATACCCTGCTGCTCCAAAAGTCGACTCACACTCGTAACCAGCCACTCCGAGTCTCTCCTCATACCATCAACAACGCCTCTCAAGGCTCTCAGCTCTCCCTCAACTGCCTCAACTCTCTGAATCACCGTGCGTACAGGTGCTGGTGCCTGTGGCTCCTCCTGATGGGCTGGAGCAGCAGCCGGAGCTCCTTAGGGACCTCCCTGCTCCGCCTCTGGCCCTGCAGCTCTAGCGGGCCCCAATGCTACCCAAACATAATCCCCCATAGCCAACTGACAGATACCAAGTCTAACCAAATAATCCCTGTCAATAACCGGGAGATGGGTCACCACAACCTCCAGCCCTGCTGGAATCTCCTCTCTAATCACTCCAAAATGGCGGGCCAGCCTAGATTCAAAATGCCCGCCAGTCATATGACTCCTCCTATCTCTTCCTGTAGCTGTACGGTGGAGGTAATGTGCCAGAAAGTGGGGGATGTTCACCGACAATCCCTCATCCATGCTCCTCAAAAGGAAAAGGTCAAGAGTGGTCACCTTCTCAGGTGACTGACCTCTCCCAGCAATGGTCAAAGCGATCATGCGGTGGCACAACCTCCTCATGGGCTCCCTGATCAGTGTGTAAGAAGGGGTGGAAGTAGTGATATCACCCCCCGAAGAGATCCTATCCCAGTAATCTCCCAGCAATGCCCTATCAGGAACTGCCCTTAAGCTGTCAGCCCAGTACCTAGCAAATCCATCAGAATCAAGCTCCTCAGTAGTGTGTAACCCCATAGCTAGAATAAACTCCCTCATCGACATCTGCCTGTGCACTCCCCCCAACCTAAAAACCAAAGTGTCGGCAGTATCCAGCTCTGTATCAGTCTCCCTGTAATGGACAGTACTGAAGAACTCCAGCATAAGCTCCCTGATAAGAGGCTCATCAACCCCGAACAACCTCTCCCAAGCAAAAGATCTAAACACCACCTCATCATCAGCATCACTAATCACCATCTCCAACCTACGATGCAAACTATCAGCAGCATGCCCCGCTCCAATCAATCCAACATCAGCAATATCCAAAACCTGGACCCTAAATATTCTCTTAAAGTAAATCGACTCTAGTCTCCGCAAGTAATCCTCCAAAGTGCCAGGAGTCAGTCCCATATTCTCGAAACGTAGCCACTGATGTCTGTGTGCAGCCTCTGGTAATGCCATCTGAAATAAATTTTCAAAGTTAGTAAACAGTCTGCAAATTAGGTAGATACGGCGCATCTGATTTAATCAGTGCGGCGTATCTGCACAAAATATAAGAGATGCGGAGCAATTAATGAGATACGGCGTATGGAGATGCGTCGTATCTAGATTAAGTAATACGGCGTATCTAGAATTTTATTAAATTGGAAATAGGTCGTTACGCCGCATCAATTAACCTAGATGCGCCGCATCTAAAAGCATATCAGTATAAAATAAAGGGGATCAGGCATGCTTTTCAAGAATCCGAATCCGTGACGTAAACTCCCACTTAATATCACAGTATCATATACCCATTATAACAGTTCTAAAAGCTCATTACACCACTTCTAATCCATTTTCCCACTAAAATTCAAAATCGAATTCAAAACCCAAATTTACATTCAAATCAAACTAGGCCAGAAATTCGATGATTTATGCAAATTAAATACGGTGGAGATCATCTAATACAAGTCCTAATCATATCTCTATATTATTTAAGCCCTAATCGAATTAATCACATAAACCCTAATCTTTATATTAAACAAGATTAAATCGAAATAGAGTAATCACCTTAATTGTATGATTAGGAGAAGGATAATAGATCGGATAAGAGGGTGGATTTGAGAAAAATGCTAGGATTTAGAGTATAATTTTACTGCGTGTATGTTCTTAACTGTGTGAGGATTTTGGGGTAAAAAATTTAGATCCGGCGCATTCCCGTCGTATTTATAGGGCAAAACGATGCGCCGTATTGAAAAATTGGAATGCGCCGTATCTATTTAATCTCGTTGACTAGTCAATGAGTCCTAGTTGGTCAGAGATACGGCGCTTGGGATATTTAGATCCGCCGTATCGCTATCTTAGTGAACGAAATTTAAATAAGGAACGTACCTCGGCCTCCGCAACACAATTCCTTATACATCATATTGGGGTTAAACGGCATACCGTATAATATAAATGAATTCAAAATAATAGGCGTAAACGTTTTATCAATAATTGTAATCTTATTGTTTAGTGGATAAGGATTTATTCCGAGGTTAGGAACAAATATCGTTTTTAAGCATACAAAATTAAGATTACAATTAGAATCAGATGTATTATATGGATAATAAAATTGAGATTATTTTGTAGAGAACTTTCCTTTGGGCTGGTTGAATTATCGTAGAGGTTACCTGGAATTCTATTTCAAGAATTTAAGACGTTCAATGTTACCAGTACTGAGTTTTCCCCACTCTAGTCGTCTTAGGTTCGATCACTCCAGCTAGCGTCTCTCGGTTTGGTTCAGAATGTAATCTTTCATGGTGATGCTTGAGTCATCATTTATCCTGAAAATAAACAACTTGTGCACGAGAGTAGCGGACCGATCAAGGTAAATATCAAAAATCAACTATATTTATCAAATTATATTCATCGTATTAACAAAAGTTAATGCGCCGTATTTTCGTTACGTTTCAAAATACAAGATTTTTGATTCAGAAGATGCGTCGTATCGATAAAAATCGATGCGTCGTATCTGTTTACTAATTCAAAAACTGTTTTTAATTAAAATAATAGATACGTCGTATCTGCTAAAGCAGATGCGTCGTATCGCGTTAACGTTTAGAAAAAATTTCTTATTAAAAACAGATACACCGTATCTTGGGGAAAAGATGCGTCGTATCGAATTAATTAAACGCGTTGTATTTTATAAAAATTAAACGCAATACGCCGTATCTATGAAAATAGATGCGCCGTATCGTTTGAATAAGTTCAGTACAACGATAGCAGAACACAGAAAATACGAAAAATAAAAACAAATAAAAACAAACCAAAAGCAACAAAAATAAAAGAAAACAAATAACATACAAAACAAAAAAAATATGCAAATAATACAATGAATGCAAATTAACCTAATATACAACACAGTTAGCGGTTAGATTAAAAAATAAAAAGAAAAACCTAATTAAAATACTAATCAAATTAACAGATAATAACAATTCACTCCCCGGCAACGGCGCCAAAAACTTGGTGCGTGCGTGCGAGTGCTCTAATTTATACCCACGGTATGTCGTTGTGGTTTTAGCAGTATTCAAGTTTTAAATTTATATTTAGCCGACTTATCAATAACACACACACTTTAACGAGCAGTGTACCCGGTCAGTATGTATATAATGGTAAGTAGAGTGTCGATCACTAAGAGTGGAACGTATTATCTAGTTATTCTAATCAGTATTTTAATATCTTAAGTTAGCTATACAACCTAATTTAACACAAGGAGGTTTTCAGCCTGAGAGACTGGCACGGATTGGTTGCAATTAAATAATAAACTAACTAATAGGCACGAATCAGCGAATAGCACACACGTACACAGATAAATACTCGAGACAATAAGAAGACCTGTCCTGATAGTTAAGTAGCTTGTCACTTGTTTTATTGCTAGTTTTATATGAAGTGTATAGTTCGATGCAACGCACCGAGATTAAGTCCTTTCTCGTTGGTTCTAATCTTATCGGCGAGTAAACCCTTAATGATTACTTATGACTATCCCATTTATCTTTCTTCCTACTTTTCTACAGACGATAGAATGCATAGGCGATCTAATAAATAGGCGAGGAAGGGGCATGGCGACCCAAGCAATGCTTAGCTAGACACAGAGGTTATCAATGCACTAATAAAAGTCACCAAAGACATCAACATATAAACTTTAATTAACGGGAAAGCAATTTTAAGGGGAGTTGAAATGAATGATAACATAACACAAGCCCATCAATCTTGATCAATTAAAGTGTACTAATACAATAAAACAAAACTACTTAATGAATTGAATACATGCAGGACCTTCTTACAGCTCTCGTATCTTCGTTCTAGGTGTGTCTTGTGCTGCTATCACGACTGAATTCGGCCTAGGGCTTCTGTCCTTCGGATATCGTACGTACCAAAAGTCTTCTAAAGTCGTCTGACTTTGGGGTATTTATAGTTTCTGTCTGAGGTAAGATGCGGCGCATCTAATAAGTAGATGCGGCGCATTGACTTAACTTCGCGTGGGGTCCAAGATTAATATATTCAGGAATATTCGTACACCGCCAGAAGATGCGGCGTAACTCCATTTATAGATGCGGCGCATGTCCTCTTGTATCTTGGATCGTATCTTGTGAAATCTTGATAGTGATGCGCCGTATGTAATAAGCAAGATGCGGTGTATCTGGAGCAGAATAGTATTGATCTTGTACATTTCAGTAGACTCTTAACTTCTCGCTTGTTTTGCTCCATAATTAGTCCAAAATTGGCAAGTTTCACCAAATGCTTGTTTTTACCTGAGAATTACAAAAGTAAACATTAACGTATCAATTCTCACAGATAATATAATAAAACAAGTCAAATAAATAGGATAAATGACGGTAATAAAATGTACTTATTTGAGTTCATCATGCACAGATAAAAAGACTTTCCAATGGAGTTGTGAGGCGGAAGCAGCCTTCGAAAAGCTAAAGGAATTCATAGAAATCTTGCCAACACTTACAGCCCCAATCAAAGGCGAGGTGTTGTTCATGTACATTGCGGCTTCCTTCGAAAGCATCAGCGCGGTGCTTTTAGCCAAAAGGGAAAGGAAACAAGTCCCAATATACTTTGTTAGCAGGGTTCTGCAAGGAGCTGAACTAAACTATCCAGAGTTGGAAAAGCTATTTCTTGCTTTGGTTTATGCTGCAAGACGCCTTCGAAGATACTTTCAGGCTCATCCCATCACAGTCTCGACTGACAAGCCTATCAGACAGATACTGTCGAAGCCTGAGAAATCAGGAAGGGTGGCTAAATGGGCTATCGAATTGGGAGAACATGAGATAGAATACAAGGGTCGAAACTCCGTCAAAGGTCAGGTACTTGCGGATTTTCTAGCTGAAACACCTTCCGGACCTAGCCAAGATAAAGAGGTTCCTAAGCAACAGCCTTCGAAGACGATCGAGGGATGGAAGCTGTACACAGATGGAGCCTCAAGCTCCGATGGTTCTGGAGCAGGTTTAATGTTGGTTAGTCCGAAAGGAAAGGAGTATACTTATGCATTGCGCTTCGAATTCGAAGCCACCAACAATGAAGCTGAGTATGAAGCTCTGTTAGCCGGCCTTCGACTAGCAAAAGAAATGGATGTTCAGAATCTGTCCATTTTCGTAGACAGCCCACCATCAAGCAATATTTGGAAAAGGCTAAGGAACTTCTTCAAGGTTTTGAAACCTATGATATAGTACATGTCCGCAGAAATCAAAACAAGAAAGCAGATGCCCTAAGCAAGTTGGCCTCAATGGCATTTGCTCACTTAACGAAAGAGGTTTTGGTAGAAGTATTGGCTGATAGGTCAATTGAACGAAGCGAAGTTTCTGACATCATACCCGAGGAAGGCACCAACTGGATGACTCCGATTAGGGAGTATTTGATCAGCGGTATCCTGCCAGAAGACCCTAAACTAGCTCGAAAGGTCCGGATCAAAGCTCCCCAATATAGACTTATTGGGGATAATCTATACAGGAGATCCTTCTTATCCCCATGGCTTCGTTGTGTGGGACCAAAACAGGCTTCGAATATCATATATGAGGTTCACGAAGGATCTTGCGGGTTGCATGCAGGCCCTCGCTCCGTTGTCTCAAAAGTAATGAAGCTTGGGTATTATTGGCCATCCATGCACAGGGATGCAATAGAAATAATACAAAAGTGCGAAGCATGTCAGATCCACTCCAAAGTCCCGAGAATGCCTAAACAAGACATGACCTCCGTTACGTCAGCATGGCCTTTCTGCCAATGGGGAATTGACATAGTCGGACCCCTACCAGTTGCTCCAGGAGGAGTAAAGTTCTTGGTTGTAGCTATAGACTATTTTACCAAATGGGTTGAAGCGAAGCCCTTGGCATCAGTAACAGGAAGGCATATGGAGAAATTCGTGTGGGAACACATAATCTGTCGTTTCGGTGTCCCTCACATTATCATCTCCGACAATGGGAAGCAGTTCGCCGAAGGGGTGTTCCCAACCTTCTGCGAAGGCCTGAAGATCAAACAGCCATTCACTTCCGTTTATCATCCCCAAGGTAATGGACAAGTAGAAGTCACAAACCGGGATATCATAGAAGGAATTGAAAAGAGATTGGGACGAAGCCATCATGGGTGGGTAGAGGAGCTACCCCAAGTTCTGTGGGCACATAGGACGCACCCCAAGTCAAGCCACGGGGAGACTCCTTTTAGCCTTACTTATGGAACGGAAGCTGTTATACCCTCCGAAATAAGCATCGAAACAGAACGCATTGTGAACTTTGAAGAAAAGACAAATGGCGAAAGGATTCGAGAAAATCTTGATCTTCTGGAAGAAAGAAGAGAAATAGCTTCGATCAGGGAGGCTATCCACAAACAGAAGATTGAAAAGTACTATAACAACCGAGTTCGACCCTCCACGCTCAAGCCAGGTGAATATGTCCTTCGTCTGAATAGTGCAAGCAAGGCCGAATACGAAGGAAAACTAGGGCCAACATGGGAAGGACCCTATGTTATATCAGAAGCCTACGGCAACGGCGCGTACAAGCTCGCAACGCTTAAAGGAGAAGTCATGGATAGAACTTGGAACGGTACTAACCTTCGTAAGTTTTACATATAAAACTTACTACAAAAAAAAAACACACTCAGTTTGTTTTTACAATTTCATGTAACGCATTCTTCTCATCTGGGGAAAGAAGCGTTAATGGTAGGCGTCTTAGTATTCATTTCTTAAAATGATGTAATCCTCCCTACCCAATTAATGATATAACGCATTTCTCTCAAATCTCTTGTTTCGTTCTTTACAACAAAGATTTGTCCAGCCAAGTAGTAAAAAAGTTTCAATATCGAAGGATGTAGCAAGGCACACGCCTTGTATATAAATAACATCCAGTATAATTCACATTAACTTTCCTATAAAGTCTTAGGGTATTAAAAGCCCTCTTCTACTTAAGGATAAAGACGGAGTGGGTCGCGACCCTCTGTCGCAGTCAAATTATACGATTGCTTAAAATCTTGGTCCAAAATACACACAATAAGGTTATAACCTTAGGTTGTATGTGTACGCTCTTAAAATGAGCGTAAGAGAATATAAACATGACAATAAAAGTGGGACATATTCCACTAAATTAGCATAAACAAAGACTAAGTACAGTCTTAGCTATCATAATCACAAAAAGGACAATTGTCTAAAGATACGGGTCGAAGCCCAGTAACACAAAAGATAAATTGTTCAAGCAGGAACAAAGGTAAATTATCTAAAACAAGTAATACGTTGGGGAATCATTTCAAGGTTGAGCAGAGTTGGATTTCCTTGTTGAGGATGCAGGTTGGATCTTCATAGGCTTCTTTGCCAAAAGCTCCTCTATTGGAGCCAATGGATCTTTGGTTACCTCGGCAAGATAAGGGTACTTTGTTGAAGTAAATGCATCACCAGCCTCATTAAACTCTCGCTCAGAGTCTGGGCGATAGTAAGACACCTCCGACAGAACAACGGGTTTCTTTGTCTTGGCAATTTCTTCCAACGCAGTGCAGGTTCCTTAGAAGATGGCGGCGTTCACAAGTCTCCCAATAACTTCCCCCACCTCATCGCTACGGTACAATTCCATCGCCACATGAGGAACAACTCTCGAAACTACCTCAGCTTGGTCTCTCTCCAAGATTTGAAGTTGGGATCTAAGGTCATTGAGCTTATCACAAAGGTTAATCTCCTACTCAGCCAACCTAGACCTTTCGACCTCCAGGCTTGTACATTTAGACTCGAGTGCGGCAATTTGGGCTCTATAAATGGAAACTTTGGACTCCTCAACCTTCAACCTGTTACACCTCGCTTGGGATTCTTTCAATTGACATTCGAGTCTTTCAATTTTGACTCGCATATCTTGTACGAAGGGATTCTTCTCAAAGACCTCCATCACTTCTTTACACTTAGACTCCAATTCATCATGTTCCTGATCCCTAGCTTTTTCTTTAGCTAAGATATCATCCATTTTTACCCTCACATCCAACACCGTTTGCATCAATTCCCTTGTTCTCGAATTAAGATGATTATCCAACACAGCCTGCCTAGCGTAACTTTTGGAGTGAAAGTCGCAAAGCTCTTCAATAGACATGTTATCCAAGACTCTTTTCCAACTGGTAGGTGTCATTTTGTCAACCAATTGTCGACAGGCATGGGCATTAGGAAGTTCCACAACATCGGGAAGGCCTAAAAAAGAAAGGAAAACAAGTTATATGATGCATGACATTTGATACGCATGAAAGATGCTAGCTTACTTGGAGTAGGATCATCAGGAATCGTTAGAGGAGTGGGTATAAAGGTTTTAGAGTGCGATCCTTTGGGCTTCACAACTCTTTCTGGAGGAGTAGGAAGGGCTAATTTCCTCTTCGGAGGGTTCCTTACAGACATGGCAGCCTTTGCTTTCCTACTTCTCTTATCTGAAACACCGGAGGACCTTGCGAGCCTCGTTTGAAATTCCTTGATAAGGGGATCTTCGGAATCTGCAACAGTTTCCACGAACTGCGGAGTTTTGTCATTCTCAATTGACATGGATGGAGAACCTATCCCGTAGCTTGTATTTTCTGGCTCTTTAGGGACAAAACTAACTTCCCTAATACCACGAGCCATGACGAAGTTCCTGAATGCCATCCCTACAGAAAAAAAAAAGAGATAAATATCATCAGATAAGTCATTTACTTTATTTTAATAGGTATGCACATACTTTTCCCATTGCAGATTATCGCAGGTTCCAGTGGAGAGCCTTCCCAATGATCTACAATCCCCGCCATAAACAGTATCGGCTCAGGAAACGTTTGCACGTCAAATGGGTGACGTTCAAGACGTTGGTAGAGGGGATAGCTTCTAACGAAGTGTGGCAAAGGATCATCAAAGCGTTTCTCGTCAAAACGAAAGTCTTTGTCTAGCACCGCTGGATATTTGGGAGGTATGATAGTGTCTTGCACATAGAAAAACAAACCTTTCCATTTTCTTATGTTGGCAAAAGGTTTTGTTATTAAACAGGGAACATCAGGTTCACTTCTTTTACCTAAGGTTAACCAATCACCACCAGGGCAAAGGTTGATAAAGCCTCTAAGCACGTTGAGCGTGGGCTCATAACCATAAGCTTTGCATATGACAATGTAGGTGGTTAGTTTGGCTAAGCCAAATGGGTTCAACCTGGAAATATGTACTTGATAATACTGTAAAAATTCTAAGATTAGTGGATGAATAGGAATCCTAAAATTGGATTCTGTAAAAGCATGAACATATAACCCAACATACCCAGCAGAGGCGTCAAAAATACTTTGGTTTTTGTTTGGGAGTATCACTTTATACTTTTTTAGTATGGGATATTTTTCAAAAAAATCCGCCAAAGCCTGTTCTGATAAGGTACACTTTTGTTGCCTAATGGTTCTTTTTGCCGCCATACTCATCTTGTATTTGTAACAATAAGAACAAGGAAGGGTAATTACCTTCGATCTCAGAAGAAGCACAAAGCACAGTACTGTGTATGTGTATTTTGGGCGCAAAATAAAAGTATGATCAGGTAGGGATGAGCAAAAGTTTATGTATCCCTATTGAAAGTTTACCCTGACCGTCCACGTGTAAAATACGGACTCAAAGCTGCTCTTTCAATTTTGAAAAGAAGTTTGGAGATACCGATATCTTGGCAGCTGTATTCAATAGCGCGGTAGTTAGTTATTTAATATCCGCATTTATTGCATATTTTGGTTAAACACTTATCCTTATTCCATTCGAATTTGTGACGGAAAGGATAGAGTGTGACATGTTTTTTGAGTCGAATGCAATTTATACTCGCACGTATATATCACTTTCGACTGGGGGGCTTGATGATGTACCCTCCGAACGGGTCGAAGGACTCCCCTTCGAGCCTGTAGAAATCCCTCCTTTCGGAGGCCCAGGTTAATCTTCTAACACGTTTCATTGGCATAAAACCATTCGCCTGCGAACTGGTTACCATGTGGAAATCCGCCAATCGAAGCCCTAAGCCCTTCGGGGTATTCCTGACGAAGGGACTAGCACGAAGGACCATCCTGACCTGGTCAAACCCACGTCTCCTCTTCCCTTTGGGTTTCCCGCCAAAATAGAGATCGTGGGCTACAAAGCCCTAGCGGTTACCACTTTCCATGGGACGCCCCCATGATCTCCGAACAATATGCAACCACCCACTATGTCCTATTTCTCCCCTATAAATAGCATAGTCGGGCCAAAACAAAGTAAGTTAACTTCACTCTCGCAATTTATGACCTATATTACCATTACACATACTTACTCGCACGCCGGAGGTGGTTCGCAGGGTCCAACCCCTGCGCAATCACTTAACGTAGTGTCTTCGTATTTCTTATTTTCAGGTTAAGAACAAACTTGGCGCAATCTCAACACCCCATTATTCCTTTGATCACCATCGAAGGCTTGGTTGGCAATTATTTGTTCAATCATAAACACAAATAGATTAACTTTCTGGTTAACTCTAAGCGTGTTAAGGGAACAACATTACGTGGTGTAGCAAACTGCAAAATTTCCTATAATTAACAACGGTTAATTATATATTAATCTCCGTCATTATTTCTAATCACCATTTTTGCGGGGAAATTTGAAATTTTTCTTATTATCTTATTTGGTTGTGATTACGATATCACAAAATTCACCAAATGACGGAATGAGTTCAACGAATATTACGAAAGTTAATTATTCCTAATTAACACTTAATCGGGCCAAAAATTCATCAGCCCAACCTAATCCAATGAGTACTATTCATTAGCCCACGCTCAAGCCCAACTTCATTATTTTGTGATTTTATGTGAAATCCGATCCAAACTCTCTCCCAAAACGCCATCTCGTTCACCTCCCACCCTAATATTAGAGTGTCGAATTCCAGATTTTATTGTCACATTTTGATAAGTTTTTAAAAGCCAAAGTGTTCGCTCGTTATCCACCCAATCCGATAGGAATAAAAATTCAATACGTAACCGTTTTAACTCCAACTCGATTCCGCTCACTCCTAATAATATTTCTAGCCTAATGACATGTTGTTCGATCATTTTTAACAACATGGGACAAGAATCACACGTTAAAACCAATTTGGCACCTATATTAAAATCTAGTCGACATATATGAATTACATGAACAAATATTAGCTTTCCTACCCTCTCACAATCCTTTCTAAAGTCCTTGTAAGTCAGAAATAATTCCTTAGCACCTCTCATTCACTGACATTGAACAGTAGAGCAAGTAGATGATATTTCTTTAATCGTTTAACACTTACGTGTTATATATATATCACTTGTATAAGTCTACATATTTCATCACCTTCTATCACTCACCAAATACCACCATCCTAACTCTCATTCATTCATAAAAACGTCTCTGAAAGGCCAGAATATTTCATTCGCTCGTTTGGAAGCTATCAAGGAAAACGGGTTTGATATAGAAATCGTGTCTTGGTGTTTTTAGCGAACGTGGGTTATCTTTGTGTTCCATACGTCTCACTCTAATCTCTACCACCCTTAGAGGTGTTGTAAGTATTCATAAACCAATCTCCAATTCATCTCGTACGTTATTTATGAAGCATGCATCATGTTTTAATAACTACTCGAACGTATATGTTTTTACATATTTATTTACGTATACATATTCTCGTAGCACACTAAAAGTGACGAGCCTCCATTTTGGAAGGCCTAGGAGTCACCATGCACACTCCTTTCACTTTTATTTTTATGTTTCATGCATCATTCGAATCTATTTTGAACCATGTTCAACTCGTTAAAAACTGATAAAACACTTAGAAATATTTCTAAGTATATTACTCATATAACATACGTTCCATGTCGCCCTAGAAACAGCCTCGTATCTTAAAATCTAACTTAACGAGCATACGATATTTTTGCATGAACTAATAGACCACCTAGCTAGCTAACACTTTCGTATATATAACGAGTAAATATAAGCACATCTAGACACTCTAAATCGACCCAAGTGAAACGACAGAAACCATACTAAAATTGTTAACTAAAAACGCTATGGACTATTAAGCCCATTAAGCACTTTTTGAGCAAATGAGATAAGCTAGCTTATCTAGGTCTTTTGATATGAAAATAGAACATGAAAAATGAGATTTTTGATGAGCTCAACTCGTCTCAAGACGTACGGTTTTTAAAACGTTATTGGGCCTTAAAAGTGGCTCGTTAAAAGCCCATTAGATGAAAAATAAGCTATAGGCCAAATAAGCTGTTGAAATAAGCTTAATTAAACTTAAATAAGTCTCGAAAAATTTCATATAAATTTTCCCCATAATTTTTGTAATCTTGGACTAAAAATGTAATTCAAACTCACTTAGAGGGACTAAAACTGCCAACCGAGAAATATAAGGACTGAAAAAGTAAAAACATAATCCTTAAGGTAGAAATTGACATATTATTAACTTCCAAGCTCAGAATGCTATATTGGACAAGTAGTGGACTATAAATGTAAATTATATTTAATAAAGGACTAACGGTGCAACGCTAACGCTGTTATGGTAAAAAGTGTAAAAACTGGAAAAGGACAAGGACCAACATATTATATTTGACATTCTTATTTCTATTCTTCATTTTACGATTTCCCTTCATTTCACTTGCATTTTTGTATATATCATTTATTTATAATTTAACTTTACGTTAATTATATATATAACGAGATTTTAAACGATTTAATTATACGTTTCGAGGAAAGGATATTTTGGAATATTTGTCATAAAAACAAGATAATATTATATGTAATATTATTTTTAAACTTTAGGCATTTTAAGCATATCACATTCTCACTCTAACGATCAAATCGTTATTCGTTCTCGATATAAATTCCACCGTTCGTATTTGGTCAGATTTTTAGACTTCCTTTATATTCAGGTCACGTGTTGAAGACGTTTCCGTAATCGTTCCCATAATCTTACTCGGTTTCGTAATTCCACCTTATCAGATACGCTCAAGGTGAGTCATAGCCCCATTTTTATACTTGTATTATAAATACTCTTTGGGGGAGATACATGCTAAATTACATACTTTTATTCGTATAAGTACGTTGAAAACTATCATGATTTACTTGGAAATACAACTCATATTTATATGTTGTGAATTACTCCTTGGGAGAAATAGATGTTTGTTTTACTAGCAAATGACTTGCTTAGGCTTGAATACTGAACTCAAAAGATAGCATATTCAAACTGCTTGTTGTAGCGTGATATTGGTTTTTAAGATAAACATTAAAGTAACATCATGAATGTACAGATCATTGTTATATGTCGTCTCAAAACTTCAATGGGAATACTTGCTAGAAAGGAGCATAAGTACTTTAGTTACATCATTACCTTGATATTGCCTAAGTACACCCCTAATGCCAGAAAGTCCCTTTATCATGAGCCATTAATCACTTGTTGTGAACGCGAATATAGTGGACAGCTTCGAAACCTGTTAGAGGCTTGACATCCTATCCCACTAATTACTTGACGGAATGCCTTTGTGGCTAGTCGTATTAGTCGCGATGCACTATATTTGAGAAAAATAGGAATTGGCAATCACCTATTACTCGAGGGCATTATTTTCCATCATTGATTTGATGTTGATCACCTCCGTTTTACGGTTCATTGTTAACGTTTGCGTGTCATGAGGCTTAGGGCAATATCCATAAGAGATTATGTGTCTTCACATATATCTAGATACAACTGTATTAGTATTTCACCAGATCTTGAATTATAGATCTCAGGTATAACATCATGGGTTCCACCTCATGTTAGGATTATGATCCGATATTTGAACTTAACTGAATACATATATGATTTACTTGTGGTTATACTCAACATCACTTATTACTTGTTTCATCACTGTTAGCCTTTATTATGGTTATTATGTCACCTCACCTCTGAATTCATTGAAATAAATGGTTTTTCATTAAACTCTATGAACTCACCAACCTTTGTGTTGACACTTTAAGCATGTTTATCTCAGGTAATTAACGGAGCAGGACAAGACACGGAGCGGGCATTATATACTCTGATAAATTAAATGGTGTAAAAATCAAATATGTTATTCTTTTCAAATTATCATACTCTTTCATGAGATTTTTAAATCAGATATTTCACCTTTGAATTAAAAGTATTATTTGAATGACAAATAACATTCAAAACGTCTCTTTTGAGCCGTTTTCTATAATTATGACTTCGATCCTCACCGTAACACCCTAAATAGTCTTCCGCTGTTATCTTATAAAATAGGGGGTGTTACAGATTGGTATCAGAGCTAGAGTTATAGAGAACTAAATGTTTTCAAACATTGAATTATAACTACACTTTCAAAATGAATGATTTTACACCATACCATTTTACGCCCTCCGTGTCTGCAGACTGCCGTGCTCAATACATTACCTGTTAAGATTATTTTATACTAATCCTTACATGCTTGATAATTACTCTTATACTCTTTATGATTTCACCGGTATTGTTACATCTTTAACGTACGAATTACTTATAATTACTATGTTGGAAATTAAGATAAACAGTTAAGACTGTTGCATGTAAGTTGGTACTGCTGGAAGATATTGAAGACAAGGCTGACAGTACTAAGTCAGTTAGTACTGCTCACACATTATAGTTAGTACTGCTTATAATTTTTGTAATCGTATAGAAGATAAGCATAGAAAAGATTTTGTGTATATCTTACTTATATAGATGATAGTTATCTTGTACTGGAATCCTTAGTCTATAAAAGGATTGCCTAGGTTATTAAATAGGGAACGAAGTTATACATAAGTTCTTAGAAAAGATTCAAGGTTGTAAACCCTAGTGATAGGAGATCACTCGTATTATTGAATTATTAATAATATTGAATCGTTGAAGTGAATTATTTGTCTCTTGTTCATATATACATTGTTTCATTCATTCATACAAAACACATCAAATAAATCTTCTGAGTGCTTGCTAGTAAATTCCGCGTGCTAGACTAGCATTATTCAAAGTATCTATCTAACACAAGGAGTGTGTGTAGATCCGGTCAAGTGGTATCAGAGCCAGGTTACTGATACTTTGATTTAGAAGATCCAGACGAATTTGTTTAAGAAGAAGATGGATATGGAGACAACTACAAGTCAAACCAACATTGCTGCTAAGCTACCAATGCTTAAACCCAATGAGTTCGATATGTGGCGATTAAGAATTGAGCAATTTTTCCTAGTGCAGGATTATGCACTTTGGGAGATTATAGAAGAAGGTAATTCCTTTAAGCCCACAACCACAACGACTGTTGTTGAAGGTAAGACTGAAACAACGGTGCAGATAAAGCCAACTACTAGTGAAGAGAAGGCTCAGTACAAGAATGATGTTAAAGCAAGGAGCATGCTGCTGATGACAATCCCCAATGATCAATTACTGAACTTTAGTAAATACAAGTGTGCTAAAACTCTTTTTGAAGCTATTGTCGCAAGGTATGGTGGGAATGAAGCCACCAAGAAAACCCAGAAGACCCTTCTCAAGCAACAGTTTGAGAACTTCACAGCAACAAGCAATGAGTCACTAGATCATATGTTTAATAGGCTTCAAAAGCTAGTGAGTCAACTTGCTGTTCTAGGAATTGAGATGCCTCAGGAAGATCTCAACTCAAAATTCCTAAGGAATCTACCATCAGAATGGGCCATGCATGTGGTTGTCTGGAAGAATAAGCCAGACATTGATTCTATGAGTCTGATGGATCTCTATAGCAACTTCAAGATAGTAGAACATGAAGTGAAGAAGTCTGCTGGATCAAGTTCAAGCTCAAGTTCTGGAAATTTTGCCTTTGTGTCAACTCCCAGTACCTCTAATCCAGAAAAAGAAGTTCAAGTTGCTGGAGCAGTTGGTACTGCTAACTCTAACAGTGGTACTGTTAGCAGTACTAATGGACTTTTGACTGAAGACACTTATTGTGCTTTCCTTACTACACAACACAATGGTACTATGTTGACTCATGGAGATATTCAAGAGATTGATGAAGATGACATTAAAGAGATGGATATCAAGTGGCAGCTCTCTCTTCTCAGCTTGAGAGCTAAAAGATTCTTGAAGAAGACTGGCAAGAAGATAATCATAAACATCAATGATGTTGTTGTGTATGATAAGTCAAAGATTGAGTGTTTCAATTGCCACAAGAAAGGTCATTATTCAAGGGAGTGCAGATTGCCAAGACAACAAGATGGCAAGAGTAGAGGATTTGGAAGCAAATCAAGGGTTGTGGAAGTTACAGACTCAAGCTCAAAGGCTATGGTTGCCATTGATGGCTTAGGGTTTGATTGGAGCTACATTGCAGAGGAGGAAGCAGAAGCATCAACAGAGATGGCACTTATGGCTTTCTCAGACTCTGAGGTACAAGTTTCTAAATGTTCTAAATCATGTGATGCATTAAAAGAATTAGAAACACTTAGAAACAATATGAAAATCAGAGAATAGAGCTAAACCAGACTGCTTTTAATTTAGCAAATCATAAAAGGGCTTTAGCTGTATTAAAAGAACAAATTATTCATTATAAAGGTAATGAGTCTAAGTTTGCTGATGATATGATTATTCTTAAGAGAGACTTAATGTTTAGGGAAAATGAAATTAGTGTGTTGAAACATGAACTGGAAAAGATAAAACAGGCAAAAGAAAACATTCAGATGAGTGTAGACACATTAGAGTTTGCATCTAAGGGTGTTAGTAAGATAGTTGAGTGTCAAATCCTCAATAAAGCTGATTGCGTGGTTTTGTAACCTTACAACAGGTTTTACCTCTCGAGGGATCTCAAGAGGCTTACAACCCCACCAGGCAGTGTACCTGACCGATGTAGTATAGTGTAGTGGTAAGTACGGGGGATTGATCGTTCTCCACAGGGAATAGTGTTCGTTAGGTGTGAAAGGCTACTCTAATTAGGTCTAAGGGTTGAGGAAGATTCTTTTTATGTTTTTATATTTTTATGAAAGCAAGTAAAATCTCGGTTTTGATAGAGTGGGCGGAATTAGTTGCTAGTCAACTAACCCAAATTACTACGGATGCAAATAAAATAAAATAACTGAAAATAAAATGTGGTGAGAAACTTATGTGTAGAGAAATGTGTTTACTTAGATTTCCTTACTCCCTAACTATCTTTTACCGGTTAATTAGTGCGTATTAGTCGCGTGGATGACGGGTGTATTCCTTAATACCATTCGTGGGGTGGCGTACTTACTTCCCCAACTCTACAAGCTCCTACTTCACTCCTATGTCGAGCCGGCTAGGAAGCTCCTAACATGGGATCACTAGAATTCGCTTGTGCATTAAATACAACCATAAAAACCTTTAGTACGCATTTGGTTCATGTTTCTTAAGACGTTCAAGCAAGTTACCGAATAGGAAGTTAGCCAGTTTTCTTAAGCCTAACATAGATAAACAATCATCCAATACAACTAATAACACACTAACAACCAATAATCAATAGCTAGGTTTCATTAGATCTAAGCAAACACAAGATAAATTTAGCCTAACATGTTAAACAAAAGACAAGAATAAGATAGAATCAAACAACACATAGACATATTGAATGATTAATTGATAACTTATCTTTCAATGAAACATGGAAGATCTCAAGGCAAAAAGCCCTGAAAAAGTAGCTAAAATCGTCTTAGGGTTTTCTCCCAAAATTCCACACACTAAGCTCTCTCTAATGACAAAAAATTAGAAAACTATATATAGACTTTGACATCTGACGGCGTCACCTTATGGAGTGTGACGCCGTCACCTCGCCGCTTTTAGGGTTCCCGGATGACCATCTTGACGCCGTCCCTCTTTAGCTCTACCAAAATCCATTCTGGCTTATCAAGGCTTGACGCCGTCGAACCTTGAACGTGACGCCGTCCCCTTTTGAAATAAGCCGTGACGCCCTTGATCAAGTTAAAGCGTGACGCCGTCAGAATTCACATGCTATTTTCACTGGCCCGTCATGAGTAAATTTCACATCCAACTTTTCTTGCCAAGGCATGACGCCGTCCAGAGTAAAGTCTGACGCCGTCAAGAGTAACTTTTAGCCGATTTTTGAGACTTTGCCGTTTTCTTCACTTTAATGCTCCAAAAACGTCCAAAATGCCTCCTTTTCCAGATTTCTCCTCAAAAGTACCTAAAATGACAAAAGAAACGATTTAGGGCAATATTTGATCAAATAAATACGATTTAGGGCTTAAATGACCCCTTAAAAGCGGTACACTTTTCGCCTCATCAAATACCCTTACACTTGAGATTTGCTTGTCCTCAAGCAAATGCGCTTTTATTCTAATCAAAATACAAGTTAGGGGTCATTTAATGCAAACATAAAAGTAATTACAACAAATAATCGTTCCACTTCAATCATAATAAGCACGGAGATTATAAACTAGCACCTCACAAGTAGTGTTTAGATACTCACATCTCTCAAGTGTCATCAAAATAAATCTCATAAATGAAAACGGAAAATATCTCTCACTACCTGTCATAGCAAATAGATTACCATAGGCTTGGGAAAGGATCGAAAACCTCCTCCACTAGGCGTAAGCACCAAAGATAAACTATCAAAGAGGGCTTTTAAATGGGTTATAACGTTAGGTGTAGGGAAAAGGAAAACACGGTTTTGTTGGATACGGGATATTTTACTGTGTGGCGAGTTAAAAATCTTGATCAATTACATGTACTATACAATGTTGCTAAGCCAAGACTAGACTCGATCTTAAGCTAGAAACAAAATAACAAAATAACAAAAATATAAAACAAACATAAAATGAAACGGGATGGTAGTCCGTATGTTTTTTCTACTTTTTCTTTTTCTCATTTTTTTTTGTGTGTTTTTCTTGATTTTTTTTTTTTTTTTTTTTTTTTTTTTTTTTTTTGCATACACTTTTACCCTACCATCCAAAATAATACATCATAGGGGCATTGCATTCCCCTTACACTTGAATTTTTACATAACTTTACAAATACTATTCTAATGACTCGAATTAAGATAATTGAAAAACTTGGAGTACTTTTAAAACATTTAGCACATATGGGGGTAATAAATGATGTCCTTCCCCATTACTCCATTACACTAGTACTTTACCCATGAGTCCCAATCGTCCCAAAACAATATGTACAAGGATATGACTCGACTTAGCAACCATGTAATCAACTAGATAATTAACTTGGGTTTAAACAAATGTTGTAACAATAATGCACTAAAAATGAGTGCATACAAGGTAGGCTAAGGCGATTTGGGTGTACATTTAAGTGGGGTGTAACAAATTCTTCCTTTAAGTAAAATGCTTAAAGGTCGAAACGAAAAGATAGGCTCTGAGGGGTGTACTAGGGGTATCGTGTACTAAAAATGAGTACAACGCAAAGGGTGTGGGAGAATTACTTGACCAATGTAGCCAATGTAATTATAACAAAAACACAGGTGTAAAACAATGGGTTAATCCTAATGCCTCTTATCATGTAGTAAATCTAACTACACGAATGTAGTCTCACTTGTGGCCTTGGAATGGTCCTAACGCAAGTTCTAGAATCTAAGTGCTACCGGTACACACATCATAGCATAAATGCTTTTCCTACCAATTCTAGGGGCGAACCTCACATATTTGGGGTGGAAAATTTTTTAGTGGTACGGTTTTTGTGCTAGTCATATAACTCCTATCCGTGAGACGCTCATTAAGATCAAAGTTTCACTCCTATATGTTGTAAAAAATTTAAATTTGGCACTAAAATTACCTTAACAAGTATTTATCTTAGTTTTATTACACATCTACTATTAAACAAACAAAAATCAAGCGCAATTGTATTCTCAAAAATCGTACTTTTACCCTCCCCTTACACTTAAGATGAACATTGTCCCCAATGTTCAAATAACAAGATGTAAAAGAAAAAAGTAAAGGAATGAAATCAAATACTCCCCTGATTCGCTTGGTGGATAATGAAATTACACGGTTAAATCTTCCTCCAAAGAGAATGTTGAAGCTCCATGACTAATGCATCGCCATAAGCTTAATTCCATAAACATCTCCTTGTCCAAAATAACCTGTTAAACCTGAGAAAACAAACACGAAAACCTGCATAACATCGGCGGGAAAAATCTATATATAAGGATATAATGCTTGTGGAATGATAATTTTGCAGATTCCTGGAGATTATAAGTTGGAGATTTTAATAAAAACTTTTTATGAAAACAAAACTTTCAAAAATTTCTGGAAATTAAATCTGACGCCGTCAGGTTATAACCCCTGACGCCGTCAGAAATGACCTGACAAAAATTTTCATTTTAAGTTTCCGGAAAATTTCTGGAAAAACCTTTACCTTACTTCCTGGAAATCCTGCAAAACATCATTATGACTCGATACAAGCATTTGACTCAAACACACACTAATATGTATGTTAATTTATTATTATTACGATTCATGTTAATTTGTGTTCTAATAAACCGATCTAGATTTCCCTTACACTTATCTTTTGCAAAATACCTTTATATGTAGTTAAGACGAAGTTAAAAACAACATAAAGCATTTTCACAAATTAGTTTTTAACATGAATCAATAATAATAAAAATTAAACACACATACGGAAACAAATAAAAACAAACAAACAAATAAATAAACACACAAAGCAAATAAATAAAATAAAGCTTGGGTTGCCTCCCAAGAAGCGCTTTTCTTTATTAACGAGTCTTGTAGCTAGACTCAAAGTCACGTGGTCTACGTGACTCCATCATTCATAATGACGTATCCCTGATAGATATGATCCTTGTTATCAGGGTGGTGGTGTCTCAATCGCTCGACATTTGCAGTTACTTCACCTCCTCCTTTGCTGGTCAAGCTTACTATCCCATCTTGGTGTAAACTTTTAATTGTGAATGGTCCGTACCACCAGGGACTTAGTTCATCGGTAGGTGCTCCTGTTTCTGAATGCCTTAGGAGCACTGAGTCTCCTTTTGTAAATTCAACGGGGTTATTGGGTTGCTCATCAGCCTCAATATAATTGTTATTTCCATCCTTACATTCCCTAATCTCATTTTCCATATAACTCTTAATCCTTGCCTCCCATGCAAGAATTTTCTCTCGGACATTACCACGGACTATATTAGTGCTAGCCTCCATCTTCTTCTGCAGAGCAACATCTCGTATATGTCGTGGGATCGTTGGGAAGTTTATTGTTTTCTTCCCCTTCTTCATTTGGATGGTGCTATTTTCGTAATTGATTTGTGCTCTAGTGGTAGCGAGAAAGGGTGCCCCAAGGATTATTGGCATATTCATATCATTTCTCTCAATGATCATGAAGTCGACCGGATACAGGAATCCAGCAACGTTGACCAATACATCTTCTGCAATTCCTAACGGATACTCATAAGAATGCTTTGCAAAGGAGAGTTTAGTATGGGTGATGGATGGCAACTCATTGGTTAACTGAACATAAACGGATAAAGGCATCAAATTTACGTCGGAACCTTGGTCAGCTATCGCATCCAGATACTTGTGTTTTCCAATGCTGCATGGTATTTCAAAGACCCCGTAGAATTTCTGCTTTTCCACTAACTTTTGTCCTATGAGGCATTCATACAATTGCCCACCGGGTAATATGTCAGATTTATCATCCGGTTCCACCTTCTTGGACTTCTTGTTGGGTAGATGAGTACGTCGATAGTTTCTCACCCAATCGTTTATGGTCTCCTTGTTTATTTCGTGCTTCAAGTAATGCTTCACTTGTTGTGACACTGGCGGTTCAACCAATTGGCGCTCCTCAGAGGGCGCCTCCTCTCCCTTGTCGGAATCGCATTCGTAAGCATTGGTGTTTCCATTATTAAGTGGGATGAGGTCAATTTTGTTAACTTCCATAGTTATGGATTTCCCTCTTCCCTCATTTCCGCCCTCTTGGACGACGGAGGTGGCCTTGACAAATTTAGTGTTAGGAACATCAACGTCATTCCTCACCAGCACCTTTTCAGGGGCTTTTGTATTTGTGTATTCTTTCAAAAGATTCATCATCTCCGCCATCTTCTCTTCCATTTCCTCCTTTTGTTTGTAGACGGCTTCCTCAAATTTTGCCAACCGTTCGGAGTGTTTTGACATGTACTCTCTCATTCGAGCTTCGCATGTTGGACTAAGTTCCTGAGGTGGTGAGTTGGGTGGGGCGTGCTTATGGAAGGGTTTAGCATTTTCCCTAAGGGGTGATTCGGACAATGGTGTTTGCTTAACGCTTGAGACTGAGTTAATTGTCGCTTTTTGTGGACTTAAGGGTCTCTTTTGCTTTTCCATAAGATATGCAACCCTTTTCTCAAGTTCACTAACGCTTTCCTCAGTGATTTGATTGGCTGTATCGGGTGATGAATATGTCTTGACTGCCGAGCGCACGTCGTGGGAGACTTGCCACAATTCATCATCGTCGGATGCAAGCTCATCAATGATCTCCCATGATTCCTCGGCGCTTTTGTCGCGCAATCTGCCCCCGGCGGCTCGATCGATGGCACGCTTGGTGTGGTAATCAACATGGTCATAGAAGATTTGGATTTGAAGCCATAGATTTATGCCATGGTGAGGGACTTTTTGAAGTAAGTCCTTGAATCGAATCCATGCCCCGTAGAGGGTTTCGCCTCGACGTTGTTCAAACATCAAGATATCCTTCCTTAGCTTGGTAGTTCTCCCCGGTGGGAAAAACTGAGCAAGGAAACGAGTGGTGAGATCATCCCAAGAGGTGATGGATCCTGCGGGTTGACGTTCTAGCCACTGACTAGCTTGGTCCCGCAGAGAGAATTGGAAGAGACGCAATCGGGTCGTCTCTCGAGTGGCAACATCAAGGTCTATAGAATCAACGATTTTAAGAAAGTCCTTGAGATGTTGATTAGGATCTTCAGAACGAAGTCCATGGAATGCGCATCCGCTTTGCACCAACCGGATGGTGTCGGATCGCAAGGGTGTGATATTGGCTCCTTGAGTGAGCTCAATGGTGTTTCGATAGCCATGGTGGCTAGGACGGGAATACTCTCCTAAAGTACGGGCTCTAGGAGGTGGTGGTGGTTGTTGTGGTGGTGGGTTGTGGGGGTTAAGGATATTACCATCTTCCATGATGTCGGACGGTAATGGTTACGAACAAAGACACGAAGAAAATAGATAGACTAAAGAAAACCTAGAAAAATAAAATAAAAATCTCACTAGAAAGGAATCTAGTGAGTAGACCTAATAGAAATAAAAATTCAACCTAAACAATAACTATTCCCCGGCAGCGGCGCCAAAAACTTGATTGCGTGGTTTTGTAACCTTACAACAGGTTTTACCTCTCGAGGGATCTCAAGAGGCTTACAACCCCACCAGGCAGTGTACCTGACCGATGTAGTATAGTGTAGTGGTAAGTACGGGGGATTGATCGTTCTCCACAGGGAATAGTGTTCGTTAGGTGTGAAAGGCTACTCTAATTAGGTCTAAGGGTTGAGGAAGATTCTTTTTATGTTTTTATATTTTTATGAAAGCAAGTAAAATCTCAGTTTTGATAGAGTGGGCGGAATTAGTTGCTAGTCAACTAACCCAAATTACTACGGATGCAAATAAAATAAAATAACTGAAAATAAAATGTGGTGAGAAACTTATGTGTAGAGAAATGTGTTTACTTAGATTTCCTTACTCCCTAACTATCTTTTACCGGTTAATTAGTGTGTATTAGTCGCGTGGATGACGGGTGTATTCCTTAATACCATTCGTGGGGTGGCGTACTTACTTCCCCAACTCTACAAGCTCCTACTTCACTCCTATGTCGAGCCGGCTAGGAAGCTCCTAACATGGGATCACTAGAATTCGCTTGTGCATTAAATACAACCATAAAAACCTTTAGTACGCATTTGGTTCATGTTTCTTAAGACGTTCAAGCAAGTTACCGAATAGGAAGTTAGCCAGTTTTCTTAAGCCTAACATAGATAAACAATCATCCAATACAACTAATAACACACTAACAACCAATAATCAATAGCTAGGTTTCATTAGATCTAAGCAAACACAAGATAAATTTAGCCTAACATGTTAAACAAAAGACAAGAATAAGATAGAATCAAACAACACATAGACATATTGAATGATTAATTGATAACTTATCTTTCAATGAAACATGGAAGATCTCAAGGCAAAAAGCCCTGAAAAAGTAGCTAAAATCGTCTTAGGGTTTTCTCCCAAAATTCCACACACTAAGCTCTCTCTAATGACAAAAAATTAGAAAACTATATATAGACTTTGACATCTGACGGCGTCACCTTATGGAGTGTGACGCCGTCACCTCGCCGCTTTTAGGGTTCCCGGATGACCATCTTGACGCCGTCCCTCTTTAGCTCTACCAAAATCCATTCTGGCTTATCAAGGCTTGACGCCGTCGAACCTTGAACGTGACGCCGTCCCCTTTTGAAATAAGCCGTGACGCCCTTGATCAAGTTAAAGCGTGACGCCGTCAGAATTCACATGCTATTTTCACTGGCCCGTCATGAGTAAATTTCACATCCAACTTTTCTTGCCAAGGCATGACGCCGTCCAGAGTAAAGTCTGACGCCGTCAAGAGTAACTTTTAGCCGATTTTTGAGACTTTGCCGTTTTCTTCACTTTAATGCTCCAAAAACGTCCAAAATGCCTCCTTTTCCAGATTTCTCCTCAAAAGTACCTAAAATGACAAAAGAAACGATTTAGGGCAATATTTGATCAAATAAATACGATTTAGGGCTTAAATGACCCCTTAAAAGCGGTACACTTTTCGCCTCATCAAAAGCTAAGTCAGGCCTAGGATACAAATCAGTTCCACCTCCTTATAGGGGAATTCCAACACCTCAAGGCATTGACCTAGAACACACAGGACTACCTGAATTTCAACTACCTGAGCTTAAATATGTTCCTCAACCTAAAGAGAATGTGGTTGATAAACATGTGTATGAGAGTGCAAGTGATGCCTCACTTTCTGAGGATAAGGTGTCCTCAACTAAGGACTCGGATGCTCCAACCATAGAGGAATGGACTTCTGATGATGAGGATGATCAGGCTGTGGTTAAGCCTGTTAGTGTTAAAGTGGAGGAACCAAAAGTTCCCAAAGTGGTCAAACCTGAGACTGTTAGGCCTAGAGCTAATGCAAAACCTTTTAGACCAACAGTTAGGTATGCAGAAATGTATAGAACCACAAACAAGCCAAGAGGTAACCAAAGGAATTGGAATGGCCTCAAATCTCACCAACTAGGTGATGATTTTGTCTGTTATAGGAAAGCTTGTTTCACATCTGGTAGCTTTGACCATCTTGCATTTTATTGCAACAACAGGGTAACTAGGTATTCAACTCAGTAAGACCTCCCACTTACCCTAAAAATGCTAGAATGACACCTAGATCAGTTCTGTTAAGGTCTGGACTAAGAACAGTTAATACTGTTAGACAAATAGTTAATACTGCTAAATCAGCAGTTAATACTGTCAAACCAAATAGACCTTTTTACCCTAGACAAACAGTTCAAGGTGCAAAAACTCTTTCCAAATCAGCACCCACAACTGTTAGAAGATCATTTCAAAACAATGCAGTGATTAATAAACAAGTTTGGAAACCTAAAGTTGTAATTGCAAACCCAGCAGCTCATACTGCTAGGCAAGCAGTTAACAATGGAAGTTTTAAAAACACTGCTAAGGGAAATATGGGTAATGGTATTAATGCATCTGCATCATGGGTTTGGAGACCACTTCAATCTAATGGTACTCCAACAGTTCTAAAAAGATTTAATTATGTTGATGCTAGAGGCAAGCCTAAGTCTGTTATGGCTTGGGTGCCACAAGGAAATTAATTTTTCTTTTTATGTGCAATGTTAGTCATATGCTTGTATCTTGTTTCTTTGTTTTTGGACTAACAATTGCAGGATTGGAGGAAAAGCACCAAGGAATTTCAAGTGCTTTATGTTTTGGACTAAATGGTGATTTGGAGCTTAGTGTGTTGTCTGTGCACACAACAAATGGTTATTGGTTCACCATGTCTAACCCACATAAGAACCAACTAGTCCAGAGCAAACGGTTTCTGGTAAAGACTAATCAAATCCGTTAATGGTTGACAATTTACCAAAAATTGTATGGTTATCAACTCACCATATCTAACTGTGAAGAGTTGGCTAGTCCAAAGCAAACGGCTATTGGTAAAGACATATCAAATCCGTTGATAGCTGATAGTTTGCTAAAAACTATATGTGTGTTATAATATTTTCGAAACCATATTAGTTTATACTGTTCTTTGAAAATTTTGATAAAGGTTTGTACTGCTAGTGCAAAGTTTATACTGCTAGTGTAAACTTAGTACTGCTGAACTAGCCGTTATAACTGACGTGTTAGTAATTAATTTTTGGTTAAAAACTAACCGTTGGCGGTTTGTTGCAATTTTTACGGATTGAATTACGATTTTCGAGGGATCCTCTTCAAGATATTTTAACTTTTATTCTATTATTCTAAAATAAAAGTTACCATATTCTTTAAGTCGGTTACATTAAAAATCCTAATTCTCTCAATAATATCTCATCTAACTTTCATCTTCTACTTTCTAACCTAAATCTTCATTATTCACCACAGTTAAAATCAAACTTTACTAAGAACATCATGGCTAATTTAGATTTTGTCAAGACGCATAATCAAGTAGCTTTTCTTGAGAAAATAGAGGAGGGAGATGGACCAAAATTTTATGAGATTGTGGATTTTCTAAACAACTCCAACATAAGGTATGCTTTAACTGTTTCTCCTACTCTATATGTCTCTCACATCACACAGTTCTGGCAGAATGCAACTGTCTTGACTAGTGAAGATGGAGACTTAGAAATTCATTCCAAAGTGGATGGCATATCGTTTGTAGTTACCGAGTCTGCACTTAGGAGACATCTTAAGTTGCAAGATTCAGATGGTATCCACACTATGCTTAACACTGAAATTTTCGAACTTTCAAGAATGGGGTATTTGACACATCCAACCAAAAACTGACTTTTCAAAAAGGTTGTTTCTCCCCACAATGGAGTTTCTGATACATACTCTTTTACATTGCTTAAGTCCCAAAAAGACAGCATGGGAGCAATTCAGTAGCAATATTGCTATTGCTCTTATTTGCCTGTCAACAAACAAGGTCTTTAATTTTTCAAAATTTATTTTTGAGAGTATGGCATCAAATGTTCACAACAAAACTGTAATACCTTGTAATTTACCATGTCATTTATTAATGTTAAACACCAAGTAATTCTAATGGAAGATTGATTAACCCATTTTTACGAGTTAATTTATTTTTTTTATTTATTATATATACACAAACATATCTAACGACACAAACACAAGTCGCGCTTTAATCGAATATGAGACATATCACTTGAATAGCTCACTTGCGCACCGACTCTAAATATAAAACACCAAGACAAGTCGAACCATACAAACCTATTGGGCTTACTGGACCGAATATCCCAAAAAAATCAAACCGGGCTAGATCTTCTTTCTTTTCTTTCTTTGGGCCGAACACCACACCAAGACCAAATAACCCAAAGCTATTACCCCTTTTCTTTCTTTTGTCTCTGTTGGGTCGAAGTAACCAAACACAAGAATCCCAAGCCCACAAAATATTGTCATATTTCATTTTCATAACGTGTCATGCACATATATGTTTTCCTCTTTTCTTTTTGCTCTACTCGATGTGACCAAACCACAAGAAACATATGAAGGTAGCGTGTGAACATCAACAAAATACCATGCCATGACCAAAGAAGCCACCCTAAACACAAGTCTACACATAAACAATATTATACCACATACCTTTGCTTTTGAATTATTATTGACCAAGGGGTCTTGTGCTCCAAATCCCCCAACAGGTCCACTCTTTCTTACTTTTCGGCTGTGCATCAAGAAAAACGAAGTATCTTTCTTCCCCCATCACTTTATACCACGCTCAAATCCAAAACAAGTCACTAGCTTCCTAACTCTATTCGACATGGCTACTCCACAATCTTTGACTCATCCATTTTCTTCCATTCGACAATGACAAGCCATGCCACCTTGAAACCATGCAACTAGGAGGTTAGAATATCCCCAAACCCATGCTCGACATTGGCTATAAAGACCTTCACTTTTCACCTTTGTTTCTCACCTAAGCAAAACAAACACAAACCCATTCATATAGTTACTGTCGAAGCAAGAAGAGATAAGAAGCAAGAGTTTTTGGTGTCACGTTACGGGTTTTTAAGTCGTGGGTTAATATTTCGGATCGTGGGTTATCACACGCAAAGGGTTTCCAAGTTGTTGCTCGTTCCTTGTTCTCTCGTACCCATCCCATTCGACCTCTTCACCACCTTTGGGTGTTGTAAGTATCCTCGACTTCGTTTCATTCCTTTTTCATTACTTGTCTTTCATTTCATATGCATGACAAATCAAATATAACTCATGAAACTCAACAACTAAAACATGTAAAAACTCATTAGACGCCTTAGGATTTCCTCGATAACTTTTTATTTTAACGTGCGACACATATATGTTTTTACACAATTCGATTCTTCATACCAAGCTGAAACGAGAGGACCAAACATGCAAGAATCTTAATGTCGAACCCTATCTTAGCTCAACCTAAACCTCAGCTCATTCGAACACCCCTAAGAATTTCTAAAAACTTGGTTTTGGGCTTAATGGGCTAACGAGCCCATGAGAATTCTCTTATGTATTTTCGGGAAAGACTAAAACGAATTTCGAAGTGTTTTAAAAATAAAAACTGATTTTGTAAAGTTTTATGAAATAAAAATGACAACTTTTATGAGGATAAAAGTTAACTCTTTCAAAAACTAAAGTTTGGACTAAATTTGCAAAATATTTCGTTAAAGGGTCGAAAGTGTAGAGACTGCCGAACTTAAGGGTCGAAACTGAAAAATATAAATTTTGAATGAAACTTAAGGGTGTAAACTGTCAAAACAATAAACCTAAGGTAAGAAAGTGACAAATGGAGTTTTGGACTAAAAGTATTACTATTTTGATAAAAGGGTATAAAGTGTAACTTTGTAAATAAAAAGGGTAAAACTCGACATAAACATTTTTAACTTTGAATCATTTTATAAATTTTACTTTTATCACTCTTATAAAAATAATTTATATCCATACTAATAATTAATATTTTTTTTATAGTAACTTTATAATAACTAAAAATATTTAAAATAAATATTTTTACGAACATTTACGATAACTAACAAAATTATACAAACAAGCTTTAATCGAAGACATTTTGTAAGTAACAACTATATCTATAATAAGACTTTTCTTGAATTTTACATATTGTAATACACAAATCCGACACTATCGCACTTGAAGGTCTTCACAATCGTCATTTCACATCGAACTCTAGAACAAACGAATCTAAATTTATCGTATTACTCTAGGTCGCAAGTCGGAGCTATTCACTTACATCACTTGATCACTACTTGACTACTGTATCACTAAGGTGAGTTCATAGTCCCACTTTTTTACTATGTTTTCAAATCCCGTGGGGAGATACATGCTATAAATCTGAACACAAGTATTTTCTGTATGCTATCCTGATTGATATTGCTAAGTTAATATTGCCTAAGTTACCACCATGCCAAAAAGTCCCTCATATCATGAACCATTAATCACTTGCGAGTGAACGCGAATTTAGTGAATAGATCTATTGGAAGTTGGCGCCCCATTTGAAGTTAGCCTGGAATGGTAACCAAATGCACTTTATTCGAATTAATAGTCTGGCAAAACTCCTACGACGAGGGCATTATCACCTACATCATTTTATGGTGTGGGCTATTTATATAATTTATTATTACACAACTGATGTTAAGGTTTGCGTGTCATGAGGCTTAGGGCAATATATATATGTTACACTACGATATCATTGTTTTTACTACTATCTGACTTGTGTTCAAACTATTACAATTAAAACACTATGGATTCACTCAACCTTTGTGTTGACCCTTTTAGCATGTTTTATCTCAGGTATTTAAAGATATCAAGGCACGGAGATTGGCATGGGCATTGTAGACCTACCCCTTTTTACTTCAAATAATTATATCATTCTTTTCAAACTCATCATCACTTTTGTGAAAACTTATCTTTTTTTTGGAAACTATTATGAAATCTTGAATATTGAGTTTTAATTAAATGATATAAATTCTACTTTTAATGATTATCTATGCTTACGACTGTGATCTAATTGGTAATACCCCGTTTAAGTCTTCTGCTGCTATCTAAAATTTTAACGGGGTGTTACAGATTGGCATCAGAGACTAGGTTATAGAGAACCAAGTGATTTAAAAAAAAAAAAAAAAAAAAAAAAAAAAAAAAAAAAACATTGGACTATAACCGCGATTTCTAAAAAGGACCATTTTTAAAACTCTACCACCCTATGCCCTACGTGCCAACACTTACAAATATTTGCATTGAGATTTGCTTGGCAGATTATGCATATCTAACGAATTAGTTTTATCACTTTCAAATGTTACTATGACTAATGCATGTTAATATTATTAATGACTTATATTTATTATTATTTGGATATTACAGTACCATGTCACCCCCCATCATTATCTTATCTGACAGTGATGACGCACTACCCGCATTACCTCTCATCCCCACTATCATTCTATCCGACTTTGACACCGATAGCACCTTACCCGTTTCACCCGTTATCCCATCTGTTGTTCCATCTGGGAACGTATCTGGGGAGACAAAGCCCTTTGAGGAAGGTGAAGTCGCCTCGACACCAGTTATCTCACCCACTATCCCACTTTCATCTTCTCTCGCCTTTGGTCCTTTGACTCTCGATCAGTACTATGAGTCACAGCAGTTCCTAGCTGCTGATGATTGTCCTTCACCACCCCCACCCCGAGCTTTGACCCCTCACTACTCCTCTGGGTCAGAGGCTGACGACGAGTCATCTGACTCGGACTCTTCTGATTCAGTTGCATCCATTCCACCACCACCCCCGCCTGCACCGGTTCGCCGGCGCAAGCGAGTCAGAGTCCTTCAGCCATATGAGCCAGTTCCTTTTAGGAAGAGATTTAAGTACTGCCCTGATGGTCACACCTATATTTTCACTGCTCGAAAACGAGTACGTACCCCACCAGCTCTAGTACCTCCACCACCCATTTCTCCTGAGCCATCACCCTCAGTACCACAGCCCCACCCTTACATGCTCCCGACCTTCACATCACCACTCTCACCAGAGGATTCACCATCCCCCATACCACCACCTACTGTGTTCTACACCCAGACCACCACTGTTCCCCTATCATCCCCCATTTCATCTCCTTTTCCTTCACCCATTCGCGCTCAGAGTGTTCCCTTGCCCTCTCCTGAGAGAGCACATCACTTGAGTCCTTCATCATCTGACCCGTATGTTCAGGCTGCTACTGAGGCTGCAGCCTATCCTAGACTTCGTAGGAGAGTTGATGCTCGTAGGTGGTCATTCTTGTTGGATTGTATTCGTCGCTGGAGACTTGAGGAGGGAGCCCCTAGAGCTTCAGAGCTAGGAGAGAGTTCATCAGCTGTCCTTCCGGTTACAGGGGAGCCCATTCACCATACCATCCCACTGCTAGCCGCCAGACTTGTCCGGCATGAGGATTGTATCGATGAGCTTCTGAGTTTGATTGATGACATATCTCTCGAGCGGGTCGAGAATATCCAGGAGGAGGTTCAGAACCTCGTAGTGGGCAGTTTAGCTATGGAGGAGGTATTCGATTTGTTGGGCACACAGTTGGAGGAGGATAAGGAGATCATTACTGAGCTTGGACATCGATTGGATGCATAGAGTTATGAGTTACAGCAGCTGAGAGATACTGTAGTGATGATGCAGCTGATGCTCGAGCACCAGACTGAGAGGTTGGCAGCAGCCAACAGTACCATCCACACCCTCAGGGGTACGATTGGAGAGATGCAGGCCAGAGAGAGGATCAGGGATCGGAGGATAGATGAGTTGACCGAGATTGTCAGAGGATTATAGCGTGGACCAGGGGATGCATCTGGCACTTCATAGACTATCCATGTGCTATTGTAGTAGTGGCATCTTAGCTTGCCCTGCGTGGCATTAATAATCTTGTATTGTGTTGTTTTTGGGAAACAATGTATCAAATTATTAAAACTTGATTGTTGGTTATGATTACTACGTACCAGTACTAATCTATGTTACTATGGTTGCTTTCTTTCATTTGTGTGCTGTGATTCTCTCTTATACATCGCCATATTATGATTCATTATAAATTCCAGGTGTGTTGTGATTGTATTCAGACATGTCGTGATGATTATTTATGATTGATATGATTTTGCTTATGATGATGTATGTGAAGTTGGTTATGATATCTCACTTGGTTGTGTTGATCATGATTTCTAAAGTGTGCAATTGTGATATTTATAGAAATATGGCTCCTCAAAGAAAAACGACAACGACAACAACCCCCGCAACCACCATGACCCCAGCCGCTATCTGAAAGTTGATCGCCAATAGTGTTGCTGCAGCACTGGAAGAGCAAGCGGCGGCTATGGCGCGTTCCAGTAGCATCAACCGGCCAACTGGAGAAGGCGAGACATCTGTGGCTCGCAAGTGCACTTACAAAGACTTCATGGCTTGCAAGCCAACCCACTTTAAAGGTACTGAAGGAGTAACTGAACTTGCCCGATGGTTTGAGCGTTCTGAGACTGTGTTCATGAGAAGTGGATGTTCTGATGACTGCAAGGTCTCATTTGCTACGGGAACCCTACTAGAAGATGCTTTATCTTAGTGGAACTCTACCGCTCAGAATATGGGCACAGAGGAAGCCTACCAACTCACTTGGGCTGACCTCAAACGAAGAATGTTGAAAAAGTATTGCCCACGTACTGAGATCAGGAAACTGGAGGATGAGTTTGATCGCCTAGTGGTGAAAGGAAATGATATTCGGACTTATGATAGAAGATTTCAAGAACTTGCTCTGCTATGCCCAACCAAAGTGCCAGACTTTGAGAAAATGCTAGAAAGGTATGTTGAAGGATTGCCTAAGAGCATAGAAGGAGATGTCACTGTATCCAAACCTCAAACACTAGAAGAGGCTATGGAGACTGCTCAGAAGCTATTGGAGATGGAGATCAAACACAGTCAGACTCAAGGAAGCAACGATCACAAACGAAAATTTGATGATCGCAGGGGAAATCACAACTACAACTCTCATCGCAACAACAACAACCACAACTACAACCGCAACAACAATCAAAACTACCAACAAAACCGAAACCACCATCACAACCAACAGAACCGCCGGCAGGAAGCTGCCAGGGCTTACATTGCCACACCCACTGGAACTGGGGGTTATGCTGGACCCGCCCCTATGTGTAACTGATGTAGGTTGCATCACAATGGAACCTGCTTTGTTAAATGTGGGAAATGCCAGAAAGTTGGTCACAAAACTCAAGACTGCAAGGCCACAGGCGCCAACTTGCAACCAGTGGCCGTGGTGTGCCATGGATGTGGTAAAAAGGGGCACTACAAGAACCAGTGCCCAAACCAGACTGCCAACCAGAACAACAATGCTCGTGGGCGAGTTTATGTGATGGGAGAAGGAAATAATCAGCAAGACCCGAACGTAGTCACGGGTACGTTTTCACTTAATAATCATCTTGCTAAAGTCCTATTTGATTCTGGAGCCGACAAAAGCTTCGTATCTACTACTTTTGCTTCTGTACTTAACATCACCCCGACTGAATTAGACACCACCTACGAAATAGAACTAGCCGACGGCAAGCTAGTAAAAACCAACACCATGATCCAAGGTTGCACATTCCTCCTACTAAATCAACCATTCGACATAGACCTTATGCCCATTCAACTAGGTAGTTTCGACATAGTCAACGGCATGGATTGGTTGTCCAAGAACCATGCCAGGATCATATACGACGAGAAGGTTGTTCACATAACACACGAAGGAGAAGCTTTAGTTTTCCGTGGCGAACGGAGTAAGACTCGGCTAAGTATCATATCATGCGTCAAAACGATGAAGTACATCGACCGAGGGTGTCTTGCATTTTTGGCTCAAGTAACCGAGAAAAATTCGGAGGAGAAGCGACTAGAAGACGTACCAATAGTTAAAGATTTCCCAGAAGTATTTCCTGAAGACCTGCCTGGTCTTCCGCCAACCCGACAAGTGGAATTTCAGATCGACCTAGTGCCAGGAGCGGCACTAGTTGCACGAGCACCCTATAGGTTGGCACCATCCGAGATGAAAGAATTGTCTGAGCAATTGCAAGAATTTTCAGATAAAGGATTCATACGCCCGAGTTCTTTGCCATGGGGAGCTCCAGTGCTATTTGTTAAGAAGAAAGACGGATCCTTCCGGATGTGCATCGATTATCGTGAATTGAACAAACTCACCGTGAAGAATCGATACCCGCTACCTAGAATCGACGACCTGTTCGACCAACTGCAAGGATCGAGTGTCTACTCGAAAATTGATCTAAGGTCAGGTTATCATCAACTGAGAGTTAGGGAAGAAGACATTCCTAAAACGGCTTTCAGGACACGATATGGCCACTATGAGTTCCAAGTAATGCCATTTGGCCTAACAAATGCACCCGCTGTGTTTATGGACCTAATGAACCGAGTGTGCAAGCCTTATTTAGACAAGTTCGTAATTGTGTTCATCGATGATATCCTCATCTACTCCCATAACAAAGAAGAACACGCAAAACACTTGAGAACTATCCTGGAACTGCTCAAAGAGGAGAAATTGTACGCCAAATTTTCCAAGTGTGATTTCTGGATTGAGAAGGTGAAATTTCTTGGGCATGTAATCGATAGCAAAGGTATTCACGTGGATCCCGCAAAGATCGTAGCAGTGAAGGATTGGGCGTCTCCCACCAACCCTACAGAGATACGGCAATTCTTAGGACTTGCTGGGTACTATCGGAGATTTATCGAAGGTTTCTCAAAAATTGCTAAATCTTTGACAGAGCTAACCCAAAAGAAGAAGAAGTTTGACTGGGGAGAAAAGCAAGAGTCGTCCTTTCAACTCTTGAAGCAGAAACTCTGTGAAGCTCCAATATTAGCATTACCCGAAGGTAGTGAAGACTTCATGGTTTATTGCGACGCATCTATTCAAGGACTAGGCGCCGTGTTAATGCAAAGGAGTAAAGTTATCGCATATGCTTCTCGACAGCTCAAAACCCACGAGAAGAACTACACGACTCATGATATTGAATTAGGAGTAGTAGTGTTCACTCTTAAGATGTGGAGACATTATTTGTATGGCACCAAGTGCACGGTGTTTACCGATCACAAGAGTCTCCAACACATCCTAGATCAGAAAGAGCTAAACATGAGGCAACGCTAATGGTTGGAGTTACTCAGTGATTATGATTGTGAGATTCGCTATCATCCTGGAAAGGCTAATGTTGTGGCTGATGCCTTAAGTCGAAAGGAGCGAATTAAACCCCTTAGAGTTAGATCTTTGGGAATGACAATTAAGTCACCACTTCCATCGAAGATTTTAGAAGCTTAGGCGGGCTCAAAGGAAAGACAGACCAGGGGACATCTATGAATGCAGAGAATGAGAACGTTTGTAAAAAAGTAAGACGGGATGCTGTGGTTCAATGACAGAAAATGGATTCCACTTTACGGAGGAATACGTGATCTCATCATGCACGAATCCCACAAGTCAAAGTATTCCATTCATCCGGGATCTGATAAGATGTATCAGGACCTCAAGAAGTTGTATTGGTGGCCAAACATGAAGGCCGACATCGCTTTGTATGTCGGAAAATGTTTGACATGTGCTAGAGTAAAAGCAGAACACCAAAAGCCGTCCGGTTTATTGATACAACCCGAACTTCCGATGTGGAAATAGGAGAGGATTACAATGGACTTCATCACAAAGCTACCAAAGACATCGGGTGGACTTGACACTATTTGGGTCATTGTTGACCGTCTCACTAAATCCGCACACTTCTTGGCAATCAAGGAAACTGATGACATGAATACCCTTGCACGACTATATTTGAAGGAAATAGTCTCACGACATGGTGTGCCGGTTTCCATCATCTCAGATCGAGATAGCCGTTTTACGTCAAACTTCTGGCGGTCATTGTAGAAGGCTTTGAATACTCGATTAGATATGAGCACCGCATATCACCCCCAAACTGACGGCCAAAGTGAGAGAACTATTCAAACCCTAGAAGACATGCTGCGAGCATGTGTAATTGATTTTGGAAAAGGTTGGGATAAGCACTTGCCATTGGCAGAATTCTCTTACAACAACAGCTATCACGCTAGCATTAAAGCTGCTCCATTCGAAGCGCTTTATGGTAGAAAGTGTCGTTCACAAGTCTGTTAGACAGAGGTTGGGGATGTTCAAATCTCAGGACCCGAACTCATTCATGAAACCACCGAAAAGATCGTCCAAATCAAACAACGCTTGCAAGCTGCCCGTGACCGAAAAAAGAGCTATAACGATATAAGACAAAAACTAGTGGAGTTCCAGGTTGGAGACCGAGTAATGTTGAAAGTATCGCCTTGGAAAGGAATGATTAGATTCGGGAAGCGTGGAAAGCTGAATCCTCGATATGTTGGACCATTCAAAATCCTAGAGAGGATAGGTCCAGTGGCATACAAGCTTGAACTTCCGGAAGAGCTGAGTAGAGTGCACAATACCATTCATGTATCGAACCTGAAGAGATGTCTATCGGATGAAACCCTTATAGTCCCCTTAAAAGAAATTCGACTTGACGATAAGCTAAACTTTGTCGAAGAACCAATGGAAATTTTGGATAGAAATGTCAAACAATTAAAACAAAGCCGTATTCCCATTGTCAAGATTAGATGGAGTTCTAAGAGAGGACCATAGTACACCTGGGAACGCGAAGACCAAATTCGTGCTAAATATCCTCATCTATTCGATAAGACAACCCCGACCACTACCACATCTTAGGATTCGGGATGAATCCAGTCTAACGGGTGGGTACTGTAATAACTTGTAATTTACCATGTCATTTATTAATGTTAAACACCAAGTAATTCTAATGAAAGATTGATTAACCCATTTTTACGAGTTAATTTATTTTTTAATATTTATTATATATACAGAAACATATCTAACGACATAAACACAAGTCGCACTTTAATCGAATATGAGACATATCACTCGAATAGCTCACTTGCGCACCGAATCTAAATATAAAACACCAAGACAAGTCGAACCATACAAACCTATTGGGCTTACTGGACCGAATATCCTAAACAAATCAAACCGGGCTAGATCTTCTTTCTTTTCTTTTCTTTCTTTGGGCCGAACACCACACCAAGACCAAATAACCCAAAGCTATTACCCCTTTTCTTTCTTTTGTCTCTGTTGGGTCGAAGTAACCAAACACAAGAATCCCAAGCCCACAAAACATTGTCATATTTCATTTTCATAACGTGTCATGCACATATATGTTTTCCTCTTTTCTTTTTGCTCTACTCGATGTGACCAAACCACAAGAAACATATGAAGGTAGCGTGTGAACATCAACAAAATACCATGCCATGACCAAAGAAGCCACCCTAAACACAAGTCTACACATAAACAATATTATACCATGTTGATATAAATAATGCCTAAACACGTTATTAATATTTTTTGATATCTCTACGTTTTGATAATCACAAAATGTAAAATAATTAATCGGAAAATTATGACGTAAACAAGTATTTAGTTGTAAATATCTATTTCTACAACTCAAATCACTTAAGGTATGAATGAACTAATGCTTAATGCAATATATGATCAAAGGAACATTTTCTTAATAACTAGATTTTTTATAAAACATCAAAAACATTTTATATATTTTTGAAAAACATTTTTGGTATTAAATAAAAATGTTTAACCTTTTATAAAAATATGAATTCAAATTTTTAACCAAAATCAGTTAAAATGTTCCAGAAAAACCTTCCCCACAGAAGGACAAAATTGGCCAACGTTCAGTAGGGGCGGCCCCCTTAATTTTGCTAGGCGGCCCCCTTAATAATTAAGGGGACCGCCCCCGCTCCAGTAGGCCTCCAGCTGTCCAGTTTTTCTCCTATAAATACCAGCCTTCTCCTGGATTTTTACTCACCTTTTGCACACTAAAACTTTCTGTTCTAAATCCTTTCTAAACATTGTAAATCCTTTGATCATATTTTCTTAAGCATTGGTTTCTAAGTGATCCAAGCTTCCACCACCAAAAGTGCAAAAGAAGAACTCTACTTCAACTAGTGAAGAAGTGTTATTACTTACCTCATTCAATTGTGTTGTTGTGTAAAGTGTTGTATAGTTGTGATTAGTAGATCTAAGTGTAATTACGTAGTGGTGTTGTTAATTAGTTGTGAATAAGTAGTTGTGAAGTAGTTGTGAAGAAGTAGTCGTGAAGTAGTCGTGAAGAAGAAGTCGTGAAGACGTTGTGAAGCTGTCGTGAAGAAGTCGTGATTAAGTCGTGTAGAAGTTGTGTATAAGTTGTGAGATTGGTTCTAGCTACGATTAGGACTCGACATCTAGCTTTGTGTCGTTAAGCCGGTGTAAGCTAAAGTTGTGTAAGGTTTCTCCGCCATAAGGGAGTTTGTTGACCTAGTGAAGAAAACTCTCGAGTAGGTGACTCGAGGAGTGGAGTAGGGCAAGGAAGGTGTCCTTGTAGCCGAACCACTATAAATCTCCGTGTTGTGGTTTGATCTTTCCATCTCTCTCCTTATTTCATTATATTTACCTTACTTGCATTACTTATCTATATTTGTTTATATATGTTCATATTGATCAAGAGTTGAATTCACATAAGATAGAATCGAAGTTTTAAAAAGTAAACAAAAGTTTTCATAAATTAAAAAGACGTAAAACTATTCAACCCCCTTCTAGTTTTCCACAATTGGTATCAAGAGCCACGTCAAACAAGATTTTTAAAATAAACTGTATTTTAAAACTTGAAACGATCTATGAAATCTGAAAAATATTTAGAAGGGCAATCTATGCAAAGACCACCACTATTTGAAAGTGATGGATTTTTATATTGGAAAAATCGATTCGAAACTTATGTGAAGTCAAAAGATCTAGATCTTTGGCATGTTATTACTAATGGTGATTTTTTTACCTATTCAACATAATCTTGAAACTAAAAAGGATGAAATTGTACCTTTTGAAAAACAAAGTGATGATTTAAAAAGAAAACTTTCTAAAAATAATGAGGCTAAAATGGTTATTTATAATGCGTTACCACGTAAAGAATACGAAAGAATCTTTTATGTGCGAAACCGCAAAAGAAATTTGGAATTCTTTACTAATAACTCACCAAGGTAATAGTCAAGTCAAAGATAATAAAATAGATCTTCTTGTTCAACAATATGAACAATTCACGATTCCGGAAGAGGAATCAATTGATAATGCATTTGCTAGATTTAACACAATCATCACAAGTTTAAAGGCACTTGATGAGAGTTTTTCTAGTAAGAATTTTGTCAGGAAATTTCTTAGGGCTCTTCATCCAAAATGGCGAGCTAAAGTTACGGCGATTGAAGAATCAAAGAACTTGTCAACTCTTCAACTTGACGAGTTGATTGGCAACTTGAAAGTCTACGAAGCAATAATCAAGAAAGACTTCGAGATGGTCAAAGGAAAGAAAGAGCAAAGCAAGTCAATCGCGTTGAAAGCTAGGAAAGCATCAAGTGACGAGGATAGCTCAACTTCCGAAAGTGATGATGAAGAATATGCCATGGCCGTAAGAGACTTCAAGAAGTTTTTCAAAAGACGAGGAAGATTCGTTAGACAACCACATGACGAAAGGAAAACACTCCAAAGAAACAAAGACGACAAAGGTAGCAAGAGCGAGAGGAAGTGCTTCAAATGCGGTGATCCAAATCATCTCATTGGAAGATGTCCTATGATGTCAAAGGAGCAAAACCAAAAGGCGTTCATTGGAGGAGCATGGAGTGACAGTGAAGAAGACGGGAAAGAAACCACAAAAGAGGAGAAGTGTCTTATGGCTAAGACATCAAGTGAGGTACGTTCCGAAACCGAACACTTTAGTGATGAAAATTTATCATTAGATGAAAAAGACCTAGATAACGAATATAATAGGTTATGTATAATAGGTAAAAAAGTAATGACTAAAAATAAATCACTAAAACACATAAATAACCAATTAGAAAAAGAAATACTAGAATTAAAAATTAAACTACATAACTTAGAAAAAGGCAAAGAAGTCTTTGAATGTAAAACTTGTCAAGAAACTAAAAATGAAAACGAAATACTTAAGGAAGAAATTTGTAGACTTAACAAATTTGAAAATAGTAGTAATTCTCTTAGGGATATAATAAGCATTCAAAAAATGCCAGGAGATAAAACCGGATTAGGATTTAACTCAACTAAGGCTACAACTAGTGAAACTAAAAATGTAAAGTTTGAAAGTAAAACTAGTAATCAAAAAATATTGGAGTCAAAGCCTAAATATATACTTATAAAAGATAGAAAAATACCCATAGCCAATAATGAGGAAATAAAAGCTTTCTACAAACCATCTTTAAAAACCGAAGTAGAAAACTCTAAACCAAAGCTTAGGTCAAAAACACCTCCTCCTAGAAGACCACCTAGTCCTCACCCTCGGCCTAAAACACCTCAACCTAAAAGAAACCAAAATAGACCAAACCGTCATAATAATAGTTACCCAATGTGGAATTACCCGAATCCACCAAGCTTCAATCCTTGAGGAATACTTCCACCATACATGCATCCTAGTCAACTACAACCCATTTTTGGTTCAAACAACTTTGGATCAATGAGACAATGGGGACTAAGTGGCTAAATTGATATCTCATTGGATTATGGGCATCTCTTCCTTGATTGACTTTTACAAGTCAAACATAAACGCTTTGAAGCGCTTGAAGACCACGTGTTGAAGACTAAAAGGTACGCCCCTCTTTCATGTTCATCATTATGTGCGTTGATTAATGAACTAGCAAATTGCATGCCCCCATAAGTTTTAATGCCTAGTTTAGTTAGTACTTGTATGGTAGTTAGTAGATAATCACTTATACATATACATAATATAAATATATACATATACATATATATATATATATATCCATATTATTATACTATATATACATATATATAAATATATCCGCACATAACCTAGATACGTCATTTGTTGACTATCTAGAACTAAAAGAAATTGTTCGTCCTCGAACCTTTTCTTCCCCCTTTGCCTCCTTTGAACTTTAACGTTCAACACGAAAATCTTCCGTGTCCACTGTCACATAACTCATGGTGATGAAGAGAAGTGAGTTAAGTGGATTAACGTAGAAGTAGCACTTTGACCGTCGAGTCAAGAAAACTATGGATGAAACAAACTCCCGTCGCCGTCAGCACCTATCTCCGTCATTACCTTATCATTTCTTAACTCCATTCAACATCCCATGTTTACACACAAAATAAATAAATAAATATATATATATATATATATATATATATATATATATATATATATATATATATATATATATATATATATATATATATATATATATATATATATATATATATGCACTTTTACTCTCACCCCCTAACACATTTGTCGACTTGACATCTTGATCATTTTATCCAAAATTCTCAAGAAATGTTTTCTTAACGAAATGTTAATAAAATGTCAAGTATTCCTTCCTCGTGCCATTAAAACCCAACGTATTTTTGATATATAATAAATTTATATATATATATATATATACATAAAATTATTTTGCTATCAGAAACTAAACCTGAACTAATTCCAAGTTTGGTAGGCGGCCCCCTTAATGTTTAAGGGGACCGGCTAGTAAACGGGGGCGGTCCCCTTAATAATTAAGGGGGCCGGCCTACTGTAGCTTCCAAAAACGTTTTTCTTCCAAAAATCTTTACCAAACACCCCACTTTTCAAACACACCCATACTTGCTGCTGCTGTGAACGAACCTCAACTCAAAAACCATTCACCAAATCACCATCTCCGACTAATTTCGCAAGGGGCAAACACTTGTATCTTGATTAGCAACACATTTTGTAAGCTTTCTAATTCACATTTCATCTAATTCCATTCAATTTTGAGTCTAATTATAATTAGGTCTTTTACTAAACTTTCTTTTAATCCAAATTTTGTTAAAATTAAGTCTAGAAATCTTATAACCAAATGCTCCCCATAGGATTAGAATGCTTAATCAACCTAGAAACTAAGTAATTAAAAAAACCATTATGTCAAACTAATCACTCCTTTTCAAAACTAATCACATTGTTAAATTATGCCATAAACACTTGTTAAAACTAATCACATTGGTTTATTACAACTTACAAATCCTAAAAATATATTTTTCGAATCATAAAAAATGTTTTTGTTAAATATAAAAGAGTGTTTGGATTAGGAGCTAGAATCATCGAAATTTGATCAAAATTAAGTTCATAACTACTTGTCAAGTTTATAAACACGCAATTAGTTGTTTTAAGTCATCAAGATACATAATTCATATGTATATTGAAATTTTACTAGTTATTTTCTTATTTAAAGGAGCGTTTGGCACAACATTTTGAAAGAAATTTTTGAGTCAAAATCTAAGTTACTTAACATAAACACTCGTAAGAAATAGCTAGATATACAATCCAATGTTTGTCTAGCCACATTTCAAATTAGCTTATGACGTATAAAAACGTTAAGATATTTTTGATTTCTTATCATAATGTCCCTATAACTATTCTTTAACATCATAAAATACATTTTAAGCGAGTTAAAAATTAAAACTAAGGAACATTGTAAACTACTTCTTAGGATTTAAGTTTTAGAGTCGAAGTATGTTTACGTTCCACATAAGTAGCATATATAATATATGCATGTCATTTTCTTATTTTTCTTTGTTGCTTTCTTGTATAGGTGAAAATGCCCAAAACTACAGTCGGTGATGTCTCAAAAACAAAAGAATACATTCCTAAAGTCTCTGCCACTCCAGGCATTTCTCCCGCTGTTGCTTGTTTCTATCGTCCCATTGAAGATAGAAATATTCATGAAGGGAGAGTTGTCTATCCATCGTTCTATGAATCCGACTATATCGAACGAATGTTTTCCAACGTTCGTCTTGATTGTCTCTACAAAATCAATGAGCTTATCATTCCCGCTTTGTTCTTGACTTCTATAGCCAAGTGACGGTGCAAACCGATCCTAATGGTTGTATCCTCATATCCTTTATGATTCAACACGAATTCATTACTCTTACTCTCGCTCAATTCGGTCAAATTCTAGGAATTCCCTACTCCGGTCAAGCTGTCTTCTCTAATGAGTGGGATCTCTCATCTCTTGAGCAATATCGACCTCAACAGGGTCCTTACTACTCTGAGATTCCATCCTCTGAAGAAATTTGTCAATATCTTGGGCTAGATCGTGGTACGACTAGCCGGAGGATCAAGTCAAAAGATGTTGACATCCATGCTAACCAAATCCTCCTCAAGGAGTTACGCCCCGACATAAAGCGTTGGGAAGAACTCATTCGTGAGAATGCGTTCGGTACCGGTGGTCACCGTGATCATGTCACGGCGAGCATAGCTCATATGTTGTATTGTATTGTCGCTGAACAGCCGTACAATTTGGCATATCTCTTTGTCTTCCGTATCATGTCCGCCAAAAACACTCATAATGCAAATCTCCCGTGTGGCATGTTTCTCACTCGCCTCTATAATCATGTTATGATGCATTATCCACATCTTCAGAGTCCAATTTATGAGTCTGTTCAACCGGTCCTTAATCCACTTGTTCGTATCCGTGAACGTCGCCCTCGAAGCGACAAGGGAAAATCTCGTAAATCTGTATCACTTCCACCTCGTGGTTCCACGTCACATCGAGGAGACGATGATGATAATGATGAGGAGGAGGGCACAACACGTGCTAGTACCCCATCACCTAGGACCTTCGTTCAAAATCTTCCGGATCTTGATTACACCGAGTATCAAGTTCCTTCTCCTTCCGAACGAACAGACGAACTACTATTTGAAAGACAAACCAAACTACTCAACACCACACAGCAGATGCACCAAGAAGTACGAGGCGGTTTCAAGTCTATTGGAAAGACACTTGGAAGAATGTTTGGAAAGAAGAAGAAATAGACATGTTTGATGAGTGTCTAGTTGATTTTTATTGATGTTGTGATTAGACACTTATATGTAGTATTATTATCTTAACATTTGCTTGCTATGACTTTTATTATGTTAGATGATAAACTTATTAGAACTAAGCTACTAGTTTATTTAATTATATGCCTATGCTTCTAATATGATTTTTTTCCTTAAATATGTCTATTATTTGTTTAATATGCTATTTATAATATTTAATCATTCTTGATGTACATGATCCAAATGGAACTTGCTGCAAATACACCCTAAAAATGACCTTTTTCTAGAAAATTTTCAAATTTGGTCGCCTGGGAAAACAACAGATGGGCGGCCCCCTTAATTCCCTAGGCGGTCCCCTTAATTTTAAGGGGGCCACCCAACAATTAAGGGGACCGGCCATCTGGACAGTAAAATTTACTGTTTTCTTTTGCATCTTGTGACCACTTTTACCTAGCCCCAGCTACCATTTCTCCTTATGGACGAACCGGTATTGGAATCTTTCTACAAAACCTCAAATATCAACCTAAACCAACCTCACTTTCATACTATAAATTCCCTCCATACAATCACCTCTCATTTCATCATCCTTCATCATCCAAAACCACCATGCTATCACCAAAATCCTCCATCTCTAAGACTCCAAGGAAGCAAAGACTTGTTATCATACCACCAAAACAACCTTTCATAGACCTAACCCAAGATGACATCAAAACTCCATCACCACCACCTCAAAATTCATCCCCAAGTGCACCAAATGCACCATCAAAAACACCCTCCACCCATGGAGCTTCATCTTCCTCCATTCCATCCACTTCATCCATCAATGACTACATCCACACTCACCTAACATCATCACCAAGAGCATCACCACCACCATCCACTCAAGAACCTTCATACACCCAACTTGCCATTTCCTTATCACCCATCACACCCCTTGATGCTCACTTTTCACCATCACCAACCCCACAACCATTCTTTCCTATACCTTGGGCAATGCTTGAAGCCCATGGTGATAATTGTCTTTATTGCATCCATAACCGGACCTTAATCTTTGGTCTTAGAGATGAGATACACTACATGTTTTCATCTCTTGAAAACATGATTGCCAACCCACCACCACCACCTCCTCCACCTCCTTCACCCACCACACCACCACCACCTCCATTTTCACCCAATTAAGCATATGCAATGCTTAAAAATAATTTTTCAAAACCTTCTTGTAAGCAAGCTCCATGGAAGACCATGCACCTCTAGGACGATTATGTAGTTTCATTAGTTGTTTTTGTTTGTATGCTTGCATGCTTCATGTTGTAATCTTTTGGTTGTGTATTTATACACAACACTTCTATTAAATGAATGATCTTATTCTATATGCTTGCTTATTGTTGTTACATATACTTGTGCTTCTAACATTTTATTTTTGCAAGCGTTCCATAGCTCGTTTCCTTAGTGCCCCCAAACGAGGGGGAGTACACATCAAGGGGGAGTTCTCGTCCCTACAAATTTAGATTCTAAAACTTGTCGGCTTAACCTTTTTGATTCTACAAAAAGGGGGAGAAATAGATGTAAACTCACTAAATACTTGTCTAAAAACTAATTTTTAGATTTAATGAGTTTAGATTTTGTAATCATCAAAAATGGGGAGATTGTTGATATAAATAATGCCTAAACACGTTATTAATATTTTTCGATATCTCTACGTTTTGATAATCACAAAATGTAAAATCATTAATCGGAAAATTATGACGTAAACAAGTATTTAGTTGTAAATATCTATGTTAGGATCTCTGGGAAATAAGAGTTTCATTGTTGCTGCCGATAGTGTTAAGCTGGTTCCTGCCGATAGCTTTGGTTCCTGCTGAAAGCTCATTGCTGCCGACAGTGTTATCTTGTTTCTGCCGATAGTGTTGTTGCTGCGGATAGTATTATTTGTTATCCGTATATTTAGAATGTTTGTTAAGATTTATTTTTAGAAGAGATTGTTGTTTATCTCTTCACACGTTTACTTGTAGAACGGGTTAGGGTTAGGTGATCTTGTTAGTATAAAAGATAAACCCGTCTATGAGATTATGCACGCCTTTAACACCTTTAACGTTTTTTTTTAATATTCAAGAACACAATTCTTAGTTCATAGTTTGATCCATAGAGGATCATTGTTCGTTTAGAGTTTTCTTCTTTATAATACTTGCTGTTTAGTTTCCGCATAAACGCTTGTATTGCATACAGAGGTTCTTGTTTATACCTAGCTCAATCAAGCTCGAAGTTCTCGATCCTACAATCTATTTCTACAACTCAAATCACTTAAGGTATGAATGAACTAATGCTTAATGCAATATATGATCAAAGGAACATTTTCTTAATAACTAGATTTTTTATAAAACATCAAAAACATTTTATATATTTTTGAAAAACATTTTTGGTATTAAATAAAAATGTTTAATCTTTTATAAAAATATGAATTCAAATTTTTAACCAAAATCAGTTAAAATGTTCCAGAAAAACCTTCCCCACAAAAGGACAAAATTAGCCAACGTTCAGTAGGGGCGGCCCCCTTAATTTTGCTAGGCGGCCCCCTTAATAATTAAGGGGACCGCCCCCGCTCCAGTAGGCCTCCAGCTGTCCAGTTTTTCTCCTATAAATACCAGCCTTCTCCTGGATTTTTACTCACCTTTTGCACACTAAAACTTTCTGTTCTAAATCCTTTCTAAACATTGTAAATCCTTTGATCATATTTTCTTAAGCATTGGTTTCTAAGTGATCCAAGCTTCCACCACCAAAAGTGCAAAAGAAGAACTCTACTTCAACTAGTGAAGAAGTGTTATTACTTACCTCATTCAATTGTGTTGTTGTGTAAAGTGTTGTATAGTTGTGATTAGTAGATCTAAGTGTAATTACGTAGTGGTGTTGTAAATTAGTTGTGAAGTAGTTGTGAATAAGTAGTTGTGAAGTAGTTGTGAAGTAGTCGTGAAGAAGTCGTGAAGCCGTTGTGAAGCTGTCGTGAAGAAGTCGTGATTAAGTCGTGTAGAAGTTGTGTATAAGTTGTGAGATTGGTTCTAGCTACGATTAGGACTCGACATCTAGCTTTGTGTCGTTAAGCCGGTGTAAGCTAAAGTTGTGTAAGGTTTCTCCGCCATAAGGGAGTTTGTTGACCTAGTGAAGAAAACTCTCGAGTAGGTGACTTGAGGAGTAGAGTAGGGCAAGGAAGGTGTCCTTGTAGCCGAACCACTATAAATCTCCGTGTTGTGGTTTGATCTTTCCATCTCTCTCTCTCTTATTTCATTATATTTACCTTACTTGCATTACTTATCTATATTTGTTTATATATGTTCATATTGATCAAGAGTTGAATTCACATAAGATAGAATCGAAGTTTTAAAAAGTAAACAAAAGTTTTCATAAATTAAAAAGACGTAAAACTATTCAACCCCCCTTCTAGTTTTCCACATACCACATACCTTTGCTTTTGAATTATTATTGACCAAGGGGTCTTGTGCTCCAAATCCCCCAACATGTCCACTCTTTCTTACTTTTCGGCTGTGCATCAAGAAAAACGAAGTATTTTTCTTCCCCCATCACTTTTTACCATGCTCAAATCCAAAACAAGTCACTAGCTTCCTAACTCTATTCGACATGACTACTCCACAATCTTTGACTCATCCATTTTCTTCCATTCGAAAATGACAAGCCATGCCACCTTGAAACCATGCAACTAGGAGGTTAAAATATCCCCAAACCCATGCTCGAAATTGGCTATAAAGACCTTCACTTTTCACCTTTGTTTCTCACCTAAGCAAAACAAACACAAACCCATTCATATAGCTACTGTCGAAGCAAGAAGAGATAAGAAGCAGGAGTTTTTGGTGTCACGTTACGGGTTTTTAAGTCGTGGGTTAATATTTCGGATCGTGGGTTATCACACGCAAAGGGTTTCCAAGTTGTTGCTCGTTCCTTGTTCTCTCGTACCCATCCCATTCGACCTCTTCACCACCTTTGGGTGTTGTAAGTATCCTCGACTTCGTTTCATTCCTTTTTCATTACTTGTCTTTCATTTCATATGCATGACAAATCAAATATAATTGCTCGTTCCTTGTTCTCTCGTACCCATCCCATTCGACCTCTTCACCACCTTTGGGTGTTGTAAGTATCCTCGACTTCGTTTCATTCCTTTTTCATTACTTGTCTTTCATTTCATATGCATGACAAATCAAATATAACTCATGAAACTCAACAACTAAAACATGTAAAAACTCATTAAACGCCTTAGGATTTCCTCGATAACTTTTTATTTTAACGTGCGACACATATATGTTTTTACACAATTCGATTCTTCATACCAAGCTAAAACGAGAGGACCAAACATGCAAGAATCTTAATGTCGAACCCTATCTTAACTCAACCTAAACCTCAGCTCATTCAAACCCCCCTAAGAATTTCTAAAAACTTGGTTTTGGGCTTAATGGGCTAACGAGCCCATGAGAATTCTCTTATGTATTTTCGGGAAAGACTAAAACGAATTTCGAAGTGTTTTAAAAATAAAAACTGATTTTGTAAAGTTTTATGAAATAAAAATGACAACGTTTATAAGGATAAAAGTTGACTCTTTCAAAAACTAAAGTTTGGACTAAATTTGCAAAATATTTCGTTAAGGGGTCGAAAGTGTAGAGACTGCCGAACTTAAGGGTCGAAACTGAAAAATATAAATTTTGAATGAAACTTAAGGGTGTATGTAATACCCAAAAATCTAAAACATGTAAAAAAGACCAAATTGCCCCTATAATCTTAAGATTTGATTAATAAGCATATAAAGTACCAAATAAATCCTAAACCTTTGGAAATGAGCATGATATGAAGTAAAATTATTTTTACTACTACAATTAACATTTTCAATGTACAAAAAAAATATAAATGTCACATATGAACCGAAAATTTACATTTATTTAATTTGTTATATTTAAAAATGTAGTAAAGTTAAGATAAGAACAAGATTATTTAGGAAATGATCAAAATAATTCAAACTCTTGATTTAGTCACATCTTGGCCGATTCTACTTCCATATTTCCCCCCCTATTCGGCCATATCCATTTATTTATTTCTCTCATTCATTTTTCCCTATCATTTTCTACCGAAAACCCTAAAACCACAACAAAAATCCTCTTCTTTCTCATACGATTTTCTAGAGCCTCTTGAGTAATTTTCTGGTGTTCATTCAAGTCTAAGGAAGGCAAGAAAAATAAGTTTGGGGTCGTGCATAGCTTGGTTCGATCGTGGTGAATTTTCTTTGTCGCACATTCCATCCGTGAGGTATATAATCCCATAATTCATTCGATCCTTCTAAAACTCGTTTAGCAGTTTTCCTATGTTCCTCACATTGTATATGGTCTGTATAAAATGGATCTAAGGTCGTAGGATCGCTTGTGTGCTTGTGGGGATTTCTTTCTTGCCGAATTATCCATCCGAGGTACAAGAAATTAGCACGCCTAATATACACGTTCTAAAATCGATCTGGTATTTTTCTCATGATCCTTACATCCTATAAGACTCATATAAAATGTTAGAATCGAATCATGCATGGTTATTTGATCATGCAAAATTTTAAAGAACAAAAACACAAATAAAATACAAACCGGTAAATACGAATTTTATGGGTCTCTAATGTATTTTTCCTGAGTTCCTTAGGCATCATATAACCTCAAAAAAATGTTGGTTCAAATTGTTGAAGCTTATATAATTTGTGGCTAATTATTTTACATAACCGGATTTAAAAGAAAATAAGGAAAAAGGAAAAAAAAAAACCAATTCGAATTGACTAGGGTTAGGGTTTGGTGAACAGATCTGATCATTTAATGCTATTTTAAGGTTGTTTTAATGATTTGATGTGATGGGGAAATTTAAGGTTTTGTTTGTGTAATTAAATAGTAAACCGAATTGAGTTTTAAAACTTAAGGGTGTGGTTTGCAATTTCTCAAACTTATGGGATATTTTTGTAAGGTGGTCTAGATCTGGGTAAAAATGTATAAAATATTTTATGAGGGGTATCTTGTGCTAAAATGGCAATTATAAGGTTTATTTGGTAAGTTTAATAAATAAGTAAGTCGTTTTGAAATTAATTAAAATAGGGGGACTAAAAGTGTAAATTCTGGAAATTTAAGGTTGGTTCGTGTAATTAATTACATAAAGGGTATAAACTGTAAACTGTGAAACCTAAAGGGTTAAATGTGTAATTCTGGATAACTTAAGAATTAGAACGAGCTACTTGAGATATTTTCATTTTAAACCTTTAACTTTGGTATAATTCCATTTAAAACCATAAAATATGGAAAGTTGTTATAATTAACCCTAGACTTTTATAACTTGTTAAAATCAACCCTATTTCCATAATATGCTTCAATAAAGACTTAACGTAAATTATAATACTTAAATCTTGCTAATTACGAAAACTTTCTAAATTTGGAAACCTGCTAAAAATAGAAAGTTACTTAAAATGGAAAGGCAAGCTAAATAAGAAATTAAGAACCATTTGTAATTCTCTTCTACTCCTTTAGGTGTGAAGAAGGAGAGTTCCTGATCCATTCTGTGCTTTCTATTTTCTGGTTCGTGTTTGCATTCGTAATAAGGTACAGATATTCTACCCTTTTTCAGTAAGGGTGCTTTTCTCTCTTTTGGACTCATTGATCTTGATTCATATTAGGATTTCCTAAGCCATTGCTATGTTCCCTACACTTTGGTTCGATTATTTGATTCGATTTGACCTTGATGTTCGATATGAACCTTTGGCATTTGAACCTTTGATATGAACCCTTTGCTATGAACCTTTGATATTTGGACTTTGACTATGATTCGATGACTTAGACTATTTGAACCTTTGCTTTGATTTGGACCTTTGACCCTTCAGTTTGATACCCGAGCCAAATGTGTTTCCTAGCCATGAAGGTAACATGGCCATGTCATTGATGCACCAATGGCATGACTCCCGTGTGGTCGAATGATTTTCCACACCGTCCCCATTGTGATTGTGATATGCGCGCTTTATATTATTATGGCCAATGTGATTTGTGTGGGGGGGCGCATGGATGCATCCTAGGTACGTATTTGTGATGTGATATGTGATATTATTCGGTGACTGATGCATGGGTGCAATCCACGTCTTTCACAAAATGTGGGAGCTGATCACTCCAATTTGATACATGAGGACACCCCTCATATTATCTGGTTACTTGAGAGGTATCCCCTCTAGATTGCTACAGGATTGTGATATGTGATGTGATTTGTGTGGGCTCGTGGTGGATTACTGACCTCTTTTCTTTTCTTACTTCATGCCTTTGCCTATACCTTATACATTATACTGTATCTGTTCATTTTCGTTTGCTTTCGTTTTCCGTCTATTATATATCTGTTCACTGGGCTTTTTAAGCTCAGCCGCATTTCTTTTTCCTGCGGCAGGTAACTAAGCTAGGAGCTGGGTTTTGGCTATGGGATGAGAGTCGAGATTAGATGGAGTTTCTACCTTAGTTTACCACATTTATTTATGGCATTTGTTTAGACTGGATTTCATTCTATTGTTCGTTCCTTTGGATTATTCGTTATCATTTGAACTTATGTTTTTGGCTTAAGCCGTGTTGGCTTGACTTCTTTAATGAATTTTGTTTTAAGACTTCCGCTGTGTATTATGTACGCTTTGATTTGTCACCATAATGTGATGCTTCTACCCTTGCCGGGTTGGGGTGTTACAGTGTAAACTGTCAAAACAATAAACCTAAGGTAAGAAAGTGACAAATGGAGTTTTGGACTAAAAGTGTTACTATTTTGATAAAAGGGTATAAAGTGTAACTTTGTAAATAAAAAGGGTAAAACTCGACATAAACATTTTTAACTTTGAATCATTTTATAAATTTTACTTTTATCACTCTTATAAAAATAATTTATATCCATACTAATAATTAATATTTTTTTTATAGTAACTTTATAATAACTAAAAATATTTAAAATAAATATTTTTACGAACATTTACAATAACTAACAAAATTATACAAACAAGCTTTAATCGAAGACATTTTGTAAGTAACAACTATATCTATAATAAGACTTTTCTTGAATTTTACATATTGTAATACACAAATCCGACACTATCGCACTTGAAGGTCTTCACACTCGTCATTTCACATCGAACTCTAGAACAAACGAATCTAAATTTATCGTATTACTCTAGGTCGCAAGTCGGAGCTATTCACTTACATCACTTTATCACTACTTGACTACTGTATCACTAAGGTGAGTTCATAGTCCCACTTTTTACTATGTTTTCAAATCCCGTGGGGAGATACATGCTATAAATCTGAACACAAGTATTTTCTGTATGCTATCCTGATTGATATTGCTAAGTTAATATTGCCTAAGTTACCACCATGCCAAAAAGTCTCTCATATCATGAACCATTAATCACTTGCGAGTGAACGCGAATTTAGTGAATAGATCTATTGGAAGTTGGCGCCCCATTTGAAGTTAGCCTGGAATGGTAACCAAATGCACTTTATTCGAATTAAGAGTCTGGCAAAACTCCTACGACGAGGGCATTATCACCTACATCATTTTATGGTGTGGGCTATTTATATCATTTATTATTACACAATTGATGTTAAGGTTTGCGTGTCATGAGGCTTAGGGCAATATATATATGTTACACTACGATATCATTGTTTTTACTACTATCTGACTTGTGTTCAAACTATTACAATTAAAACACTATGGATTCACTCAACCTTTGTGTTGACCCTTTTAGCATGTTTTATCTCAGGTATTTAAAGATCTCAAGGCACGGAGATTGGCATGGGCATTGGAGACCTACCCCTTTTTACTTCAAATAATTATATCATTCTTTTCAAACTCATCATCACTTTTGTGAAAACTTATCTTTTTTTTGGAAACTATTATGAAATCTTGAATATTGAGTTTTTATTGAATGATATAAATTCTACTTTTAATGATTATCTATGCTTACGATTGTGATTTAATTGGTAATACCTCGTTTAAGTCTTCCGCTGCTATCTAAAATTTTAACGGGGTGTTACAAAAACCAAGTTTCTAATGTACCCAAGATTTGTTCAAACTCTTTTGAATAAAAAGAAGAATTTGCTTACAAAATCATCAGAAACTTTTGCTACTCCTAGCCTTCAATCAAAAGTTTTTCAAAACATGGCTATGGCAAGTAGATTGTTTTCAGGGGTAGTAGTACCTCTCTTTCCAGATATGCTTCAAATTGAATTGAGTGAAGGTTCAAAAAACCCATCTGATCCCTATCATACACTCAATCAAAATCCTGAAAATACCCAAATACCCCCAACCATCACAATTTATAGGCGAAGGTCTCAACCTAGTCATACTAGAGTTGCAACTGGATCCTTGCCCCATGATTCACCGCTCCTAACAGGTCACACAGTTAGAGGTGATGAGGGCAGTTCTTCATAAAATGAATTGATGGCTCTTTGTACCAAGTTGTCAGCTCAAGTAGAATCTTTGGAGAAGGAGCTCAAGTCTCATAAAGCAAATTTTGCCAAAGTATACACCAAGCTAACTGTTAGGGTGAAGAAGCTAGAAGAACATCTAAGGAGGAAACGGGCAAGAGCAGTATTAGATGAAGATTCTTCTGATGGTGATTATTCAGATGATTCAGGTGATGATGATGGTGGTAATTCTCCCAATCAGGGGAGGATATCAGATAAAGGCAAGGGGGATAGTTCTAAAACTCAGGGGAGGCATGAAGAAGGCACTAGTGAACATGATGAAGGTTTTGGTAATGTTGCTGATATAGATGTTGAAGATCAGGAACAACAAGAAACTATTCAGAAAGAAGTGGCAGTTCATACGGGTGAGATAGAACAAGAAACAGTTCATACGGTTGAAATTGAACAAGAAACCGTACAAACTACTGAGACACATTCAGATACTGCTGAGACAGAGTATGAAAGAAAAAGATCAGAAAAGGGAAAGAAGCCAATGACATCTGAAGAAGCTGAACAAGAACAAGAAAGACTCAAGAAAGAAAAACCAAAGACTCAAGCACAAATAGAATTTGATGCAGAGGTAGCAAGAAAGCTTCTAGAAAAGGAATTAGCTGATGAACAAGCTCAGATAGGTCAAGATGCAGAATTAGCAAGGAAGTTGGTTGCAGATGATGTAAGAAACATAGCTGAATTCATGGAGAGAACAAGATCTGAAGATGTTGATCAAGAAGTCTTCAATGAACAATTACAATATCTGTTAGATTCTGATTTGATTGTAAGAGCTCAAGCAATGATGATTTTTAGAGATGAAGATCTAAGTGAAGAAGAAAAGTCAGAGAAACTTAAAGAATTCATTTTGTCAAAGAATAAAGAAGTTACTTGGAATGACTTAATGCAGAGAATTAGAGATAGGCAAAAGCATGGTTACAAGACAAAGATGCCTACCAAGAAAGAACAAATCAGTTTTATGAAGCATTATTTGAAGAACCAAGCAAATTACAAGATGAGTGATTTCATTGGAAAGACAGATGCTGAGATAGAAAAGAAGTTCTATGAGACCTATGCAAGACTGAATACTTCAATCAAGAAGGATGCCACAAAGAGAAAGAAAAGAGAACCAGAAGTTCTAGAATCTGATGTTACAAAGAAATCAAAGTCTGGAGAAGAAAGATTATCTGATGAACAGATTAAGAGTATGATGGTGATAGTTCCAGAATCTATAAACATCAAACCATTACAAGTAAAACATCCTATTATTGACTGGGAAGTTTTCACAGATGGAAGAATGAAGGGATGGAAGATAATAAGACTTGGTGGTATTACTGAAAGGTATAGGTTGTTTGAAGATTTACTCAACGGTTTTGATAGAGAAGATCTTAATCAGCTGTGGAGCTTAGTAAAAGAGAAGTTCAAAGTTCAAGACCCTATTGAAGACAAAGATAAAGAGTTATGGGTGCAGCTGAAGAGGATTTATGAACCTGATAGTGGAGAATCAATGTGGAGGTTTCAAGCTAAAGTCAAGGATGTCTCATGGAAACTATTTGATACATGTGGAGTGCATAAATTTTCTACCAAGGATGGAATAGAAATTTATATGTTGGTGGAAAAAGAATACCCTCTCAGATCAGGTGTTTTATTAGCTATGATAACAGTTTCACTTAAGGTTAGAGAAGATTCTGAGATGGCAGATATGTTAGTCACAAAGATATTTAATTTGGCAGAGCAAAGAAAAATCAGTGACAAGAGATTATAATGATAGATGTTTGGAAGAATCCCCCCATCATAGGAGATGAAGCTTAATTTGAAGAAACTTAGTGATTTGCACAGAAATCATAAGTTTAGGGGAGGATTGTTGGGAATTAAGATAAACAGTTAAGACTGTTGCATGTAAGTTGGTACTGCTGGAAGATATTGAAGACTAGTTAGTACTGCTTATAATTTTTGTAATCGTATAGAAGATAAGTATAGAAAAGATTTTGTGTATATCTTACTTATATAGATGATAGTTATCTTGTACAGGAATCCTTAGTCTATAAAAGGATTGCCTAGGTTATTGAATAGGGAACGAAGTTATACGTAAGTTCTTAGAAAAGATTCAAGGTTGTAAACCCTAGTGATAGGAGATCACTCGTATTATTGAATTAATAATATTGAATCGTTGAAGTGAATTATTTGTCTCTTGTTCATATATACATTGTTTCATTCATTCATACAAAACACATCAAATAAATCTTCTGAGTGCTTGCTAGTAAATTCCGCGTGCTAGACTAGCATTATTCAAAGTATCTATCTAATACAAGGAGTGTGTGTAGATCCGGTCATACTATTTTCGGTTACTACAGTACCATGTCTCCTGAAACTTCTGAGATTATCGAAATTATTCTCCGTAATGTTAGTGCATCACCTGCTTATCAGATCACTCCGGATCCAGAAAATCCCTACGTACTGATATCTAGACCACAGCCTAATACGGAATTTACTCAGATACCACTTCCATCATCACCTACTTACTCACCTCCACGTCAGAGACTCAGGAGAGCTACCGAATCTTATTCAGATGAAGAGTTAATTGGTGGTCAGGCAACATTTGAGGTCGGACATAGTTCACATCAAGAAACGACTTGGAAGGATGCTGAGCCAAAATCTCCATTACCTGACACTCCAGATTCCTCAATGCCAGACATCCCAGACGATGTATCTTCACCTAATTCCCCTTACTACAATGTAAACACTCGTGATTCAATATGGATTCGTCTTTATCAACAAGCCAGCACACTAGACGCTCACACTGAACTGCTGGAAGGGTTACAACCATTACGTTTCGAATGGTACGACCGTAACATTGACACTCTGTTTAGGAGAGCCGATGTCGAGAGACGAGAAGTGTTTGACATAAGAATGAAGGTTGATGAAATGAAGGATACTTTCAACCAGGAGCTTAAAAGCTTGGACTCCAGAATCCGCTGTTCGAAAAGAGAACACGGTCATACACATGGTAGAGTTGAAGACATTGAAAGAACCTTATGGATGGCCAGGGATACGGCAAGAAACTAGGGTCAGAAAATTTTCGCCTTAGAAACCATGTTGGCAAATCAGATGAACATGTGCCAGGAACGCTTCTCAGAAATGAAAGCTGCACAACTGAAACTTGAGGCAGAGATTAAGCGTCTACGTCAAGGACGTAACTGATCTTAAAGTTCACATGTATCGTTGTTGTACCCACTAAACCAAATAGTTTTTGGTTAGTGTTTCATGTATTTTCCAATAATTCTGAAACTCTCAGAACTTGTAACCAACCTTTAATCAATAATAATCTCTTTCTGTTATATCTCTCTTTTGTGAATAAATCTTTTCTATCATAATGCTATGCATGCATGTAATGACTCCTCATACCCACATACAAAATCTCATCATTTGTTACTCTCTTTGGTAGGCAAATAACTCCATGCAAATTAATGGAGCATTAATAAAAGACATTGTATCGTTTGTTTTGCAAAAACAATCAATCAAGTTATTAATACTTTGTTGTTTACAGTGGTTATATCCAGACTTACCATGAAATTACCTAGGATTATTATGATTCCTTATACCTGCCATAACCGGGCTATAACCATAGAATTTTCTAAGGCAAATTTTCGGAAGAAAACTTGATGAATGAAGAGAAAGTTGCTGAACTTCAGCTTTTGTAGATGAATCGTTTGTTCCTTAGCAATCCCATACCAAGAATTGATCATTTATCTACGATATTACCCAGACATATCGTAATTTTATGATTCTCAATTTGGTTTTGATTTCGCATTATGACCACATTGTTAGCACTGATATACAAATACATTATTATTTGAATTATTCTAACATTATGTGAATTCTAAATCCTTGTTTCTTGTAATAATTATAGAAGATGGCCAACATGAACAATACGTATACCTCACCAACACCTACAACACCCATGACTCCTGAAACTATCCAAAAGTTGGTAAGCAACATCGTTGCAGTAGTACTCGAAGTGACTACAGCAACTCGCCTGAGTAGCAACGATAAGGCAAGGGAAGAAAAGATGACGACTATGTCTTGCAAACATAACCATGAAAGTTTCACGGAATATAGACCAGCTCACTTTAGAAGTCCAGAAGAAATGACTAAACCTCCTATCACCCTTACCCAGGGAATTAAGCAAGGTGTTACACCTAATAAAAATAATCATAAGCGAAAACTCGATGAGAGAAAAGCCACACTCCCCAATAACTGTGAGTACTACAACAACATCTGCTACCGCGATCATCTACAAGACCGCATCAACTACCACCGCCGGCTAGAATTCATGCAGGAAGCTAATAGAAACTGCATCGCCACACCTACTAACGAAAATATTTATCGTGGAAATCAACCTCTGTGTCTAGAATTCAAGATGCATCACACCGGACTTTGCACTGTTAAGTGCGGGAGATGCTGGGAAACAGGCCATAAGACAAATAACTACAAGGCCCCAGATAAAAGAAAACAGTCATCAGCCATTGTATGCCACGGATGTGGTGGAAAAGGGCATTACAAGAGTCAATGCCCAAACTTTAACATCAACTGGAAGGTCAAGGATGGCGCAAGAGGATGAAACTCTTTAAAGACCTCAACAGCATCGAAGAATGATATCTATGTTTATGCAGATGAATAAATTCCTGTTGTAAATAAATAAACCTTAGTTTCAAACTTTCTAAGTTGTATTTCCTTTTGTACTTTACCTTAGGTACTATGGATGTAACCTAAGTGTAACAGCTATCATTCCACCGTGTGAAAACTCTATCTTGTAATATTTCCGTAATAATCATAACCTACGTCTATTTTCAATTTCAATTCCATTTGCCCTATTCATAGTCGTTACGTAACAATACACTGATATCAACTTAGAAATTTGGTTAACATCAATTCTGACCGAACAATAGACTAATACCACCTTGTAAGAATTTTCACCTGAACCCTAAGTCTATACCAAAGATATCCTAGTATCACCCTAGAAATTTCTGACTCATCACGTTAGTGCGAGCCGAAATTTTATTATTCTTTTGAAAAATAAATATGTTGTTATTTTACATAAACAACACGTTTAACACCATCTAAAACTTTTAAAGAAAACATAAATACCACAGTAACTGAGTCAAGCATCACATCATTTGGTCCTCAATTATACATAGCTTGATCAACTATGTCTAATTTAGGAAGAATCATGTCATAAATGGAACAGTTATCTTTTCAGATTCACTAATAACAATTTTCATTCAAAAGCAAAATTTTGAGACAAAATAAACTATTCATAAACGTCACTTTTGACCAACCACAATAAATACCTACACCTATTACCCATCACTTTATGATAAGAAACTGACCAAGGTACAAACATTAGGAACTTAAGAATTCACAAAGATTTATGTAAAACACAAATAGCGAGAATTTTATTAGAAACCACGGAAATTAATACATACCGAGATAATTAGCATCGGAAGTGCTAAAGTTACAATGATTACAATAAAAGGCATATGTTGATATAAATAATGCCTAAAAACATTATTAATACTTCTTGATATCTCTATGTTTTGATAATCATAAAATGTAAACTCATTAAACATAAACTTATTAAATAAACAAGTATTTAGTTGTAAATATTCATTTCTACAACTTAATCACTCAAGGTATGAATAAACAAATACCTAATGCATTATATGATCAAAGGAACATTTTCTTAATCACTAGATTTTTTATAAAATGTCACAAACATTTTATATCTTTTACAAAATCATTTTTGGAAATTAAAGAAAAATGTTTAATCTATTATAAATTTATGAATTCAAATTTTCAACCAAAAATGGCAAAAATGTTCCAGAAAAACCTTCCACACAAAAAGACAAAGCTGAGCAACATTCAGATTGGGCGGCCCCCTTAATTTACTAGGCGGCCCCCTTAATTATTAAGGGGACCGGCCCCCTATTTAAAGGGACCGCCCCGCTCCACCAGCTGTCAATTTTTGCCTATAAATACTGATTCATTCCTGGACTTTTTCCTTACCTTTTGCACCCCAAACCTTCTGTTCTAAATCTCTCCTTATCTTTCTAAATCCTTTCTAAATCCTTTGATCATATATTCTTAAGCATTGGTTTCTAAGTGATCCAAGCTTCTACCATCCAAGTGCAAAAGAAGAATACTCCTTCAACAACTAGAGAAGAAGTATTGCAACTTAGTATCATCTTGCTACCTAAGTTGTTTGTGTAATCATTCATTCATTTGTGTATAAGTTGTGTATATTTGTTAGATAGGTGTGAACATAATTGTTTAGGCTAGATTAGTGTGGTAGTGGTGAAGTTGTGAAGAAGTTAAGGTGTGTAAGTAGTGAAGGTGTAAGGAAGTAGAAGAGTATATAAGTAGTGCTAGGTTGTGAAGTAGTTGTGAAGCCGTCGTGTAGAAGTTGTGAAGCCGTCGTGTAGAAGTTGTGAAGCCGTCGTGAAGAAGTTGTGAAGCCGTCGTGAAGAAGTTGTGAATAAGTCGTGAAGAAGTCGTGTAGAAGTTGTGAGATTGGTTCTAGCTATGATTAGGACCCGACATCTAGCTTTGTGTCGTTAAACCGGTGTAAGCGAAAGTTGTGTAAGGTTTTATCCGCCATAAGAGAGCTTGTTGACATAGTGAAGAAAACTCTCGAGTTAGGTGCTCGAGGAGTGGAGTAGGGCAAGGAAGGTGTCCTTGTAGCCGAACCACTATAAATCCTTTGTCTCGCGGTTCGATCTTTCCATCTCTATCTTTCATTTCATTTCATTACTTTACTTGCATTGTTTATTTAGATTTACTTATATTTGTTCATATTGTTCAAGAGTTGAGTTCACATAAATTCGAATCTAAGTTTTTAAAAGTAAACAAAGTTTTCATAATAAAATTAAAAAGACGTAAAACTATTCAACCCCCCCCCCCCTTCTAGTTTTCCACAGCATATAATCACTAATAGGCTGACCCGCCATAGCAACAAAGATCACCACCAACCCAGCAATAGCGAGAGCCACCACAGGATGAATCACCTTAATTATTCTGTATCATAAATACAAACAAAATATTAAAAACCATAGCGAGACTAGTTCATGAACATAAAGACGAATAAGTTTTATTTCACATTTATTGAGGATTACATAGAAACATAACAAGGACTCATTTTAAATAACCCTAACTCGAGATTATTACCCCCACATCTTATCCACGGCAATGGCTAGGACCGTGAGGAGTACGACGAACAATAACAATACGGCCAAGAATTCGGAGTCTTCGTCGGGGAAATAAGCCAAGTAGATGGCGAAAATAACGATGTACACAATCGCTAGCATAGTGATGAGGTGCGGCATTTTTGAGAAGTGGAATGAGAGGAGTACGACGAACAATAACGATGTACATATTCTCGTAGCACACTAAAAGTAACGAGCCTCCATCTTGGAAGGCTTAGGAGTCACCATGCACACTCCTTTCACTTTTATTTTTATGTTTCATGCATCATTCGAATCTGTTTTGAACCATGTTCAACTCGTTAAAAACTGATAAAACACTTAGAAATATTTCTAAGTATATTACTCATATAAAATATGTTCCATGTCGCCCTAGAAACAGCCTCGTATCTTAAAATCTAACTTAACGAGCATACGATATTTTTGCATGAACTAATAGACCACCTAGCTAGCTAACACTTTCGTATATATAACGAGTAAATATAAGCACATCTAGACACTCTAAATCGACCCAAGTGAAACGACAGAAACCATACTAAAACTGTTAACTAAAAACGCTATGGACTATTAAGCCCGTTAAGCACTTTTCGAGCAAATGGGATAAGCTAGCTTATCTAGGTCTTTTGATATGAAAATAGAACATGAAAAATGAGATTTTTGATGAGCTCAACTCGTCTCAAGACGTACGGTTTTTAAAACGTTATTGGGCCTTAGAAGTGGCTCGTTAAAAGCCCATTAGACGAAAAATAAGCTATAGGCCATATAATCTGTTGAAATAAGCTTAATTAAACTTAAATAAGTCTCGGAAAATTTCATATAAATTTTCCCTATAGTTTTTGTACACTTGGACTAAAAATGTAATTCAAACTCACTTAGAGGGACTAAAACTGCCAACCGAGAAATATAAGGACTGAAAAAGTAAAAACAGAATCCTTGAGGTAGAAATTGACATATTATTAACTTCCAAGCTCAGAATGCTATATTGGACAAGTAGTGGACTATAAATGTAAATTATATTTAATAAAGGACTAACGGTGCAACGCTAACGCCGTTAGGGTAAAAAGTGTAAAAACTGGAAAAGGAAAAGGACCAACATATTATATTTGACATTCTTATTTCTATTTTTCATTTTAAGATTTCCCTTCACGTCACTTGCATTTTTGTATATATCATTTATTTATAATTTAACTTTACGTTAATTATATATATAACGAGATTTTAAACGATTTAATTATACGTTTCAAGGAAATGATATTTTAGAATATTTGACATAAAAACAAGATAATATTATATGTAATATTATTTTTAAACTTTAGGCATTTTAAGCATATCACATTCTCACTCTAACGATCAAATCGTTATTCGTTCTCGATATAAATTCCACCGTTCGTATTTGGTCAGATTTTTAGACTTCCTTTACATTCAGGTCACGTGTTAAATACGTTTCCGTAATCGTTCCCATAATCTTACTCGGTTTCGTAATTCCACCTTATCAGATACGCTCAAGGTGAGTCATAACCCCATTTTTATACTTGTATTATAAATACTCTTTGGGGGAGATACATGCTAAATTACATACTTTTATTCGTATAAGTACGTTGAAAACTATCATGATTTACTTGGAATTATAACTCATATTTATATGTTGTGAATTACTCCTTGGGAGAAATAGATGTTTGTTTTACTAGCAAATGGCTTGCTTAGGCTTGAATACTGAACTCAGAAGATAGCATATTCAAACTGCTTGTTGTAGCGTGATATTGGTTTTTAAGATAAACATTCAAGTAACATCATGAATGTACAGATCATTGTTATATGTCGTCTCAAAACTTCAATGGGAATACTTGCTAGAAAGGAGCATAAGTACTTTAGTTACATCATTACCTTGATATTGCCTAAGTACACCCCTAATGCCAGAAAGTCCCTTAATCATGAGCCATTAATCACTTGTTGTGAACGCGAATATAGTGGACAGCTTTGAAACCTGTTAAAGGCTTGACATCCTATCCCACTAATTACTTGACGGAATGCCTTTGTGGCTAGTCGTATTAGTCGCGATGCACTATATTTGAGAAAAATAGGAATTGGCAATCACCTATTACTCGAGGGCATTATTTTCCATCATTGATTTGATGTTGATCACCTCCGTTTTACGGTTCATTGTTAACGTTTGCGTGTCATGAGGCTTAGGGCAATATCCATAAGAGATTATGTGTCTTCACATATATCTAGATACAGCTGTATTAGTATTACACCAGACCTTGAATTATAGATCTCAAGTATAACATCATGGGTTCCACCTCATGTTAGGATTATGATCCGATATTTGAACTTAACTGAATACATATATGATTTACTTGTGGTTATACTCAACATCACTTATTACTTGTTTCATCAATGTTAGCCTTTATTACGGTTATTATGTCACCTCACCTCTGAATTCATTGAAATAAATGGTTTTCCATTAAACTCTATGAACTCACCAACCTTTGTGTTGACACTTTAAGCATGTTTATCTCAAGTAATTAACGGAGCAGGACAAGACACGGAGCGGGCATTATATACTCTGATAAATTAAATGGTGTAAAAATCAAATATGTCATTCTTTTCAAATTATCATACTCTTTCATGAGATTTTTAAATCAGATATTTCACTTTTGAATTAAAAGTATTATTTGAATGACAAATAACATTCAAAACGTCTCTTTTGAGCCGTTTTCTATAATTATGACTTCGATCCTCACCGTAACACCCTAAATAGTCTTCCGCTGTTATCTCGTAAATTAGGGGGTGTTACACGTGGGTTGGGAGACGTTTTCCAATGATTATTTGTTTATCATGGTTCTTTTCGTTGATTACCACATTTTCTTCATTTTCGTTGTATTCAGGAAAAACTTCCCATTTTATCTCCCTGATTGTCATGTTATCCACTGTTGCTGCCAGCTCCACGTCCTCTCCTAGATAGTCATTCATGACTCTGGCTATCCTGACTTAATTGGGAATTGCACATGCGACCTGATCGTTGACACCTCCACACATGGTTGTATTACTGTTCTGCTGAACAAAATGTTGTATTTGGAACTTGATTTTACGACGTAAAATCCCATGACAACTATTCGTGACAATGGGTGAGTTCCACTATGGTTTTCAGGTGGATTTCTCCCCCAAGCATGGATCTCTCAGACGAGAATCCAATGAGCGGAATAGTTGTCGGACGGATTAGTTTATGACGTTTTCAGGTAGCTACTTAAAACAGTGGTCGACATGATGTTGACCGAGTTGCCTTCATCTATGTGGATTTTGCTAATTTTATGCGAAGCAACTACGACCGTGATGACCACTGGATCCTTAGAAGGATGATACCCTTCCCAAGGATCTTCTTCCTTGGTTTCCGCAATCCAGTTTTCAAATACCTCGTTATTTCGTTTTTTGCCCGGAATCCATGTTTGGATCATGTTCACGTGAAGCGATTGTTGGGTATGTGATTGTTTTCGAGATGTAAATGATTTTGTTGATTCATTATGGTTGAGAAATGGAGTTTGTAACTATGAATCGGTGTTTTTATGGTAAAAATGAAGGTTTTCGAATTTTTCGATGCGGGGAAAATGAAAAAAATGAAAGCTTTTATGTTGCGTATAACAAGGATGGCGCAATGTTTATCTATGGTACGTATTTATTGGATTTGGGGTGTGGTTGATGATAATCGCGTGTTAGGTTTCCCACGTTCGGTAAGGACCCCAAGGTATGGTCGAAGATCAAGAGTTGTGGTAACACTCATATACAACTATAAGTGTGTGTAGTGGTGAGTGAAGATTGATTAGCTTCAAGGTGAATCATGACTCTGTCCATTTCGTGGAAATAGTATGGTATTTATAAAGATGCATTTAGGGTTTCGTGCTACCTATGAATGCGATCCGATGGCTAAGGATGGTCCACGTGGTGGACATCCGAAGGAGAAGACAAGAACGATACGTAGCGTGATGTTCTTGGCTCTGCTAGGTGCATGGAATGCTCCATGCACGATTACACGTATTAACGAGATGTTTGCAACATTACCTCTATGCCAATGAGGTAATTACATGTGTTGTTTGTTATAACGACCCTTGGGTTAAGATCTCAGTCTAGCCTTTTGTCTGATTGCGTTATCCAGGCTTGGTTTTCCTGTTAACGGGCCTAGGAATTTGCTTCCCAGGCAAAGTGTGATGGTTTATGGCTTTTATGGGCTTGTCTTTGGCATGTTTCGGGTGTATGGGCTTTAGCCACTTAGGCTGAAACTTTCATACGCTATCAACTGGGGAGGGTGTTTTTGAGGTTTTGTGCTATATGAATGTTATAGAGTAAAACCTTATGTGACGAGCGTATAACTTAGCGGATAACTTGAAATGCACCTAGCATTCTAAGAGAAATGTTAGCATTTTCTTTGTTTGATTTATAACTTTGTAATTTTTTTTATTTTTTATTTTTTGAACAAAAATAAATTATTTATTTAAAAACAGGACTACGTCAAAATTGTTACTTTAACTAATTTTAACCGAATGGAGATGCGAATTAATACACATATCGTTTGGATATCAACATTAAAATCTTGTATAGGTGTATGGTATTCTGATTTGTATTCAAGAAAAACGTTATATTTGTGCTTAAATCCACTATTAGAACGAAAAGAAAACTAAATTGTGAACTAAAATCAAAATTTGTAATTGTTTTTCTCTATATAAATATGATATTGAACCTTTTTTGTGTGAACATGAAAGAGTTGCCAATGGGAAAACCACTATGCTCCAACTACATGGATAAATGCAAATCAAAACCAACAACATGTCGACATCTCAGTGAAGAAGCAAGCTAAAATTGTCTTTTAGCTATATGTAGTAGTAATAATTTTGGTATCAAAGGGATTAAAAAAAGACAACGAATCACCTCTTTGAGAAGCTCGGCAATATTCACTAGTCACTACGAGTTAAGTAAATATGTATAGTAAATAGGTCGGTAACATGATCTACAAAATTCAAACACGATTACGAACCCATGAATCATGATACAAAACGCAGTACTAAAAGCAACAAATATTTTTAAACCTACCACAAAATTTGTGACCCAATTATTGTACCTACGAGATGCTCCTGCTCAGCATTTTTGAACGAATATCCCTTCACAAATGCTCTATCTCTTCCACACCTATTATTCAATGATGGGGACTTAAGCTTAAGTTTAGTTTATTTTACGATATTCTTTTAGTAAGTTAATTCGAAATATCGATCTTGATGATTATATCAAAGGATTAGCTAGGCTGCTTGCATGTGTGTTGAACATCATAAAATGAAAGAGTTTTTGAAATGTTAAGCTCAAATATCAGAAAAAATCTTAAGTTTCAAATCCTAAATCACTTTCATATAGATTAGAAAGATCCGTGAATTGACAATGATTAATGTATAGACTAACTCAAACTAGCGATCAAGACTTTTTATTAGAGCATTTGCAATGGTAACTCTGGATTAAACTTCTTTTATATAATAACACATTGCCATGTCACCGCCACATCAGTTTTAACCTTTTCACCTTTAACTCAAAAAAACACCTATTATCATAACTCACTTTTAAATCAAATATTTTCAAACTCAACCCCTAAACTTAAACTAATACTTCATTTAATAACTAAAATAACATTAAATTATTTAAATATTAAACATTACAATACGTGATATCGGAGGTTGAGCTGGTGCTTGTTCCAACTGTTGCTGATATTCGTACGTGGCTGTCATAAACTGAATGTCAGTTTCGTCATCTACATCTGACCAGTTGCTAAATTCTTCGTGACTTTGATTCGGATCCATTGTGAATGAACAAGTTTTTTTTTTTTTTTTTTTTTTTGAAGTTTGAAGATGGAAGTATAAGATATATTAGATTGATTTGTGAAAGTTTGAAAAAAAATGTGGTGTTAATTGGGTATTTATAGGGGTGTGAAAATGGTTTTGATTTTTTTTTTTTTTTTTTTTTTTTTTTTTTTAAGCATATAGCCTTTTGATTCAAGGTTTTTTTTTTTTTTTTTTTTTTTTTTTTTTTTTTTTTTTTTTTTTTTTTTTTAATTCAACGGATATATGAACGTTATAGGGGGTAAAGTGATTATTTATTTATTTATTCTTTTATTTTTATTATTATTATTTTTTTTTAAAAAAGCCCTTAACGTAGCGTTAAAGGGTTAACGCAGCCCTTTAACGTTGCGTTAACACATGGTGCTTGCAATGGTTAACGCACCCTTAACGCAGCTGCGTTAAACCTTAATGCAGGGGTGCGTTAACCGTTGCCTCTGCTCTTAATGATATTGGCTTAAGTTCTAATATCAAGTTTTTGAAAATCATGAATGTTGAGTTAACTTGTAGAGTTGTAGGTCTTATAAGTTGCATGTAAGGCTAGTGACAATGAGACTGAAAATATCGGTCGATCGACACAAGTGACCGATTTATACATCGGTCGAGTGCAATGTGGAGGGTCGGGCAAATATCGGTCGACTCCAAGGCAAAGACAAGGTCGGTAAAAAACTCGACCGACTTTCAAAAGCATATAACCGTTTGTTCTTAAAAAAAAAAAAAAAAAAAAAAAAAAAACCTTTACAACCTTATAAATACCAACTTCAAACACACAATTCAAACAACTTTTCATCCATATTCAACTTCTCATCCATAAACAACTTCTCATCATGTCAAAGAAAAATACTCCCAAATCAAAAGACCGACGATCCCGACTACCCCAAAATGCCCCGAATTTGAATTTCTCGCCGAAAAACAACTTCGAACTAACCGGCATAACACCGCCACAAAATTGGGGTATTCGATTTCGTGCACCCTCTTTTGAATATCCATCACGACTACCACAACCGAACCAAAATCAAAACCCGTTTTACGTTAATCGTCCATATGTTCCACCGTATCGTCCTAATACGGATTATCACCAAGAACCAAGTGAGTCGTCGTATCGGCCTAACATGGATTTCTTGCATTCTTCCCAACCGTATGAAGATTATTCCCCGCTCCGAGGTGTTAATCTTGATATGGATTTGGAGGATTATATGGCAGACTATTCGACGCAACAATATCCGAGTCAAGATACGTCGATGGGGCAAGGTTCGGGTCACGGTTCGCACCACGATTCTATGCCTGTTGAAGACGATGACGATGTCGAAGAGACATCACCCATCAAACCAAAGAAGCCTTCGCGACATGCTACATAGGCGAAAGACAAAGGCAAGAAGGCCGAACCGGCAAAAAAAAAAAAGGAACCATGGACGAAGGCGGAAGAGATCGCGCTTTGTAGAGCTTGGGTTTATATGTCGGAAAATTCCAAGAGAAGAAACGCCATAAACAGGCACCGCTTTTGGGAGGAGGTTATAGCCTATTTTCAAAATAAAACCGGTTCACAAAGAACGTACGACTCTATCACCACCAAATGGGAGAATAGGATTCGGAGTAGGGTTGGAAATTTTTGTGCTATCATGGATAATATCAAGAATAACCATGGTAGTGGTGAGAATGATGCTGATGATAAGGAAAAAAACTTTGAGAGAATACCGTGTGATTTACGGTCATGATTTCAACTTGGAGGAATGATGGAAAATTTTGAGGCATCATGATGCTTGGAAGACGGAGGTGCCTGCTTTTCGATCGAATAGTCGGAAGAAATGAAAAGGCTCTACAACTACCTTGGGGTCAACACAAGGTCCCTTGAATTTCCAAGACGTGGATGATTCTGAAGATGAAGACGATACTATAGAATCACGACCACAAGGTCGTGACGCAGCCAGGAAGAAATCATCCTCATCCTCTCGTGATCCACCATCATCGTGGATAACTTCGCTAGCCAAGACCTTCTTCAAATTCAAGCCGTCAAAAGAGGGAAAAAAGAAAGACATTGAAGAGTCGTATGTTAGGTTGAAGCAAGAAGAGCTAGCGATAAAAAGAGAGAAAATGGAACTCCAGCGAAAACAAGTCGAAATCATGGACATCACAAAACGGGAGCAAGATTTGATCTTCTACAACTCAAAAATCGATCCAACTTTGCCCGAACGACACCGAAATGAGCTTTGACAGCTTAAGGCAGCAATCAAAGCACGCTACAACTTAGATTACTAGTTTACGTTTGTAATCGCTATCGTATTTTTAATTTAGTATTTTAATGTTTTTATTTTTAATGAATTTTAAGTTTTTTTTAAATGTTTGAGTTAAAAAAAAAAAAAAAAAAAGAAAAAAAAAAGGTCGGTCACCATTGTGGCTCATTGGTCATGTCTGGTCATCGGAGAGAGAAAGCTGACGTGACAGCCGGTGACCCAAGTCACCAATGTGACGAACAATCACAAGTGTACGTAACAGTATCAGTTTGTGCGAAAAGGATATGGGCCAAAGAAACCTAAAAATAACATTATAAAAGTGATTACGCAATTGTCGTTATAGGCTATAAATAGATATTTTACACGGCATATTTGTAATTAAGTTCAATAAAATATCATTTACTATTATAAGGCTTAATCATTTTTATATATTTTGGTGCAAACACATAACTCTAGCGAAAAAATTTGTAGGGAAAATTTAAAAAAAATATTTGACTGTTTTGTCAATTTACCCCCTCAAAACCAATTTATAATGTAGTTTTTAAAATTTATCAAAATGTACATCTCGAGCAAAAGTTTGTGGCTCCACCCCTGCACATAACATAGACCAATAAAATGACAAAAATATCAATCTATAATATAATAAGAGAACCAAACTCATCTAAACTTCATTAAAAAAAATAGGGTTAATGGCATCTAATAGTAACGAACTTTCTCAAATATTCACATATCGGTTATGAATCCAATAAAATACCACAATACCCATAAAACTTTATTTGTTTTGTGTTGATATCAACAAAAACCCGTTTTTTACCTTAAAAATCCACGTCAGCGACAAATGTACATGCCACGTCATAAATTTGTACCGTTGTGATCCACGTTAGATTGGGTTCATGTCTGATAAGTGAACATCTAATAAAGTTTGATGGGTATTTTGGAACATTTGACAAAGTTTGATGGGTATTTTGAAACATCCAACCCTTTTCTTTGGTGATTGGTCGAGGCATAACGCTTTGAATCTCATTCATATTCTTAAATGCTTTGAACTAGCTTTGGGGCTTAAAGTAAACATTGCAAAGAGTAGGCTTCTCGGTGTTAGGGTGCCCAGTACTGAAGTTGAGCTTATGGCTTTATCCCTTGGTTGTGCTCATGATTCCCTCCCTTTTACCTACCTCGGTCTTCCGGTTGGCAAAAAGATGCGTGCATGTGATGGTTGGAATACAATTATTAGTTGAGTTAGAGATAAGCTCTCATCTTGGAAAGCTAAATCTCTTTCAATTGGTGGTCGCCTCACCCTTGTCAAATCCGTTCTTGGAAGCCTCCCTATTTACTATTTGTCTTTATTTAAGACGCCTCAAAAGGTTATAAACATCTTGGAAGCAATTAGATGTAGATTCTTTTGGGGCTTCAAAGATTCTCACTGATAGGGATAAACGTGGTATTAGTTGGGTCAAATGGAACACCATTCTTCTTGATAGGGATAAATGAGGCTTAGGAGTTGGTAGTCTCTTAGCTAAAAACCTTGGCCTTTTTGGGAAGTGGAAATGGAGGTTTCTCACTGAAAAAATGCCCTTTGGCGGGAGGTAAGCAGTGAATTTTATAGTAATGATTAGGGGGGGGGGGGTTTAGTTCTTCGCCTAACTCTTGTCATGTCGGGGGCATTTGGCATGACATTATTAAGGCAACTTATTCCATTGGTAATATTGATAGTTCTTTCAATTCCTCCTTCATTTTTAAAATCTCGAATGGGTCCAACACTCTCTTTTGGCATGACCACTGGTGTGGTGATGGAGCTCGTTTAATGGATTCCTTCCCCAGATTATATGCCCTTGAGAACGTTAAAGATTGTAAAGTGATGGATCGTTGGTGTTTTGCTAATGACGTGTGGGGTGGGAATTGGTCGTGGCGCATTCCCCCTCGTGGTAGAGCTATTGATGACCTCTCGTCTCTTATCTCTCTGATTGGTAACCTTTCCCTGGAATCGAAAGAGCCTGACAAGTGGATTTGGACTGGTGATGCTTTAGGTAAGTTTAAAGTTAACACTCTTTCTAAGTCAATCCAAAACCTTTCTCTTGGCGTCTTCGCTTGGTTACCATCATTTCTGGAATCCTTGGATTCCTCAAAAGGTGAATATATGCATATGGAGATCATCTCTTAACAGGCTTCCCACCCGCGGTAATCTTGTTAGATGGGGTGTAGATATCTCTTCGAGCTTATGCCCTTTTTGTGACAACACCGCTGAGGAAATTGAGCATTGCATTATAAATTGCCCCCGTTCTATTGCTATATGCAGAAAAGTGTGGTGTTGGTGAGGTTTGAACACACCCTTGTTCCTCCCTTCGTTTACAATCTCTGATATCACTTTTAATAGAATCCGGCCGCTTGGTTGTGATCGCCTGAACAAAGTCCTTCATGGTGTTGTCTCTATTACTGTTTGGGCTCTTTGGAAGTGGAGGAATAGAATCGTCAATGTTGTTCCAGACTCGGTTTCTAGCATACAGGAAGAGGATATTTTCCCCTCTATACAAACTTTGTCAAAGCTATGGATTTCTGCACGCTTCAAATCGCATATAGCCAACTGGAACATTTGGGTCTCGAAGCCTTTTGATTTATTTCAAGCCCCCTGATGTATAGTTCTCTTGGTTAGGTCCTGTTTGGTTGCTTTCTTTTGGGCATTTTGGTTTTAGTTCTTAGTGTAGCTTAGGCTTGTTTGGTATTGCTTCTTGGGTTGCCTCCTGTGGCTGTTGCTTCTGTTATTTGTACTCTGATTTTGCCTCCTTTTGGAGGTTTCCTTTATATAATTCTAGCTTTAAAAAAAAAAAAAAAAAAAAAAAACAAACCCTTAAAAAAAACTTAAAAAATAAACACAAAAAATCAACGTATGCAATTTAACCGGTGTAGCCGGTTGCCGGTCATGCCACATAAGCAACAGTATGATATTGGGTTAAGATTTGAAAGTTTAATGGGTATTGTGATATTTTATTGGGTTAATTACTGATATGTAAACATTGGAGAAAGTTCGTTGCTATTAGATGCCATTAACAAAACCAAAAAAAATATATGTATAAAATCATATGTTTCGATTTTGAACCCTTTTTGTTTATATATATTTTTAAATTAGAGTGTAATTTTTGTTTGTAATTTTCGTTTCCCTCCAAGAAATTAAAATGTAAATTTGTAATTCTGTATGGTTGTATGCCAAATTGCCAATGTGTATGTGTGTAGTAGCTAGAAATACGGAGTAACTCATATGAGTGTTGAAGTAGCTTATTCTTTTTTTTTTCAAGTAACTTATTATTTCTTGATCTCTCAATCATCACTTCACTATCAACTCTAATAAAACAAAGGAACATGACATTCACCATATTGAGTTCATACCTTTTCATACACGCATCTTACCCCTATAAATACAGACACACCTTCATATTCATAAACACACAATCACCTGCAACATGAAGATGCAATCTAACAATGTCTTCGTGTTCATCAAGCTCTTGACCCTTCTTTCCCTATTTGTACTCTCCGCTTCGCAAGACTTCAATTTCTTTTATTTCGTTCAACAGGTATTATTCTTCACTTGCTAGCTGCTACTCGCATCATTTTTATATAGTACGGTTTAGATGAAGTCTATAAATGATAAACATGATCATGTTGGTGTGCCATTGTGAAAAACCTTTGAATATATTGATATCATCAATCTCCATACCTTCAAATTCGTTTCACAATGTCACACCAAAATGACAACATTCAGGAGCGGACCCAAGGGGTTCACGAGAACCCCGTGGATTTTTGTCCGTAGTGTATTTTTTGTCAAACATTCTTATTTGTTTCGAAACAAACCTGGTCCACAAATTTTGTGTCATATGTTTTGTTTAGTTAGTCTATTGTATTATCGTAAAAACAAAATTGTGAACGTGTTCACATATAAACCTGGGTTCAATCACATTTATCATTTATAGACTTTATCCTAACGTGTTGTACGTCATTTTTCATGAAAATAAGAGAAAGACAACCACATGTATTTTTTTTACGAGACAAACACTTTTCTTTTTGTTGTTGATATAATTGAATCCATAAGATATGATTGACGAGACACATTTAAAATCACTTGAGAAGTTTGTGACCACATGATCATTTGATATAAATGTCGTTGTAGTGGCCAGGATCATACTGTGACTCGAATCAAGGTTGTTGCTACCCAAGTACCGGTAAGCCGGCATCAGATTTTGGAATTCATGGACTTTGGCCTGATAGAAATGATGGATCATATCCCTCTAATTGTGACTCTAGCAACCCTTTCGATATATCCAAGGTGGTCCTTTTACCATTTCTTAGTTATGATGATTTATAACTCTATATGTTTGCCTTTTTCATATGTGTGGCAAAATTAATGACGTTGATTTATAAACTACAGATTTCAGACCTTACGAGTCGAATGCAGTCAGAGTGGCCAACTTTAGCGTGCCCAAGCAGCAATGGGCTAACATTTTGGGGCCACGAGTGGGACAAGCATGGGACGTGCTCAGAATCCGTTCTTAATCAACATAGTTATTTTGCGACAACACTTGGCCTCAAGAATGAAATCAATCTCCTCCAAGCTCTCAAAAGCGCGGGTATGATTTACTCATAAATCATTGGCAAGTAAATATTAATTTTAGTGAATCAATAACTAATGTCACATTTAATTCAGGAATTCAACCAAATGGCCAACAGTATAGTCTTAGTAGCATAAAAAGTGCGATTGAAGGTGCAAGTGGTTACACTCCATGGATAGAGTGCAATAATGACTCGTCCGGTAACAGTCAGTTGTACCAAATTTACTTGTGTGTGGACTCGTCAGCTTCGAGTTTCATTCAATGTCCCGTCTTTCCTAAGGGAAGTTGCGGTTCCAGCATCGAGTTTCCTACGTTCTAACATAAATGGACTAATGTTATTGTTGAACATGTTTGTTTCTTGATTCTGTAGTTAATTTTGTATGTGATTTTTTCTGTTTGTAATGTTTCTTACACCTTTATGTTATTGGAATAAAAACATTTCATATTGGATTTCATTTTGTCTTCAAAACCATATCGATTATTTATGTATCTTAGGTCAATTAGAAGTCGAGCTGAATACGCTCAAAACATGGTTCTTCAATCTCATATAGGCTCGTGTTTGGACACAACTAGATTATTGCTCGAAACTTGAAACGTTATATGCATTCGGTTACAATAATCATTCCAGTTTAATTAAACACAATCCCCATTTACGCCGGAATATGATCTAGTCGGAAAAAAAAAAGAGTTCGTCGGAACCATCGCACCCCACCCTCCTCTTGCTGAAATAAAGAGGTGATTTTGAGACCTAATTGAAGATGTCGCCGCCGCCGCCATCATGCATCACCACCACCGCCGCTAAATATGAGATTTTTGTTTTATGGGAAAAGAAAGTGAGAGAAGAGACTTAAAAATCACGGTAGATCTGTGAACTTTGCCACTTTTATTTTGAGTTGGTGACTTGCATAGTTCGCATTTTTTTTCATTGCGGTTGTTTTCGGGTTGTTGAGTTTTGGTGTAAAGGAAGGAGTTGGGGTTGTTAAGAGTTTTGGTGATGTTTTGGATGTTGAATTAAGTGGATGAGTTGAGCTAGCAAACCCACAGGCACGGAGAGTTAAATGTCTTTTAGGCAAATTGGTTGGTAGATGTAGTGGAAGAAAACCCATGTGTAGCTGGGTGAAAAAGTGTATGACTGTGTTGTTTGTATCTAAAAAGTCCACTAAGAAAAAATCTAATTATACAAAGTATCTTGCACAAAAATTGTCGACGAACAACATGTATTATGATGAACACTGGTGTACAATATGAACATCGATGTTATTTTGCATCAATTAGTCTTGTTCATCAGTTAATCTTGTTCATCATGTTCATTAGTTAGTCGTGTTCATCATTAATCTTATTCATCCGTCTTGTTCACCAGTTATTCGTTTTGAAGATTTTTTTTATTATCATAATGTTCATCAGTTTTCTAAAAAAAATAAATCACATTGTTCATCAATATCATTTAAAAAAAATCATAATATTTATCAGTTCATCAGTTTTCTTAATAAAAAATATAACAAAATCATAATATTTATCAGTTCATCAGTTTTCTAAAAAAAAAAAAAAAAAAATCATAATGTTCATCAATTCATCATATTTAAAATAAAATAAAAAAAGACACGAGGTTCATCAGTTTTCTAAAAAAATTATAATGTTCATCAGTTTTCTAAAAAAAAAATAATGTTCATCAGTTTAAAAAAATAAAAAAGTAAGTCACATTGTTCATCAATTCATCATTTTTCTAAAAAAATCATAATATTTATCAGTTCATCAGTTTTCTTAATAAAAAAAAATAACAAAATCATAATATTCATCAGTTCATCAGTGTTTAAAAAAAAATTATAATGTTCATCAATTCATCATATTTCCAAAAAAAAAAAAAAGAAATGTGGTTCATCAGTTTTCTAAAAAAATTATAATGTTCATCAGTTTTTTAAGAGAAAAAAGACATAAGATTCCTCAGTAATCTAAAAAAAATCACAATGTTCGTCAGTTTTCTAAAAAAATATAATGTTCATCAGTTTTCTCAAAAAAAAAAAAAAAAAAAAAAAAAAAAAAAAAAAAGGAAGGTTCATCAGTTTATCAGTTTAAAAAAAAAATCGTAATGTTCATAAGTTCATCATTTTTCTAAAAAAAAGACATAATGTTCATTAGTTATATGACCTTTTTTTTATCAGTTTTCTAAACAAAATTATGTTCATCAGTTTTCTATTAAAAAAAAATACAATGTTCATCAGTTAGGCCATAATGATTATCAGTTCATCAGTTAGTTTGTTCATCAGTGACTCTTTATTCATCAGTTATACTTGTTCATCAGTTCATCAGTGAGTCTTTGTTCATCAGTTATACTTGTTCATCAGTTCATCAGCGAGTTTTGGTCATCGGTTAATTTTGTTCATCAGTTATTTTTTATAATGTTCATTAGTTCAAGTTAGTATTGTTCATCAGTTCCTCAATTTTTCTAATAAAAACACAATGTTTATCAGTTCATCAATTATTTTTGATATTGTTCATCAGTTATTTTTTATAACGTTCATTAGTTATTTTTTACAATGTTCAGCAGTTTTCGAAAAAATAACGTTCATAAGTTATTTTTAATATTGTTCATCAGTTGATAACGTTCATCAGTTATTTTTAATATTGTTCATCAGTTGATAACGTTCATCAATTATTTTTAATATTGTTCATCAGTTGATAACGTTCATCAGTTAGCGTCGGTTGTTTTTCAAAGTGTTTAGGTTCATCAGTTAGCGTCGGTTGTTTTTCAAAGTGTTTAGGTTCATCAGTTAGCGTCGGTTGCTTTTCAAAGTGTTTAGGTTCATCAGTTAGAATCGGTTGTTTTTCAAAGTGTTTAGGTTCATTAGTTAGCGTCGGTTGTTTTTCAAAGTGTTTTGGTTCATCAGTTAGCGTCGGTTGTGTTTCAAAGTGTTTAGGTTCATCAGTTAGCGTCGGTTGTTTTTCAAAGTGTTTAGGTTCATCAGTTAGCGTCGGTTGTTTTTTAAAGTGTTTTGGTTCATCAGTTAGCGTCGGTTGTGTTTCAAAGTGTTTAGGTTCATCAGTTAGCGTCGGTTATGTTTCAAAGTGTTTAGGTTCATCAGTTAGCGTCGGTTGTTTTTCAAAGTGTTTTGGTTCATCAGTTAGTGTCAGTTAACGTTGATTATTTTTCAAACTGTTTTGGTTCATCAGTTAGCGTCGGTTGTGTTTCAAAGTGTCTAGGTTCATCAGTTAGCGTCGGTTGTTTTTCAAAGTGTTTAGGTTCATCAGCAGCGTCGGTTGTTTTTCAAAGTGTTTTGGTTCACCAGTTAGCGTCGGTTGTGTTTCAAAGTGTTTAGGTTCATCAGTTAGCGTTGGTTGTTTTTCAAAGTGTTTAGATTCATCAGTTAGCCGGTTGTTTTTCAAAGTGTTTTGATTCATCAGTTAGCGTCGGTTGTGTTTCAAAGTGTTTGGGTTCATCAGTTAGCGTCGGGTGTTTTTCAAAGTGTTTAGGTTCATCAGTTAGCGTCGGTTGTTTTTCAAAGTGTTTTGGTTCATCAGTTAGCGTCGATTGTGTTTCAAAGTGTTTAGGTTCATCAGTTAGCGTCGGTTGTTTTTCAAAATGTTTAGGTTCATCAGTTAGCGTCGGTTGTTTTTCAAAGTGTTTTGGTTCATCAGTTAGCGTTCGTTGTGTTTCAAAGTGTTTAGGTTCATCTGTTATTTTTTATTACGTTAATCAGTTATCTTTTATAATGTTCAGCAGTTTTCGAAAAAATAACGTTCATAAGTTATTTTTGATATTGTTCATCAGTTATTTTTTATAACGTTCATCAGTTATTTTTTGATAACGTTCATCAGTTATTGTTAATCTTTAACGTGCGATATCTCACTCATATTATATCAGATTTGAGTGATTCAAATTTATGGGTAAAGAATGGCCAAAAAGCTACAACTTTCGTGTTTTAAGTTTTGCAAAATTCGGCCTTTAAACTAGGCAAAATTAGAGCTGAAAATGCCGAAAATTTCAAGAAAATCAACACCCACTTAAAAAGTTGAAAAAAAAAATGTTGCGATTCATATATCATAATGCATACCAAATTAAAGAGAATTAAATTTAAAAAATTATGGTGAAATCGGTTTTTCATAGAAGTTTATCATTTGAAAGTTATTTACATTTAAAGTTTTGGGGTGAAATAAAAAAAGGGGTTAAAAAAACCAAAATGCCCCCTAACCGAATTTAATAAGAAAAAAGAGAAAGAGTGGGTGGTGGACACTTGTCACATTGTGAGTGGCTTTCTAGCATTTTTAATTTTTTTTACTTTCTAAAGATAGCATCTCTTTGTCTCACGTCTCTTTGTTTCTCACCAACTTGATTAGTGGGCTAGGCTTTATTTATGGGCTAACTATTTGTAAGCAGACTAGGGGTGAGCAAAACCGACCGAAACCGAAAAATCCCGAAAAACCGACCGAAACCGAGCATCCCGATACCGAATTTGTGAAATTCGGGTCGGTACTCGGTTTTAATATTTAGTGCAAGTCGGTTTCGGGTCGGGTCGGGCTGAAAACCGACTTCATCCCGATAGTACCGATGGTCCCGATGATATATTATATTCCATTTTATATATACCTTTTTCAGTTTTTCACTACTACCTACATTATCAGATCTATCTCATATCTACTCCACTCTATCTCTCCCAACATTAATCTACACAACTCTCCATCTATCCCTCAAATCGATCTATCTCCCTCAAATCTATCTATCTCCCTCAAAAAAGAAAGAATATGCTAGCTTCAAGCTTAACCCCAAGATTTACAGCGGATAACAGCGGTGGCATTAAAGTTGACTTCGAAAAAAAAACTATCTATCTCCCAATCAATCGTCTCATCTCCATCTCCGAATAAATAATGAAGAACAAAGAGTGTAGGCTTCAAGGTCTCTTAGTTTTGTTGTTGTTGTTGTGTCTTTATGTTCGAAAAAAAAAAGAAGGTGAGCTTCTTATAGATCGATTAGTTTGATTGAAAAATTTGTGTAAAGATATGTATTTCGTTAGTTTTTTTTTTTTGTTTTTGATTGAAAAAGAAGACGTAAGGCTGTATATAATATACTATATATGAGTATTGAAAAAGTTTGATTGAAAAAGAAGGCGTAACCCAGATTAAATGTGTTTCGTACTTTCGTTAGTGATTTTTTTTTAGTCCTAATCAATTTTTTATAAAATGATAAATATCAATTTAAATGAATATAGTTGTAACTTGATGAATTATCATTGTTTACTGATTTTATGGGGTGTTTGGATATGCTCCATATCAGTAAGGGATGTTTGAATTTCATTCTTTAACTGATGCTACATTGCTACTGATGTTCTACTACTTTCCCAGGTTTGGTAATTCGGGCCTTTATGCATTGTCCCGAAAACCGACCGAAAAATACCGATAATAACCGACCCGACCGAGATCCATTCGGTTCGGTATTCGGGCTAGCAGTTTGCAAGTTTTCGGTTTCGGGCTGAGTCGGGTCGGTTCGGGACGGGTCGGGATTCGGCCCGATGCTCAGCCCTAAAGCAGACTTTGCCTAAATTCATCCCCAAATCCCCAAATGGTCGTCCTTTCGAAAACAGCCATTCATTAGAGTTTTTGTAAGCATACTCGGTAAGAAGGTGAAAATGTGATAGCATATATGTATATTAGATCTACATTCGTCATTGTAATTAGATGTAAACTGTTTAATTTGCCACACGCATTCGTTAGAGTTTTTCATAATCACGAATACCGAACATAATTTTTTATCAAACCAAACTTTAATAAAAGAAAACCAAAATCAAAACATTTCAGTATCATATACTAGTCCCACTTAGACTTAATTGTGTATAAATGTAGATCAAGATCTTATTAAGATATCAATATATTCTTAAGTATAACATATAACGAGGAAAAAACGATCCCGCCGCGTTGCGGCGGGGCTATCTTTTAGATTTGTATATGTAAAGAAAAAAAGGGTCGCCGATTGCTACTGAGAACCTAACAGAACTTTCCGTCGATAGAACTCAGCAGCTCCTGAGATGTATTCGGTCTCAACTTTGCTTCCACCGTTCCATCCTAAAAATAACTTGAAGAGTAAATAAGGAACCTAAAAAATGGTTTGTAAGTACAAAATACAAAGTAGTATTACATCAATTCCAACTAAGTTCACATTATACTGATCCAGGTTAAGAAATGCAACTTTCTTTTTCGCTGTTCTAACAAATACATATATCACTTCTGATTTAGGCGAGATTTCAATCCAAAATTCCTTATTTTCTTGTCAAAGATAATTTACCGAATATTTTTTTTTTTGGTCCACGAAAATCCAAAACATTGTCAACTGAATTATATTTGAGATATATACTAACACTCTCGTTAGACTACGTATTATTGCTATATTATTAGAAACTGAAAAACACAGAATATTCCAAATGTTGAACCACGTATTGCAAGTGTTTACCTGATACAAAGATTGTTCTATCAGACTCTGAATCTTCTTCTGAATGCAGGCTATTCTGTTCCTCGACTGATACATGCGATAGTTCATCGACATCAGATTTTTCATTAACAACCATCCATTCTTCTTAAGAATCCCCATCCTCAGATGTATTGGACACGTCTTCTGAATCTGAACGTGAGAATGAACATCTTCCTTGACTGGGATATTCGATCCTTCGTTGACCTTGTTTCTCTCATCAACCACCTCCAAAACTTCTTTTAAGACCACATCCTCAAAAAATTTGGAAATCATTTCTGTATCAGCTCTTAGATTGCCAAGTTGTGAGTAATCATTCTGTTATTTGACTGTATCTTTCAATGCTTCAGCGGTATCGTTTTTCTGATGAACCTCCAAATTTTCTTCAAATTCCACAGCTTCACATAGATCGGAAATGACTTTTGAATCAAGTTTTACACTTTCCAATTGTAAATAAACATTCTGTTCTTTGACCGTCTCATTCAATGCTTCATTGATATCGTTTTTCTCATCAACAGCTCCCAAATTTTCTTCAGAATCCAGAGTCACGCATGCATTGGAAATGCCTTTTTAATCTGCTTTTGGATTTCCCACTTGCATACACACAGCACTTCAACCATAGCCCAACCCACCGTTAAAAAAACAATGATTGCATACTAATTTAAAATAACTCATACCTTTTAATCAGTCTTTTGTGGTTCATAAAGGGTTCCTGGCAACGAAAATCATTAAAATTGAAATAATCAATGAAACATAAAAGTAAATACGAACCGATTTTAGAGATTATTTCATATGGGTGGTTGAGTAAAAGTAGATACAGCTTCGTACCTTTTTCCTGATGGAGTGGACCCGATCCATAAATCACCTCCTCAATTGTCTCCCGACGGATGTTCCCTGTTACAAAATCCAACGTCACAGGTCCATGCTGTACACCTGCACACAATGTTATAAAAAGGTACAGTCAGTGTTATTGCAAGTGACGCGAACATCAAACTCGTTTGGTCAAAAATATTATGGTCAAAAATACTAAGGTACAGTCAGTGTTATTGCGCTGACGTCCAGTATTTTTTTTTTTTTTGTGCGTCACAGACCAATGTCGCGTAAGAGTATTGCGAGAGGTCTTGTAAGCAAACATCAGCATCTCCTTTCTGTTGAGAAACTCGGCAGGCACACGGTCTTATGGACCGATTACCCTGTTTGCTTATGTATCGATGTGGGCTCATACCTGTACCCTGCAAATGGGGTGGTATCAAGAGTGAATGATGTAAAACAGATTGTTAGCACAAAAAGCTGAGTTTTATGAAAAACAAACACAAAACAATGAGGTCTAAATACCTGTGAATTGGTTTGTTTCATGAAGAATTGCAAACAAAGCGTGACTCCACTGGTAGACTGGTAGTCACAACTCGTAAGGCAAATAGGACATGCTTCAGTACAAATCAAGACACTGGCCGTGGCTGCATCGCTAAGGTACACTACCCACAACCAGACTACTACAATTATAAATAAAACAAAATACACTACCCACAACCAAGACATTGGCCGTGGCTGCAACCAGAATTCAACTCAGGTTGCCCCGCCAACCAACCAAGATATCGGCCGTGGCTGCAACCATGATTCAACTCTGGTCGCCTTGCCAACCAACCAAGATACCGGGCTTCGCTGCAACCACAATTTAACTCAGGTTGCCCTGCCAAGCTGCCATTGTCATTAAATTATGGTTAAAAAAAAGTCCCGACGTGGCTGCAACCATTGGCCTTTATCCGGCGTCGTAAGGGCCCACAAAGTTTAGCTACACCTGCAAAGTATAACCCACACCTGCAGAAACAAATACTGGACGTCAGCGCCGCTTTTAATAGAAACACCTAAAACATTCTAACTGCAACAATCGCATAAAATATTAATATCATACTCTATTTTGCCCTTTATATCCCTTTGACATTTGATCAAACACATTATAAGCATCCTCAAAGTCACCGCCTAACAACTTATATGATACAGAAGATCTCCTAACTTTTATGTGTTCAGGACAACAATCACAACGCGAGTTTTTTTTATAAGAAACTTGATATTGGAGATGTATAGATAAACAAACCAATAAACAATAATCTGCTGCACTTAAAAAAAAACCTAATCATAAAAGCATAGGTAAATTGGGCATTTACAAACCCACTAATCAAACAAAAACGAAAATCTTGACACCAATAACCAGACAAACAAAGCAACACCTCTTAAAACCCTAAATATAAACGTACTACTACAATTATAAATAAAACAAAATACACAAAAACCTCACCTGGGTGTTTGAGATAAGTAGAACCATAGAGATTGCATGAGATCCGGAAGAGAAAAAAAATAACCAGAATGAAAAGATTATCGATTTTGATCAGTCCCATAGCATGACTCATCCGATGCAATGAGTATACTGCTACCACGTGTCCAACAAAAAAAGCTTCACCTAATCCTCTTTCGCTGGGCTCTCCGGTTGGGCTGTAACAGGCCCAAAAAATGGGCTTCTCGCTTTAATATATTAACCGACATCGCGTTTTAGTTTTAAAAAAATTCCACCGACCCCTGAGATTACTATAGAGTATAACATGTAATAAAAACTACATATGAAGAGTATGAATACAATAATGAACTTTGGTGTGAACAGAAGGAGTTACCAATGGGAACACCACTACTATTAACAACATACAAACTATATACATTTATGTATTATGCACAAAAATCATCTTCTCTCAAAATCATCCCAATTTGGGAAGAAGATTAGGAGAGGGAATTTAGCATAATTTACTTCCCTCTTCTATTCTATTCTCTCCAAAAAAAACTCAGAAACATAAATATTTTGTCATTTCCTCTTCTCTTCTTTTCTTTTCTCTCCAAATAAAAACTCGGGAACAGAGTTAGTGTCTTTTTATCTACTAGAAATGTTTTTGTTAGTTTCATGGTATGAAAGCTATAAATATAACTTTGGAAAACAAAAACAGCGTGTGATATTTACTCGATCAAATGATTGGTGGTTCCAATTTTACCTGAAACAAAGTGTCTATTATATATTTGTAGTGTATAAACTATTGGGGAAATTGTTTGGGATGCCTAAAAATGTGATTAATTATGTCTTATTTGTTTGTGAAGAAGTGAGTCCATCAACTATCACCAATAAAATGCTGACACATTGGTTTAAATATATAATTAGTTATATCAGTTAGAAATGTATTCCGATTACTATTCATAATTCGTATATAGTTTATCTGAATTCAATATTTTACGTATATATCTACTCCTTCCGTCCCAAAATAAAAGTCCATTTTGGACTTTTCAAAGTTTTTTCTTTTCGACTTTGACTTTAATTATTTTTTTTCGTATTATATAATACTTGATGAAAAGTATACCAATGAAAATACATTTAAAACACAAATCCATTTATATATTTTGCTTCAAGTATTATATAACACGAAAAAAATAATTAAGGTCAAAGTTAGAATGAAAAGACTTTTGAAAAGTTAAAACGGACTTATATTTTGGGACGGAGTGAGTAATATATCTCTTATTAAGTTGGAATTTTAGCATGGTACCTTTCAAGATTAGATTTGAAGTCAATTTCTTTGAATATGAGGAGGTAAAATACCAATAATGAACGTTATAGAGAAAGTGCCAATTATTAACCTAAATGCTACAACTACTACTTTGCAATCATCCATGTCTCTATGCCTAAAGTCAAACTAAGAGTCATCATATTCAAAAATATAAATACATGTTAATTCTAATAATTCATTAATTAATGAGTTTAATGTTAAATCCTTGAAAATAACCAATGCTTACCACAAGTTTTACTGTATGAGAAACAAATGGATATATCCATACTAATGTTTAATGTTAAGTTTTGAAATAAGCTTTATTGAATGTATGGCTATGAGACGAAGATGAATAGATGATATGTATCTCATAAAAGGTCATAAAAGGTGATGCGTACGCTACAATATACATATGATAACACATTAACACTATATACATGTGAACTCCTGTTGTAAGATAGTTCAAAAAAATAAGCAACGATCATCAAGTAGAATTGATATTACATGGACATCATTCACTTTTGGCAAAAAAGTACACTCCTTTTTGATTTTTTTAAAACAGAATACATGATTACTACGAGTAGTAACTAAAAAAAAGAAACATATGTGTTTGTAAAAACAAAGATTAGGAGTAACAGAAATAATTAATGATCATTTAATTGTAGTAATAACCAATGCATTAATTATCTCCCTCAAATAAAAGAAAACACATAATATTCTTCATCTTGAGTTCATACTATTTCATAGTTTCATACACGCACTATCTTCCCTATAAATAAACACACAAAGCACATCTTTAAACACACACTCACTTTCTTACAAACATGAACATGCAATACAAAAATGGTTTATTGTTGATCAAACTATTAACTCTTAATTCCTTATTTTTTCTTTGTGCTTCTCAAGATTTTGATTTCTTCTACTTTGTTCAACAGGTTTTTTTTACAATATTTAAACATAGTTTTAATGTTTAGTTTATAATCATTTAGTCATTTCCCCCCATTTCATATTATAAATCATGGTAAAGTTTAGTTTATAATCATTTAGTTTTAATGTTTTTTTTAGTGGCCAGGATCATATTGTGACACAAAACAAGGCTGTTGCTACCCGAAAGTCGGAAAACCGGCTTCGGATTTTGGAATTCATGGACTTTGGCCTAATAGAAATGATGGGTCATATCCTTCAAATTGTGACTCTAGCAATCCTTTCGATTCATCCAAGGTTGATGTCTTGTCTATAACATATTCTACAAAATTAAGTTTTTTTTTTGTTGGTCTACATGTTTGTCTTATGTAACAAAAATATTGAAGGATACTTGTTATTATGTGAATTCTAGATTTCGGACCTTATGCGACAAATGCAGTCCGATTGGCCAACATTATCGTGCCCAAGCAACGATGGGTTAACATTTTGGGGTCATGAGTGGGACAAGCATGGCACGTGCTCTGAATCAGTACTCGATCAACATGGTTATTTCTCTACTGCTCTTAATCTCAAAACCGAAATAGACATTCTTAAAGCTCTCCAAAATGCAGGTACAACTAATAATAAATTGTAGTTAAAACATACTGTAATTTTGTTGTTCCAAAGTTTACAATGCTGTGTTTGGATCAAAACCATGATGCAGGGATTCAACCAAATGGCCAAACGTATAGTTTGAGTAGCATAAAAGATGCGATCAAAGGAGCGAGTGGGTATACTCCATGGATCCAGTGCAATAAGGATGAGTCTGGTAATAGTCAGTTGTACCAAATCTATCTGTGTGTGGACTCATCAGCTTCGGGCTTCATTGAGTGTCCTGTTTTTCCTCATGGAAGTTGTGGTTCTTCCATTGAGTTCCCTTCATTCTAAATTAAAAGTCTCCGTTAATTACTTGATGTATGAACTAACGAATATGTTTGTTTCTAATATAACTTCTATTAAATTGTATGTGATTTTAAAGACTCCCTCCGTCCCATTTTAGTTGTCCAGTGTTGACTTTCAAAGTCTTTTTGCTTCAACTTTTACCGCAAATATTTTTGTTTATATTCTATAACACTTGATATAAAATATATAAATAAATTTGATTTTAAACGAACTTTTCAATGATATAACTTTCATCAAGTATTATATAATACAAACAAAAATATTTACGGTCAAAGTTGAAGCAAAAAGACTTTGAAAGTCAACACTGGACAACTAAAATGGGACGGAGGGAGTTCTATTAAATTGTATGTGATTTTAAAGACTGGTTAAGTTTACCATGTTTTTTCAGACATTTGATCTTCTATCTTGACTCTCAATTACGTGAGTCCTAATTGCGGTATACTACTTTAGTAGCAGATCATCCAAATCTCCTAAACCTTTCTTCCTTGAATTCAAGTGTTTCTTTTTGTGATATGCCAACAGAAAACTTGTGCCAACAGTAAATAATGAGTGGACAAATTAAAAAATCATACAAATTAAAAAGATCATGGTCAAGTATAGACAAGTCAAGACCTTATTTCAACTATGTCCATATATGCTTCTGCTATAAGCCTATAACATCAAGTGTAATTCTTGAAACACAGTTGCAAATACCTTCTCTGCATGCTTTTGTCATAGATCATATCTTAATGTACATTACATTAGTCTAGTATCATTCCTCCATTAATTATTTGGTAGCATAAGCTGCATCCCAAAAACAAAGCTAGAACGACCATCATAATAAAAAGCAGAATAAAAAGCAGAAGTTTCCCTTATAAGTTACAAAAGCATATGGCGCGAGCAAGGTAAGATTGAGTGCAATTGAAATCACAAAAAACAGGAAATGTAATATGTTGAAGAAAGTTGGCATAAAATTTGTTTCTTACTTAAAAAAACTCCAGCTTTGTGTTCCAATCAAAGAACAGTACAGAGTATAAAAATAAATCCTATAAAAGAAATCATAGGGCTATTACATTCCGACAAACATACTAGAAAATAAATCCTATTTATAAAAGGAAGCATAAACCATCACCCGTCATAAATGTTTCACTGATCACACTTGTCTCCACAAGCATACTTTCATAGCCACAACAACAAATAAAGAGATTCAATAGACTAACGTGGTCGGACAAGGTCTATTTCAGCTATGGGAGAGGCTCGATGCAGCTTCAACAACTTTGTAGCAAAATCGCTATCTCCATGATCATCACCAAACACTTCTGGTGAGTCCGCTGTTATAACAATATTTTTTAGCATAGGTGAACAAGCAAGTAAGGACTTTATCATACATTCTTCGTTCTTTGAACCTCTAATGGAATACAACTCCACGTTGCGAAGCTGTAGTTGTCCCATTCTGCTGTAATCGACCTCTGAAGAATTAGGTGGGAATGCATCTTCAATTGAAGTCTATAAAATGAATTAGTATTAGCTAAAAGAGTTTAGGATAACGAATACTTCAATTTTATCACATGCATCCAACTCACTTTGATCTTAAGAGAAAGCAGATTCGGGCATGCACAAATCAGCTCAACAGCAAAGGACACCATAGTTTTACTGTTAAAATCTATTCCTAATAAAGTAAGTTTCTTGAGGCATGGGAAAGATTTCGGGACACTCCTTCTAGCATCTTCCAATAGCTGCAAGAAAAAGCCGCCACTCTAATTTGTTAAGAAACAATCAAATATATATGTTGGATATATTATATAAGGTGGAACTTAACTTTACCTGGCAATTAAAAAAAAATAAACCAAGCTCGCTGAGTTTTGTTAAAAAACCCATAACCACAAAGATTCTGGAGCTTGTGATCGTCTTTGTATTCTTAAAGGTACCCAATTGCCATAATAACTTTTTGAGATTTACAAGTTTAGCAATGGTGGTCTCGTTTATATTGTAATTCCAAGAAAAATAATCTAATCTTTCCAGGTTCGGGCACCGCGTCAGAAACTCCCCGCATTTCAAGGTTTCAATGTCCACCCATGCCAACTTTAAGCCGAGAAGATTGGGAAAACCACGAAAGTCAGTCCCGGGAGGCAACTCACAGTTTTGAAGCTCCAATTGTGTTAACTCTAGATAAGAGAAAATATGGCTAGTTAGCCTAAGTGGTCGTTCTCCGCAATTTTTAATAGTCAGCTGCTTAAGTCCATTTTCGGTTAAATAAATAATCCATTTATTAATCTCTTCAGCATCCATAACGGAGTCACACTTGTCATCTATGCAAAGAACAAACTTCTTTATGGAACCTTTAAGATGATGCATCAGGCTACTAATAATCCTCCCACAATCTCTTTCATTTTTTGTAGCTTGTAAGAACCCATAAAATTCTTCATCAAAAACGAGCTGTGAGAGTATCTTCCACTTATACCTCCAATCTTTCGACAAGATACAAGTCCTTACCGCTTCTTGTATTGGTAAACGATCCAGAATATTATTTATCACGATATGTGGCATACTGCTAATCACATCTTCTTCTGGTGCAACCTGCGATGCTTTGGGTGTTTCATCTACCACTTCCATTTTTCTAATAAGATAAAAGATACAAGTCATTAATACAAATCGGCACATTCAAATCCTATACTGAAGAAAATAACTTAGGCCACAGAATTTATATCTTGAATCACAACGGAACATAAAACATTCATGTTCTTCTAGTTTAACATATGTCGTAAATTAAGCTTCATACATCAATCTCAAATGTAAAGGGCTTTCACCTTTCGTCTTGTTATTAATTTAAATTACTAAACAATGCACACACAATTTTCACATTTTTCATGTTCAAAATGTAACCCTAAACAATGCATAAAAACATGAAAATTTACTAAAGAAAAATAATGTAATAAAATCATTGAGGCAATTCATCAAACACTTGGTAAGCAAAGTCTACATTTCTAACGCATAATACAAACATTTAGGATCAATAGACAAATAAATAAAAACTAAAAAAATGTACTAATAAAATCATTGTGGCATTTCATCGAACACATTGTGGGTATTCATCAAAACAACAACAATAGTCAGTAATCACTATTAAGGAAGTAAAATACGTATTATCGGAATCACTGCTAACCGGAAACCAGGGGTAGTCGGAATGAGAAGCTAATCCGACCAGCTTGTTTGCTTAAAAGGGTTTGTTATTTATAGTATTAGAATTGCCCCTGTTACACATCTGGTCCATGTTATTTTATGTAATGTGAGAGGGATGATACAAGATGCCCTAATAAGTTAAGGGGTTAATTCCGAATATGTCCGATTTAAAGTTTAAAATAAAACCTCTAAGGTTGGGACTTGGGTATTTTATTAATGGGTAAATGGCACAAAAAGTCATCAAAGTTATGGTCCATTTCCAATCAAGGTATCCAACTTTTTTTCTTGCATAAAAAGGTTCCCAACTTTTTTTTTTTTTCCTCGAGGTCGTTAACTCAGTTCATGCAAAATCCAAAAACAATTTCGAATTTTTTTTTTACATGTTTGGTCTATACTCATTTCATGCAACATCCAAAAAAAAAAAAAAATCGAAAAATATTTAAAAAAAAATTATCAAAAAAATATTTTCTTAAAATATTTATATATTACTTTTTAAATTACTTTTTTTTAGAAAAATATTAAAAAAAAATTTCGAAAAAATTAAAAATATTTTTGAAAAAATATTTCGAAAAAATATTTTCGAAAATTAAAAAAAAAAGTTAAAAAAAAGTTCGAAATTTTTTTTAAAAAAAAAATAAAAAATATTTCGAAAAAATATTTTCGAAAAATATTTGAAAAAAAAATTAAAAAAAAAAGTTTGAATTTTTTTTAAAAAAAAAGTATTTTTTCGAAAATATTTTTAATTTTTTCGAATATATATATATATATATATATATTTTTTTTCAAATATTTTTTCGAAAATATTTTTAATTTTAAAAAAAAAATTAAAAAAAAATTTTCGAAAAAATTAAAAATATTACTTCGCAAAATATTTTTAATTTTTTTTAAAAAAAAGTAATTAAAAAAAATTCGAACTTTTTTTTTTAATTTTTTTTTTCAAATATTTTTCGAAAATATTTTTTCGAAATATTTTTCGAAAAATTTTTTTTTTTCGAAATATTTTTTAATTTTTTTTAATTTTTGAAATTTTTTTTTAATTTTCGAAATATTTTTTAATTTTTTTCGAATTTTTTTTAATTTTCGAAAATATTTTTAATTTTTTCGAAAATTTTTTATCGAAATATTTTTTCGAAAATATTTTTTCGAAAATTTTTTTTCGAAATTTTTTTTAATTTTTTCGAAATATTTTTTAATTTTTTTTAGATATTTTTCGAAAAAAAAAGTAAGTTAAAAAGTAATATATAAATATTTTAAGAAAATATTTTTTTGATAATTTTATTTTAAATATTTTTTGATTTTTTTTTTTGGATGTTGCATGAAATGAGTATAAGAATTCGAGGACAAAACATGTAAAAAAAAATTCGAAATTGTTTTTGGATGTTGCATGAACTGAGTTAACGACCTCGAGGACCAACATGTAACTTACTAACGAACTGAGTTAACGCCCGTTAGTAAAAAACCCAAATCCGCAAAAAAAAAAGTTGGGAACCTTTTTATGCAAGAAAAAAAGTTGAATACATTGATTGGAAATGGACCCTAACTTTGATGCCTTTTTGTGCCATTTGCCCTTTATTAATTTAGCGAGATATTATTATATCGATAAATTAATAATTTATTAATTTAAAGAGATTTTACGTATGACATTTAAATTTCCAAGTCAAATATACTAGTTACAATATATATTATTTAGAGATGAAAAATAAATTAAAAAAAAAGTTCCAATTAATATTTTATTATTCACATTCACAAATTAATTGAATTTCTCAAGTACATTGTTTTTGAATAAGTAAAAGGTTAGTTTCGTTGAGACAAGTTCCAATTACGTATGGTCATAATTCAATTAATTTTTGTAAAATTTCCAATTACGTATGACCTATATATATATATATATATATATATATATATATATATATAATATGGAATTTTTTAGTAATTATTAATTTATAATTTCGTCGGGACCAATATATATGCATTGGGATTTCAAAAAAATTACTATCTTATTATTTTATAGATTGTGGTCCAAATTTGTACTGGTCCCAAGTTGGGACCGGACAAATTATTAATTTTATCGAGGTTATTAATTTATCGAGTATTAATTTATAGAGGTTTTACTATAGTTACATGATTAAAACATAGTATTTGTCGTATTTATATATTTAATTGGGCTTCACTCCTCATAGCTATAGCTCTACACCGCCGCCGGCCACTTTCTCATCTACCGTATCCGGGATTTCTTCTTTAAATTGAAGGAAATTACATCATTAGATCAGCGGCTAACAAACCACTTTGAATTTGCCAAGTTTCGATCAATGAACTACTTGTTAACAGCTGATCCTCCAATGCTCGAATCATTTTTCATTGATATTGCTCAAATAGTTTCTTTTTGTTAGAGTAAACTACATTTTTGGTCCTCGTGGTTTACCGGGTATAACGGTTTTGGTCCAATAGTTTCAAACGTAACGGGTTTAGTCCATTTTCGCTGACCCGTAACGGGTTTAGTCCAAATTTCGTTGACCAGGTGTTTGACTAGTTAAAAAAAGTTGATATGACTAGAATACCCTCGAATGTAAACCCAGAAATTGCACCATTCGTCCCTGAGCTAACGACCGTTAGTTCCGTTAGTTATCATGTGACAACGTTAGTCCATTTAGCCAATTATTATTTGCAACGTTAGTCCTATATACATTTTTGTCCGTTTTTCTTACATTTTCATACGGTTTTGTCCGTTTTTATACGTTTTCGTTCGTTTTTAGTCGTTTTCATCCGTTCTTCTTACGTTTTCACACGGTTTTGTCCGTTTTTTTACGTTTTCATCCGTTTTTCTTACGTTTTCATACGGTTTTGTCCGTTTTTATACGTTTTCGTCCTTTTTTCTTACGTTTCATACGTTTTTGTTTCCGTTTTTATCTTTTTTTTCGTTTTTTTTCATCGTTTTTCACGTCTTTTACGTTCTTTCATCCTTTTTCTTACGTTTTCACACGGTTTTGTCCCTTTTTTAACGTTTTCATCCGTTTTTCTTACGTTTTCATACGTTTTGTCCGTTTTTATACGTTTTCGTCCGTTTTTCTTACGTTTCATACGTTTTTGTCCGTTTTAGTCGTTTTTCATTCGTTCTCTTACGTTTTCACACGTTTTGTCCGTTTTTTTACGTTTTCAAACGGTTTTGTCCGTTTTCTTATTTCATAGTTTTTGTCCAATTTTCTTACGTTTTGTATGTTTTTTTATATTCGTTTTCGTCCGTTCTTCTTAAGTACGAAAAAAAATTAAAAATTAAAAAACGAATTAAAAAATTAAAAAGAAATTAAAAAATTAAAAATTTTAAAAATTAAAAAAAAATAAAAAATTTAAAAAATTTAAAATTATTTTTTTCCGAAAATATTTTTTTTACAAATTCTTTTTTCCGAATTTTTTTTAACCGAAAATATTTTTGAAAAAAAAAAATAAATAATTTTGAAAAAAAAAATTTAAAAAAAGGATTTTCGGAAAAAAATAATTTTGAAAAAAAAAATTTCGGAAAATATTTTTTCTTTTTCGAAAATATTTTTGAAAAAAAATAATTTTGAAAAAAATAATATTTTTTCTTTTTCGAAAATATTTTTGGAAAAAAAATTAAATAAAAGGATTTTCGGAAAAAAAAAATTTTGAAAAAAAAAATTTCGGGAAATATTTTCGGAAAAAAAAATATTTTCCGAAAAAAAATATTTTTTTTCAAAATTATTTTTTTCCGAAAATCCTCTTTTTTAATTTTTTTTTCCGAATTTTTTTTTTTCAAAATTATTTATTTATTTCTTTCAAAAATATTTTCGGAAAAAAGAATTTGTAAAAAAAAATATTTCCGAAAAAAAATAATTTTAAATTTTTTTAATTTTTTAATTTTTTTTTTAATTTTTAAAATTTTTAAAAATTTTTAATTTTTTAATTTCTTTTTAATTTTTTAATTCGTTTTTAATTTTTTAATTTTTTTTTCGTACTTAAGAAAAACGGACGAAAACGAATAAAAACGTACAAAACCGTAAGAAAATTGGACAAAAACGATAAAAACGGATGACAACGGATAAAAACGGACAAAAACGTATGAAATGTAAGAAAAGCCGACGAAAACTATAAACGACAAAACCGTATGAAAACGTTAGAAAAACGGAGAAAACGTAAAAAACGTAGAAAACGTAAAAAAGGAAGAAAACGTAAAAAACGAGTAAGAAAGATGAAAACGACTAAAAACGGACGAAAATGTATAAAAACGGACAAAACCGTATGAAAATGTAAGAAAAACGGACAAAAATGTATAAAGGACTAACGTTGCAAATAATCGTTGGCTAAATGGACTAACGTTGTCACATGATAACTAACGGAACTAACGGTCGTTAGCTCAGGGACGAATGGTGCAATTTCTGGGTTTACATTCGAGGGTATTCTAGTCATATCAATTTTTTTTAACTAGTCAAACACCTGGTCAACAAAATTTGGACTAAACCCGTTACGGGTCAGCGAAAATGGACTAAACCCGTTACGTTTGAAACTATTGGACCAAAACCGTTATACCCGGTAAACCACGAGGACCAAAAATGTAGTTTACTCTTTTTGTTATATGCTTTTGTCATGGGGTCATATCTTAATGTACATCACATCACTCAACTACCATTCTTATCACCATACATTTTCATAACATATGCTGCATCAAAGTACAACAAAGAAGCTAAAACACCATAAACAAAAAGAAGTTACTTTAATAAGATAACACAATCATATGGGGCGAGCAACGTTAGATTGAGAGCCAGGAAGCATAAACCATCGCCAGTCATAAATGTTTCACTAATCAAACGTCTCCACTCTCCACAAACATACTTGGCACAAGCAAAATGTTCAGTAGACATGTCAACCCCACAACGGTGACCAGCTAAGTCCTTGCACAAGGTCTATTTCAGCTATTGGAGAGGCTCGATGCAGCTTCAACAACTTCATAGCAAAATCGCTCTCTCCATGGCGTGAGTACGACTCTATAACCATCGTCTTTAGCAAAGGTGAACAAGCAAGTAAAGACTTTATGAAATATTCTTCTTGCTTTAAACCTGTAATTACACATAACCGCACTTTCTGAAGCTGTAGTTGTCCCATTCTGCTGTAATCGATCTCTGAAGCTGGGACTTCATTTGTCCTTTCAGCCTACAAAATGAATTAGTATTAGCTAACAGATTTGATGATATTGAATAATTCAATTGAATATGCGTCCACTCACACAGATCATAAGAGAACGCAGATTTGGGGAGCTTCGAATCAGTTCCAAAGCAAATGACACCATACTTTTACTCTTAAAATCTACATTATACAATTCAAGCTTCTCGAGGCAGAGTAAAGCTGTCGGGACACTCCTTTTAGAATCAGCCAAAAACTACAAGAAAATTCGTATGTAGAAAGCCACTTGATTTTCTTAAGGAAATAATCAATAAATGCTGGATATATTATAAAATGGAATTCGAACTTCCAACTTAGCATTACCTCGCAGTATGGTAAATCAAGACTTAACTCTTGGAGTTTTACAAGTTGTGCAAGCTCCAGTTCTTCAACTATAGTGAGAAAAACAAGTCTTAAGATCTCAAGGTTTGGGCACCTACTGACAAACTTCCCGCATGTGTAGGTTTCTTCAAACCAAACTGAAGCCAAGTCCAAATGCACCAGATTTGGAAAACCATAAAAATCAGAAGTTGGATGCAAACTACAATTATAAAGCTCTATGTGTGTTAACTCTCTACAAGAGAAAATATGGCTAGTTAACCTAAGTGGTTGTACAGGTGGATCGACATATTTAAGAGTCAACTGCTTTAGGCCATTTTCGGTTAAAAAAATAATCCAGTTATTGATATCTTCGGCATCCATCACAGAGTGACATTCTTCAACTATGCAAAGACTAAACTTCTTTATCGAACCTTTAAGCAGCAGCAGCAGCCTGCTAATAATCCTCTTATAATACATTGCCTTTCCTTTATCTTGTAAAAATCTGTGAAAGTCCATATCAAAATCGAGTTGTGAGAGTATCTTCCACTTATACCTCCACTCTTTCGACAATATACCAGTTCTAACCGCTTCTTGTATTGGCAAACGATCCAAAATATTACTTATCACGATACCCGGCATACTGCTAATCACATCTTCTTCTGGTGCAACCTGCGATGCTTTGGGTGTCCCATCTACCACTTCCATTTTTTCTAATAAGACGACGATATAAGTCATTAATATAAATCGACACATTCAAATCCCATATCTTTGCACAATAATATAATCCATTCTTTTTATTTATATTGATTGTAAACTATTTAATTGGGCCAAAATGGATACAGATGCAGCATATTGATTTTGAAGGTGAGATAATGAGTTCCAAAGTTGCTTATTCAAACTAATTATGAGACTATACTTAATTTACCTCAAAATCATTGCGTGCATACAGTATAAGGAAATCCAAGCACTATCCCTAAAAGCATCATATTTTGTTCGGTAAGATTATTGCTTGCATTTAGACATAACTCAATAAAAATACAAAAATGAACAAGTTCAACAGACCACTGGCGATGCACTCCCGATAAGTAAATCAAACACATATAGAAGTTAACATACTTGATACTCCAAAGCCTGACTAAGGGGCTGTTTCTTTTTTTCCTGTTTCTAGTTAGGTCCTGTGTGGATATATGTGTACTGTTTCTAGTTAGGTCCTGTGTGGATATATGTTGTTTCTTTTTTATGCTTAATTGACCATCTTAATACGAGTTTTTTCCCGAACTAGTGTAGGTGGAAAAAATTTATAAAAATTCGAAAAAATTTATAAAAATTTTAAAAAATTCAAAAATTTATAAAAATTCAAAAAATTTATAAAAATTAAAAAAATTCGAAAATTTTATAAAAAATTATAAAAATTCGAAAAAACTTATTAAAATTTTTAAAAAATTCAAAAAATTTGTAAAAATTTATAATTTTTTAAAAATTCAAAAAAATTATAAAAATTCAAAAAATTCGAAAATTTTATAAAAAATTATAAAAATTTTTAAAAAATTCAAAAAATTTATAAAAATTTATAATTTTTTAAAAATTCAAAAAATTTGTAAAAATTTATAATTTTTTAAAAATTCAAAAAAAATTATAAAAATTCGAAAAAAAATTTAATAAATTCAACTTTTTTATAAGTTTTTTTGAATTTTTATAAATTTTTATAAAATTTTCGAATTTTTTGAATTTTTATAAATTTTTTGAATTTTTATAAATTTTTTATAAAATTTTCGAATTTTTTGATTTTTTATCAATTTTTCGAATTTTTATAAATTTTTTTGAATTTTTATAAATTTTTTGAATTTTTATAAATTTTTTCAATTTTTATAAATTTTTTCAATTTTTATAAATTTTTTATAAAATTTTCGAATTTTTTGATTTTTTATCAATTTTTCGAATTTTTATGAATTTTTTTGAATTTTTTTAAATTTTTTGAATTTTTTTAAATTTTTTCAATTTTTATAAATTTTTTGTATTTTTAAAATTTTTTGAATTTTTTTAAAATTTTTATAAATTTTTTCGAATTTTCATAAATTTTTCGAATTTTTATAAATTTTTCGAATTTTTAAATTTTTTTTGAATTTTTATAAATTTTTTCGAAGTTTTCTAAATTTTTCGAATTTATTTTTTCCACCTACACTAGTTCGGGAAAAAAATCGTATTAAGACGTCCTGAATAGAAACAGTATCAAATTTTGCCCCCTTCCACATTAAGGATTCTCTTTTGCAATAAGTTAAAAAGAAACACCAAAGTTTCCTGTTTCCAGCCAGTTTTGTTACCAAACAGGACATTAAGTTGAAAGTAAACGGCCCCTAAGTATAGTTCTAGAGGTGGCAATTTGTGCCCAAAATGAAAAAAATGGGCTAATGTTGGCTACTTTGTAAAAGATTTGGGCACATTTAGCCCCCTCCTTTTTTTGAAATGGGCACATTTAGCCCATTGAAAAGTTAAATGGGCACAACGGGCACATATTTTCTCTCAATTAGAAAACATTATAATCGTTTTTGAAGAAAAATTATATATATATAATATATTTAATTTTTAAATATAAATGGGGTATTACGTTTAAGGAATTTATTTTGTCATTTTCGGTCTTCTATAAAGCGATTTGTATAACATGTGCCCGTTTAGCCCGTGCCCGTTTAAGCCCGTGCCCGTGCCCGCCCGTTTTGCCACCTCTAATACATAGTTCTGATCACAATCACCTAAATGCTCATATTTATCTTCTTGTTGTTGTTTTGATAAACCTAGGTGAGGAGTTTTGAGGTTTTTGGAATTGCTGATTAAAACTATTCATCTGATTATTTGCGAGTGAAATAGATTTTCTTAGATAAGTAACTAGAAACTGTCCCCCCCCCCCCCCCCCTAGATGTAAAATAAGACGAACATGATTCAGCAAATTGAAGAAACTAGCACAAGGTTAGACAAATACCTCAAATCACAACGGAACATATAACATTCATGTTCTTCTAGTTTAACATATGTCCAGAAGTAATATTCAAAAAGGGTTTATTTTAGGGATTAATGCAGATGGTTACGCAATGTTTCTAAGTTGAATCACTATATTAAAACAATAAACTCAGTGTAGATACATACAAGCACTATACTATGTAAAAGAGTAGAGAGGCAGATGGTTATAGAAGCAAATAAAGGTTTAAAATGTAATAAACACATTGGAGCATTTCATCGAACACCTTGTGGGTGTTCATCAAAACAATAGCAACCAGTCTACATCGGTCACCATTAACTATTGAAGAGCTAAAATACGTACTATTGGAATCACTTCTACAGCTCACCGGAAAACCAGGGGTATTGTCGGAAATTTGAGCTACTATTGGGACACTTTTTAAGAAAAAAATGAATCAGGTTATTTGTGTAATTAGATTTGTCCCTGTTACATATATGGTCCATGTTCTTTTAATAAAATTATAGAGTAAATTGCAAAAATCGTCCCTGTGGTTTTCTCAAATTGCAAAAAACGTCCCTGTGGTTGGCTAATTGCAAAAAAGTCCCTGTGAAGGAAAGTTTTCATCATTTTGGTCCCTCATTTTAACTGGCGTTAAATAAATTCCGTTAGAAGTTACACGTTTAGCCCTTGTGGCCCATGACCATTGCAGCGTCCATCATTTTTTCGCAAAAAACGTCCTTGTGGTTCATTTTTACACGTTTTCGTCCGTTTTCCGTGTTTTCGTCCGTTTTTTTACGATTTACTCCAATTTTTTACGTTTTCGTCTATTTTTTGACGTTTTCGTTTGTTTTTTTACGTTTTCGCCCGTTTCTTTACGTTTTCGTCCGTTATTTTTACATTTTCGTCCTTTTTTTAAGTTTTCATATGTTTTTTTACGTTTTCGTCTGTTATTTTATATTTCAGTCTGGCTTCTTACGTTTCGTCCATTTTTTTACGCTTTCGTTCGTTTTTTACGATTTCATCCATTTTTTTACGTTTCGTTCGTTTTCTTACGTTTTCACTTGTTTTCTTACGTTTTCGTTCGTTTTGTTACGTTTTGTTTGTTTTCTTACGTTTTCGTTTGTTTTCGTTCGTTTTCGTTTCATTTTTTTACATTTCCGTCAAATTTTTTTACGTTTTCGTATTCTCTTTTACCTTTTTTATGTTTTAGTATGTTTTTTTTTACATTTTTGCTCGTTTTTTAAGTTTGAGTCCGTTTTCGTCCGTTTATTATATTTTCGTCAGTTTTTTAGGTTTTCTTTCGATTTTTTTACATTTTCATCCAATTTTTTATGTTTTCATATTTTTTTTATGTTTTCGTTCGTTTTCATATGATATTGTACATTTTTTGTACATTATTCTACGTTTTCTTATGTTAGGATAACGTAAGAAAACGGACAAAAAGGTAAGAAAATGAACGAAAGCGTAAGAAAATGTAAAAAAAGGACGAAACGTAAAGAGACAGACGAAAACGTAAAAAATAGACGAAAACGTAAAAAAGCGGATAAAATCATAAAAAAACTGACGAAAATGTAAGAAACCGGACTAAAACGTAAAGTAACAGATGAAAACGTAAAAAAACAGACGAAAACGTAAAAAAACAGACGAAAACGTAAAAATACGGAACAAAAAGTAAAGTAACGGATGAAAACGTAAAAAAACGGAGGAAATAAAAAAAAGGGACGAAAACGTAAAAAAACCGGACGAAAACATAAAAAAAAAAGGTCAAAAAATAGACGAAAACGTAAAAAAATCAAAGTAAATCGTAAAAAACGGACGAAAACACGTGAAAACGAACGAAAACGCGTAAAAACTGACCACATGGACGTTTTTTGCTAAAAAAGGATGGACGCTGCAATGGTCATGGGCCACAAGGGCTAAACGTGTAACTTTTAACGGAATTCATTTAATGCCAGTTAAATGAGGGACCAAAATGATGAAAACTTTCCACCACAGGTACCTTTTTTGCAATTAGCCAACCACAGGGACGTCTTTTGCAATCTAAGAAAACCACAGGGACGATTTTTGCAATTTACACAAAATTATATGATTGTCCCTGTTATGCTTCTTGATTTATACAAAGTGTAATGTCTATAGACGGGTAAATGGATAGTAAGGTTTGAACCATTTGCTTTTTGTAATTAGGTTATAAGTGACTTATCGTTAAATCATTTGGTGATGGCTACATGTTCGTTTCTATTTTATTTGTAATAATTAAAATAAAATGGCGTATATCGACAACGTGTGTATGTTACCAGTTGTGATGGCCACACTTGGTAGCGGATTCACGAGTGTTCAACTTTATTCTGATATAAAGGACATGGATGTTATAAAATTTATATCTAATATCGTCATTTAATAAAAAGAAAATAATACAATTATAATCTTTTATCTAATAAGTGAAATTTTTTTGTGACAATTCATTTTTTTATTGACTTAATAAGAGCTCAATTGCAAAACTGAGTTTTTCTATCGGATAATAAGTCAGAATTGAATTAATTTGGTCAAATTATTGATAAATTCGTTGAAGAAAAACAAATGAAAATGCGCATGGCTTTATGAGCTCTCTCACAAATGAAAGGCATGCTTTAGACTCCTCTCTTTACTTTTTCTTTTTTTAATTTTACTTAAGTGTAATAAACGTTATGTTACGATTGATTAATAAAATTTACAATCAAACTCTAAAATTTTTAAAAGATGTTAATCTTAAAAATAAATTTATGGACTGAAGTGTAAAATCCTCAATTTTCGTAATTTAAAAAATATATATATATATATACTATATTTCGAAACTTTGTGAAAGAATTTTTTTTAAAAAGTTTTTTTTTTTTTTTTTTTTTTAAAGTTCGCGAAAAAATCCGAAAAAATTCCACAAGATCGGATATATAGGTGCATAAAACTTTTGTGAAATAAGTTTTTCTAATTTTGAGTTTTTATACGTTTTTTTTAATGCACAAAAAACGAATTTTGATGCGCAAAAAAATTTTGATGCACAAAAATTTCAACTTGTTTTAGTTTGATGCGCAATGTTATTTTGATGAAAAAAGTCAAAAGAAGTTGGGTGCAAAAACGAATTTTTGATGCACAAAAAAACGATTTAATGCACAAACGTATTTTTTCATAAATTTTTTTTCAGAAAAAGTATCCACTTTTAGAAAAACTTCCTTCACAACTTTTTCATGCACCAACAAACCCGATCTTGTGGAATTTTTTTGGATTTGTTCGCAAACTTTTTAGGAAAAAAAAATCTTTTTACGTAGAGTACGGATATTTGTCTTTTTATTTGATCTTTATCCTATATATTATATATATAATATATATATATATATATATATCCTATATATATATATATATATACTAGATTTCGAAGCCCGCCCGATAGGCGGGCATGACTTATAATTATTCTTTTGATGGTATTAGTTAACGGAAATTCATTTTTAAGGAAAAGGAGCTTGATTATTATTTTCATGAGCTTAATTATTATTTTGATGGTATTAGTTAACATGAAATATTTTTTTTAAGGAAGGCGAGTTTGACGTACATTTTAATTGTTAATTGGGTTAATATTTTTATTTAGAAGACATAATTTTTTTGACTTTTAAATATGAATTAAAAAAAAATTATAATTATTCCTTTTATGGTGTTAGTTAACGAAAATTCATTTTTAAGGTTAATGGGGTTAATATTTTTATTTAGAAGACATAATTTTTTTGACTTTTAAATATGGATTAAAAACTTTTGTTTGTTTTTTTTTTTTGGAAGTTATTAGTTAAAGGATAAGAACATATAAATGTTTTAGTTTCTCTTTATATTTCTTAAAGATCGAACGGTTTAAAAGTATATATATAATATTATATATATATATATATATATATATATATATTATATATATATATATATATATATATATATATATATTATATATATATAGTAGATAGCATATGATTTTTATAGGCGGTGCTATATATATTGTTTGGCTTTCAAATCCCGCCCGGTGGACGGGCATGACTTATGAATATTATTGAAAAAAATTTGTTAACAAAAAATAAGATATAAACATTGAATGTTATTTATTGACTATATTAACAAGGGGAAAAAAAATGTTTATCAAATATGAGAGAAACGAAATTACAAAGTAGTACGTAAGAAAAAAGTATACAATCAAATAAACTCAAATGCGAAACAAAGCTTCTTGTATACAACATTTGTTGTTGGTTTTGCGTAATTACCATCCTTATCACAACAAAAAATCTTCAAGTCCTTTATGCTATTCACTCTTGAGACATCCACATATACTTCTCCGTGTGACAAAACTGGCCTCTATAAAAACAACCCAACTTTTGACAAAATTTGGCCTTGAGTTTTATTAATTGGCATTGCAAAACAGACCTAAACGAAGAATTGCCTACAGTTGAGTTTACACGGTAGCTAGCTTTATGAATATCGTTGAAAAAAATAAGTTAAGGAAAATAAGTTACATAAAATCCTATAGAGTATAGATAGAGAAGTCAAGAGTGGTGAGTGTACCTTGGAAAGCAAAATGAAACCTTCAATCTTTACTTGCTCCTTGACTCTTGAAATGGCCTATATACTTAAGAAATAGTATTTATGAATCTAAAACTGCTATTACCTTTTGTTTGTGGTTGATAATCTGTAAGAGTTTGGATTTCATCCCTATACGTAATAACAGTGTTTTTATATTCTACCCGGATCCAACCGCCCATTTCTACCTTGGGAATCCGAGTTCTTTCTACCATGTTAGCAGCCGCATGAAATACGTTGGATAATGAAAAAAGAGTTTCATGATCTGAAGAAGATAGTTACTTGCCAAAAGTGTTAAATAATACTCAAATTACTGAAGTAAAATAGAACTTTAATTCATGCTGAATAGAAATGATATAATAGCTTAAATATGTGATACAATCAAAAAGTGACCTGATTTAAAGTTTCATCATGTTCTTGTCCACCAGAACCCTTTATCAAACCATGTTCCCTTTCAACCACATTCAATTCAACGATATTGACTGCAACATCGAGGACAACTTTGGCACCGTGGTCTTGGTGAGCTATATTACAAAACAGTGTCGTATAAATTTATTAACTTGACTGTAAATTCATCATCTGTACTATGTATAGTTATATATAAAATAAACATTGTCTTAACTTACTTCCGGATCAGGAGCAAATGCGAACATTGCTGTAGATTGTGCCCAATATAACAATCTCTTATATTCTTGTATAACGAAACAGTGTCGTCATCTTAATTGCATGTGTAGCTTATCTTTGACAAAAAAAAAAAAAAAAAAAAAAACATTAATAGAGTGTAAGTTAATTATGGGCTTACATCAGGATCCGTTATTTTTGCTGTAGAGCGTGCCCACTTTAAGAAGCTTTTATGTTGCCCCTCGGCAGTTAGAAAGTATGAATTTCAAGAAATAAAATTAGCTATATAACTCAATCATGTTTGAATGAAACCATTAATGAAGTTAAGCATTATTCATAGAAGATAAGCCTCAAAATCAACACACATACAATGTATCAATTGGGACAGTAATCTTCAAATAATAGGTTATATTAACATAGGACACTAATTCGATCCTTAAAGGTTACTTTTCACACAACTGTATACAATTATAAAAGTGCAATAGGTACAATGCAATTCATGGAAGATAAAAGAAAAACGATTGCATTTTACAACCATGTTTAATATTTAGTAGAGGAACAATACTTAAAGCAAACCCATGCATTCCTGTTTTACGAAATCACTGGCTTTCGTCCAGACTTTCTTCAAGTCTCCTACTACACGTGTTGAATACCATTGAATGTTCCTTTTTAAGAGTCAGTCTCTGATGTTCCTGTATTCATAACAAACTATCAGAATATAGTAGTAACAATTGGTTTTTTCTAACTCTCTTTTGAATGAATAATTTCGTTGTGAAAGAAAAAAATAATAATAACCTATGTTGGTCGTGTGAATTACTGTGTGTAACCAATTTTCTAATAATCACCAACCATGTAATACTTCATATACATTTGAAGATAAGCATCTGATACAGATTGATTACCATGGCGTTCGGTCCCCGTATTGGCATAATTTGGTTCATGTATTTTCAATTTATTTGAAACACGAAATGGGTAAGGCGCATTCTCCACTGCATATTGCAGTTTAACAATTGGCATTTTGCATACCCGTTTGTGATTGAACAACTGAAGCTGGTATTTTGCTATGCGCTAGAACAGGTTGCTGTCTGTCCTCTATTCAGGCCTGTAACAACAAATAATATCATCGAGTTAGTATAAGATCTTCCAAATCGAACGATAAATTTAAAAGGGCATAGCAGTAAGTTGAAGCCTCTGCAACATGTTATCCATAGAAGGTCACAAATGAACAGTCGTCCTATCTCGTGTAACTGGCCATGCACAGGCTGTCACTCTTTGTCGTTTAGCTCCTATAACAACACCAACACTAACTGGATTAGTAGAACGTATTCGAAAGCAGCCGCACTATTAAATAAGAGAAAAAAAAAATTTACAATTAAAGATGCGAAATTTTAACACCTAATATATAAAAAATAATGATGTCATCTAAAGTTCTACTACAATATGTAGTTTTTGGATAGTTATACTATGCAAATTTACCTGCATGTGCACATTTTCTTCATCAGTCTTATGAGAATCCAAAATGAAGATTGTCTACTGGAAAGTTGGAACTACTGTAATAAAAAGGGCTTACGGCTTCTGCAAAATCTCTAGTTGTATAATGCTGCTCCTGAATTGTCTTGTCTTCCAGAGTTTTCACATTCTTCTGAACTTCACATTTCATCTATTCTTTAAAAAAAATAAAAATAAATAAAGAATTGGCAAATGTAAATTATAGTAAAAAAGTATAGATTTGATGATATTGTTTACATACTTTGCTTGAGATCCATAACGCAATAAGAGAAAACAGCTGAAGATTGCTTTCTCTTGCTGGTTGTAAAAGCCAATGTCCTATGTTGGAGCACACAACGGTATTAGAAGACCCAACTACACCTCAGTATTTGGCAAGTATAACGTATTCAGTATGGGTTCATCACAAAATCTTTTCATGTGCTACGCAATTAGCCACTGGATCAAAGATTGTAGACCTTTAACTTAGTCAACGTATTATGGCCAAGTCTTTATTAACTTCAGTCCTCAGCTTTAGAGGCTTTGGGTGAACTTTAAACCATTTTGACCATTCTGGCCAAGTCTTTATGTTCCTCATTTAATTGTTATCAGTAATATACTGATATAAAACCCAAACCAACCCATTTTACATTAGGAGAATTAGGTTAGGAATCTTTTCAGTTGCTGCATAATTGGTCACCCTAACATAGAGACGTTGACAAATTATTTTGTACGGTGGATATCTATTAAACACAATCTCATTAAATACTGCTTCCATAACCTCAAGGAGAGGCTGGGGTGCCTTTGACAACTACACTACAAGAAGTGGGTCGGCCATGAGGAGCTTTCTGTAATCAATCTCTAGACTGCACTTGTTGGCTGCATAAGTAGATGGCTTATATAATTATGGCACTTTTTACTGCCATTGCATTCTCTAACCACTCTTCAAATAAAGCTTCAAATCGGACTGCATGCTCCGGCTGGAGGTGCTTCCTGAATCTCCTTGCAATAGAGACACGCACCTCCTCTTTAGTAACCCACTCAATTAATGGTCCCTTGGCACGGTAATAGCGTCTTTCCTACAAAGAAATGGGCAAGAAGATACTTCAGAAAATGAATAGCATGATGAGATGTTGCGGCTTGATGAATGAAGTATCTATGTAATATGTAGTAAGATATAAACACTACACCTCAGCTGGATCTGTCTCATCAGTCATAAGCACATCCTCTCGAGAGTGTTCCTCTTGTCTCTCAATGGGAGTAACATGAATAGATAAATATTGCTAATCAATGGGATTAACTATTGATACAACCACGTACGCATAGAATACAACCCTTGTAACAGGACTGCTGTCATTTTCTAAGAACAATCCGTTTGCCCCTTTATTAACCAAGTAGATCTTGTGAATATATGCAATCTTTTTAGATATTTTTATATCAGGTTTTACCTTGTTTGGAGCTACATCTCTAACCCGATGAAATATTGGCTCGTGTATCTTAGCATTCAAAAGCGATTCTGCCTCCTGCAGAAAAAAAATTATCAATTCATAAAAGCATGCTTATAATTGTTGTTACTGCTGACATTTGAATACTGGATTACTTAGCCTCCATTTTCTTAGAAATCTTCTTTTGTGAATCCTGCTCATGTTGAGATTTTGATGCGACAATTTCAGTTACCTCAATCAGATGTTTAATTACTTCACATTGGCGGTTGGCCAACATCGTAATTAGATAGTGATTGTTGTAGTTCTACATGTAGCTTCTCCTTCTCTTTCTTGATAACTTCCTTGAAAGGTAAGTTCAGGTAGCGACACGAAAGTGTTTTCTTCAAAACAGCAGTATCCTTGACCCATGCAAGAATAAGAATTCCCCCATGAAGTCTGGACCAATCATACAACCAGCCAAAAAGAGACTTAACACATAGCTTACGGCTTCTGCAAAATCTCTAGTTGTATAATGCTGCTCCTGAATTGTCTTGTCTTCTAGAGTTTTCACATTCTTCTGAACTTCACATTCCATCTATTCTTTAAAAAAAATAAAAATAAAATAAAGAATTGGCAAATGTAAATTGTAGTAAAAAAAAAGTATAGATTTGATGATATTGTTTACATACTTTGCTTGAGATCCATAACGCAATAAGAGAAAACAGCTGAAGATTGCTTTCTCTTGCTGGTTGTAAAAGCCAATGTCCTATGTTGGAGCACACAATGGTATTAGAAGACCTAACTACACCTCAGTATTTGGCAAGTATAACGTATTCAGTATAGGTTCATCACAAAATCTTTTCATGTGCTACGCAATCAGCGACTGGATCAAAGATTGTAGACCTTTAACTTAGTCAACGTATTCTGGCCAAGTCTTTATTAGCTTCAGTCCTCAGCTTTAGAGTCTTTGGGTGAACTTTAAACCATTTTTAATTTACCAAACTGAATTTAATCAATTATCTGCACATTACCAATCACCAATCATAAGTTCAAGAAGCACATATGATTTATTAGCAAAATCAAATGAGACTAATGAATACATACCTTGTAGATGTCAAACCAATATGTGTGCTTAACAGGATACATGAGTCTCAAACCTGATAATATAGAACTATGTAAAACAATGGTAAGTCGACAGTTGATACATGTATCCATGAACTCCAATCGTGTTTCATTAGGGTTTTAAAAGAGGCGTACTTTTTTTTTGTATCAAACCGTAATAGAGAGAAAATAAATATGGGGTTTATATTTTAGGGTTTTAAGAATGCGTTGTTATTAAGACATTACACTTTGATTTTGAATTGCCTATCATAACTTGTGGCTTGTTCCATTGGTTGTGGTGTTTGTTTGTGAGTTAGCAGACCTAGGTTCGAATCCAGCATCTTGCATTTTTGTAGAAATTAAATCCAAAATTTATGAACAAATTAAAGGGTGCTTAGGTGGCATTAATTCCTGATTATGTGGCATTTTTATGATTATGTGGCATTGAGGTGGCATTTATGAACAAATTAAAGGGTGCTTAGGTGGCATTAATTCCTGATTATATGGCATTTTTGTGATTATGTGGCATTGAGGTGACATTTATGTGGCATTATCTACGTGTAACGCCTCCTGTTATATATAATGTAATATATATATATATATATATAAAATATATATATATATATATATATATATATATATATATATATATATATAATATATATATTATTATTATTATTATTATTATTATTATCATCATCATCATCATTATATTTGGCGTTATCTAGTGTGACAATGCAGACTTTCTTATCAATTCTCAAATTTGATAAAAATTTAATCAAAATCAATGCTAAAATTTTACCTGTATGAGGGGGACGAACTGAATCAAGAAAATAGTGTGGTGGGTACAGCGAACTCAGAACTCCTAACACCGTTTATGGGAGGTTCAGTCCAGCAAGTTAGTGAGAATACTAGTGCTAGTGCTGCACCCATGCAACGAAAGGAAAAATAGGATGTTAAATTTGTTGAACTAAGTCGTGACAATGCTAGTAAGGTTGCTAGTTCTGTGCAACTTGTTGGGGACGTTTCTACTGATCAAGCTACTCGTGAAGCTTGTGAGAGTTTCATTGAGGCCATGAACAAGGTTAGTGCTCGATCTAAAAACACCTCTTCGTATGCGAATGTACTCAACGCTGAAATTTCAACAGGTAAGGTAAACTTTTAGATTGCTTGAACATTGTGAGTCTTTTAATGATGTCGACTTAGTTATTCCAAGGTCATCAGTTGAGGAGGTTAGTAATAGGTGTGTTAATACGTTGTATGGTTATTTTATTTGGAAAAGGATTGCATTTTCAGTGGTACATAACTATGTTCGAAATACGTGGGCAAAATTTGTTCTTCAACGTGTTATGATGAATTCAAAAGGCTTATTTTTCTATTAATTCTCATCTAAGACAAACATGGAAGCTATTCTTTAGAATGGCCCATGAATGATACATACGGTTCCTATATTCTTAACACGTGGTCTGCTAGTGTTTGTTTAGAGAAAGAAGGCTTGACAAAGGTTTCGGTTTGGGTTAAACTTCACGATGTTCTTATGGCAGCTTATACAGAGGATGGTTTGAGTATTATTGCCTGTAAACTTGGAAAACCTTTAATCTTAGATTCATACATGAGTATCATGTGTTTGAATTCTTGGGGTAGGAACAATTATGTTGGGAATTAAACTTAAGAAGTTAGTACGGTTGAAGAGTAAAAGAACAGTTAGGACTGCTGATGGAAGAACAGTTTGGACTGCTGATGAAGAAAAGTTAGGACTGCTTAAGAAATCAAGGTGAAACCGTGTGAAGATAAATATAGAAAGGATATGGTATATATCTTATTTATATAGAGTGATACGGTTAGATGTTTTACTTGTATAGGACTCTTTGCATTATAAAAAGAGATCCTTAGTTAGGGTTTTGATATATAGAATATCTAATACCTAATATCCCTTCATACGAATTGTCAAGAGCTTCACGTTCATATTGTAATCGTTTGATATATATTGAAGTGATTGTTTGTGTTCTTATTTGTTCTTATTGTTTTCTTCATTCAATCACCAAACACAAAACATCTTCTAGATACTTGGTAGTAAATTCCGCGTGCTATCAAGTATATACTCAAAGTATCCTCAACACAACGTGTGTGTTTAGATCCGGTCAAGTGGTATCAGAGCCAGGTTTCTGATACTTTGAGTTTAGAAGAACCAGAAGTATTTACTCACTAGCAACCAAGAAGATGGACATGGAGACACCTCAAACCTCAATCCTTGCTAAACTCCCCATGCTGAAACAGAATGAATACGATTTATGGCGGCTCAGAATAGAGCAATATTTCATGGTGCAAGACTATGCATTATGGGATATCATTATCAATGGTGATTCCTTCAAACCAATTCCTGTTGAAGAAACACGTGCTGATGGTTCCAAGATCACAAAGCTTAACACTGAGCCAGTTACAAACGAGGAGAGAATAAAAAAGAAGAATGATCAGAAGGCTAGGAATTTGTTACTAATGGCAATTCCTAATGATCAAGTGCTGAATTTTAGCCATTACGAGTCAGCTAAAACTCTTTTTGAAGCAGTGGTGGAAAGATTTGGTGGCAATGAAGCTACCAAGAAGGCTTAGAAAACCCTACTTAAGCAAAGTTATGAGAACTTCACTGCATCAAGCAATGAAACTTTGGACCATATATTTAATAGGCTTCAAAAGATCATCAGTCAACTTACTGTGTTGAAGATTGTGATACCTCAAGAAGACCTCAACATGAAGTTTTTAAATAGTTTACCTGCTGAATGGAACACTTATGTTGTAGTTTGGAGCAATAAACCAGAGCTGGAGAAAATGACAATGAATGAGCTTTACAACAATCTTAAGATTGTTGAGCAGAAGGTCAAGAAGAGTGGTAGCACCAGTTCCAGTTCAGGGAATATGGCTTTTGTATCTTCTTCAAACAGTTCGAATCATGAAGATGAAGAAGCAGTTGGTACTGCTATACCAACAGTTAGCACTGCTGGTGTAAAAACTAGTACTGTTGGATTGACTGAAGAGACCATATATGCATTTGTGTCAGAACAGTCTGGTGGGTCTAAGATCTTTAATGAAGATATTCTTCAAATTGCTGAAGATGACTTGGAAGCTATGGATTTAAAGTGGCAGTTGGCTTTGATAAGCATCAGGGCTAAGAAGTATTACCAAAGGACTGGGAATAAGATTACCTTCAATGGAAGAGATGTTGCAGGGTATGATAAGTCTAAGGTGGAATGCTTTAATTGTCACAAAATGGGGCACTTTGCCAGGGAATGTAGAGGTCCAAGACAACAAAGCAACCAGGGTCAAGGGTTTAAGAATCAGCAAGGAACAAGGAGAATAGTTAATGTTGAAGAACCTTCTTCCAAGGCTATGGTAGCTGTAGATGGAGCTGGACTTGATTGGAGCTTCATGGAGGAAGAAGAGGAACCAGCTAACTTGGGTTTGATGGCTTTCTCAGACTCTGAGGTACATATACTTGAAAAATGTTCAAATTCTTGTCGTGCTTTAAAAGATTATGAAAATGTTAAGAAACAGTATGATGATCTTAGAGTTGAATTTAATCAAGTAAATTCTAGTCTAACGAATCATAAAAGATGATTAGCTATTTTGGAAGAACAAATTGTGTTTTATAGACAGAATGAGTCAAACTTCTCTGATGAGATAGACATTTTAAAGAGGGAATTGCAAATAAAAGATAATAAAATGAGTGGACTTGTATATGAACTAGAGAAGCTTAAAAAGGAAAAAGAAAACATCCAGTTAAGTGTAGATACTCTTGAACATACTTCAAATGGAGTTAAGAAGATAGTAGAGAGTCAAATACTTAACAAAGCTAAATCTGGTTTAGGTTATAAGTCAGTTGCACCCCCTCTTAGAGGAATGTTTGTTCCACCAAGAATTGATTTAGCTCATACAGGCTTAGAAGAGTTTAAGGATATGGATTTTCCTGGATATGGTGTCAAGATTAGTGAGAATCCTGTTAAATTTGTTAAGGCAGAAGATTCTTTTGTGAGTGCTAGTGATAAATCTCTTTCTGAGGAAAAGATGTCCTCTGATAGTAACTCAGATGCACCAACTATTGAGGATTGGACATCTGATGATGAGAATGTAGAGGTTAAGGATAAACCTAATGTTGTTAAGATAGAAGTTAAACATGCTCCTAAAGTGGTTAAGACTGAAAACATAAAATCAGCTAGGAAAAATGTTAGATATGCTAAGATGTATAGGACTAAGAACAGATCATCAAGTTCTGAGAGTAGTCATAGGAACTGGAATCACTCAAAATCTAAGAAATTGGATGATAAGTTTGCCATGATTAGAAAAGTGTGCTTTGTTTGAGGAAGTTTTGATCATATGGCTGCTTATTGTGATTCTAACCCATGGAAAAAGAGGGTTTCTGGGAATGCAAGGGTGAACAGGAATACCAATGCTAGGGTAACTCAAAATAGTCCAACTAGATTGACAAACTCTAATGCAAATCATAAGATGTCACCCAAAGCTGTTATGTTTAAGACTGGCATCAAAACAGTTTCAACTGCTAGTCAAAATAAGTGGATTAATAACAAGCAAACTGTTTCTAGTGCAAAACAATTTTCAAATCATGCACAAACAGTTAAAAGGCATTTTTATCAGAAAACAGCAATGACTAATCAGAAGTGGGTGCCTAAAATTAAACAAGCAGTTCCAACTGCTAGGTCAGCAGTTCCAACTGCTAGACCAGCAAATTCTACTGCTAGACACTTAAATGTTAAGGGAAAAAGGGGCAATGCTGTCAAGGCCTCAGCACATTGGGTTAAAAATTCTATCAAACCCAATGGTGCATCAAAGACCTCCAACAAGTTTTCTCATCTTGATGCACAAGGCAGATCCAAACCAGTGATGGTTTGGATCCCCAAAAGAAACTAACACCTTTATTTTATGTGCAGGAACATCCTTCAAATGGCAAAGAAGATAGAGGATATTCAGACAGTGGATGTTCAAGGCACATGACAGGCAACATGTCATATCTTTCAGACTTTATTGCTCTGGATGGAGGACCAGTTGTCTTTGGTGGTGGTGTTGGAGGAAGGATTACTGGTAAAGGGGTAATTAAAACTGGTAACCTTGATTTTGAAAATTTGTATTATGTACCAGAACTTAAGTATAATCTTTTCAGTGTATCACAAATTTGTGATAAACAGAACAAAGTTTTATTTACTGATACTGATTGTCTTATACTTTCTCCTGATTTCAAGCTACCTGATGAAAGTCAAGTATTGCTTAAAATCCCTAGAAAGGATAATACATACAGTGTTGAGATGAATAAACTAGTTCCTAAGGTTGGACTTACTTGTCTTGTTGCAAAAGCCACATTGGAAGAATCAATGTTGTGGCACAGGAGGCTTGGTCATGTTAATTTTAAAACCATTAACAATATTGCTAAAAATGGGTTGGTAAGAGGTTTACCAAACAAAACTTTTCTCAATGACCAAACCTGTGTTTCTTGCCTTAAAGGTAAGCAACACAGAGCCTCATGTAAGCCAAAGACCCAGAACTCTATTTCTCAAGCTTTATATATGTTGCATATGGACTTGTTTGGTCCTACTTCTGTGAATAGCTTGAACTTTAAGAGATACTGCCTTGTTGTCACTGATGATTATAGTAGGTTTTCTTGGGTATTCTTTATGAAAACTAAGGATGAGACAAGTGAAATCCTTAAGACCTTTATTGTTGAAGTAGAAAACCTAGTTGATAAGAAGGTTAAAATAATCAGATGTGACAATGGGACTGAATTTAAGAATAGGGTGATGGATGATTTTTGCAGAGAAAAAGGTATTAAGAGGGAGTTTAGTGTAGCTAGAACCCCACAGCAAAATGGTGTAGCTGAGAGAAAGAATAGGACTCTTATAGAGGCTGCTAGGACAATGTTAGCTGACTCTAAGCTACCAGTTTCATTTTGGGCTGAAGCAGTTAGTGTTGGATTATATGAATCATAAAACTATAAACATATAAAAAACATCAAAGCACACGCAGCGGAAGATCTACAAGAACTAGTAATTAATTAAAACTAAATAGACACGTACCTTTTTTGCAATCACCAAGAACAAGTATAAACCCTAACAAGGTTTATGAAAGTCAATCCAAACACAAGGGAAAAACACTAGTTAAAATAAACTAGTCACTCGTTCTTGTACACACGTGATGATAGTGTTTCAGTAGGAAAAGCTAGGTTCAAGAATCACAAACAAGCCAAACACTTTCAAAGCTTTACTTGGATCACAAATCCTAGTGGATTTAAAAAGGGTGATCGGTTCTATGCTTAGGAGAGGGAGGAGAAGAGAAATTAGGCTTGTAGGGGATTCAAGATTAGAGAGAAACCAAATACAAGTGAATTGTATTTATAGGTTAACCCTAAACCTCAAAACTTGTTCCTTACTCTTCCTAAAATCGTCCAACCCAAGTCCAGGGCTGTTACCAGCCGATCCAACCCACCTACATGAGTTCTAGATCCTTCTTTTCACTTTTAGTCCTTTAACGGTCGTTATCTCTAACACCGTTAAGTACTAACTGTCGTTAAGTGCTTGTTTGTGAAATGAATAAATAAAATACATAAATATATTTAATTTATTCATACTATTGAAACTCTCACGCATCGTGTGCAATCCCGAGTCTCGGGTTCGAAACTGGACATACGTATATTAAAAGTTAAACATTTTAACTCTAACAGCTCCCACTTGGATAACTATTAATATAGTAATGACATGGGCTAGTCTAGCTTAACAGATCCCAATGCCCCCAGCTCGATCCGAGTATGGTTATCCTGGAAAAACCACGTGATGAATTAAATCATCATACTTATCCTTTTGTTACTAATACCGCGTTAATTTGGATATGGATATTTGTCATTCCATAATTAACAGTAGTTTCTCGTTTATACATAATTGAACAAGATTACCAAAACATCTGAACGTCTTCCAGATAGACTTTGGGCGTGCGCACGCAAACATCTTGTTAATCATACGAGTGGCCAAGCAGTATTAAACTTCAACAAAAAGTTTAAGGAACAAATTCCTTATTGACTGCGAGCATAAACCCTTGAACTTTGCATCATTTCTGAAAATAGCCCTTATAACTACCTTTTACGGATAGCGGTAGACTATCTCACAGAAAATGAGCTACATCCTCGGCAATTATCTGGCATCTCAAGTCAGAGGATAAATATTCATGATATACTTAATGACTATGATCCATAAAGTATAATCATGTGGTTGGGATAAGTCCTATATTCAATTTATCCAATATTGAATATCATGTGACATTGGTGCCTTAACCTTACAGTACATTCTACCAATCCTTACATTTGTCTTAGTTTAATAATATTCCCATATTATTAATTGACAACGGACTATTTAGAATAAATAAATTATTCATGGATTTAAACATGCAAATATAGGACACAAATATTAATAATGATAATAAACGTTATCCGCACTTTATTTCATTAAAATAATAATTGTTTACATGTCCCTATCGAAATACTAATCCAACAGATTTACATGAAACTATCTGCTAAACGAAGACCAATACCCTGAGCATGACGATTAAACGTCTCCTTAGGTAATGCCTTCGTGAAAGGATCAGCCAGATTGTCATCTGTGTGAACTTTGAGTACTTTTATTTCACCATCATCGACTTGTTCTCGAACATAGTGAAGTTTCCTTTTAAAGTGTCTGGTGCCTTTCATAACTCCAGGTTCATTGGCGAATGTAATTGCAGCAGAGTTGTCGCAATATACATTTATAGGTAATTCTATTGAAGGCATCACTCCAAGATCCTTAATGAATTTCCTTATCCAAACAGCTTCTTTTGCCGCCTCCGATGCAGCAATGTACTCGGCTTCTGTAGCAGACATGGCCGTTATACTCTGCTTCTTACTGCTCCAGTTTACTGCTCCTCCATTGATGACAAAAACATAACCCGTTTGAGACTTCGTATCATCTTTATCAGTCTGAAAGGACGCATCGCAGAAACCTGTAACATTCAGTTCTGCGTTTGGATTTCCCCCGGAAAACAAGAAACATATCTTTAGTATTCCTTAAATACTTAAGAATGTTCTTTACAGCATGCCAGTGATCTTTCCCTGGATTCTGCTGATAACGACTGGTCAAATTTTGAGCGAACGCCACATCTGGCCTTGTGCATCTAACTACATACATGATGGATCCTACTGCCGAAGCATACGGAACTTTCTTCGTGTATGCCACCTCTTCAAGTGTAGAAGCACACATTTCGCTGCATAAGCCGTGTTCCACTTGCATGGGCAAATATCCCTTCTTGGAATTTTGCATATTGAATCTCTTCAATATTTTATCCATGTAAGCACTTTGGCTTAATCCGATTAACCGTTTAGATCTGTCTCTATAGATCTTGATTCCAAGGATATACGCTGCCTCTCCTAAATCCTTCATGGCAAAGCAATTACCAAGATAATCCTTAACTTCATTAAGGCTTGGTATATCATTTCCCATGATTAATATGTCATCGACATATAGGACAAGAAAAGTAGTGTTACTCCCACTAACTTTGTGGTATACACATGGCTCATCGAAATTTTGAGTAAATCCAAACTTCTTGATTTCCTCATCAAATTTCTTATTCCATTGCCTGGATGCTTGCTTCAATCCATAAATGGATCTTTGAAGTTTGCATACACGCTCAGGAAATTGTGGATTCACAAACCCCTCAGGTTGCGCCATATAGATATCTTCATCTAGGCGACCATTCAGAAAGGCGGTTTTGACATCCATTTGCCAAATCTCATAGTCATAGTAGGCAGCTATGGCTATAAGAATCCTAATAGCTCTAATGTCGGCCACAGGAGAAAAGGTCTCCTCATAGTCAACACCATATGTTTGGGTAAAGCCTTTAGCCACCAAACGAGCCTTATAGGTGTGTACGTTGCCATCCATGTCAGTCTTTTTCTTGAAGAGCCATTTACACCCAACTACCTTAGCATTGGGTGGAAGGTCTACTTCAATCCAGACTTTATTGTCTTTCATGGATTGCATTTCCCCATCCATGGCTACTTGCCATTTGTCCTTTTCAAGACTATTAATGGCAGCCTTATAACTAGTTGGCTCATCAATGTGATCCAATAATGTAGATTCCTCATCATCTATGTTTAAACATAGACGGTCCAGGAGCCTTTGCAGATCTTGAAGATCTACGGATGGGTACCACTTCTACTTCAGGTGGAGGACCTAAGCTTTCAGGTTCCACAGGAAGTGTGTTAGTGCCTTCAGAAGGTGACGTATCTTCATGATCACTTTCAAGATCATATGCTCTCCCACTAATTTCTTGAGATATTAGATTATCTTCAAGAAAATCACCGTACCTAGCCACGATGACCTTATTTTCAGGTGGGAAGTAAAAGTAGTAACCCTTCGTTTCCTTAGGGTATCCTACGAAGATACACTTAACAGATCTTTGTTGGAGTTTATCAGGTGAGTCACGTTTAACAAACGCCTCACAACCCCAGACCTTTAAGTAAGAAAAGTTGGGAGCTTTTCCAGTCCATACTTCATATGGAGTCTTATCAACCTTTTTAGTTGGAATCCTATTCAACACGTGAACAGCCGTTTCAAGAGCATAATCCCAAAAGGATAATGGAAGAGTTGTAAGATTAAACATGGATCGTACCATATCTAACAAAGTACGATTTTCTCCTTTCAGATACACCATTTTGTTGTGGCGTATAAGGAGAAGTGAGTTGTTGCATAATGCCACACTCACCCAGATAATCCTTAAACTCTTGGCTTAAGTACTCACCACCACGATCGGATCGAAGTGCCTTAATCTTCTTTCCGAGTTGTAATTCTACTTCATTTTTAAAAACCTTGAATGCCTCAAAGACTTCATGTTTATATTTAAGTAAATAAACATAACCATAACGACTATAGTCATCCGTGAAGGTCAAGAAGTAGACAGCACCGCGTTTAGACACATGTCTAAGTGGACCACACACATCCGTGTGTATCAATCCAAGTAGATCCGAAGCCTTCTCCATATTGCTATGGAAAGGTTTCTTTGTCATCTTTCCAGATATGCAAGATTCACATTTATCAACTGAATCATCATTGATATTTTTCAAAAGCCCATCGTGTTGCAGCTTTTGCATGCGATTCTTGCCTATGTGGGCAAGACGGCAGTGCCATAAATAAGACGAGTCCAAGTTAGACTTGGCTCTCTTATTCCCGATGCTATACATTGAATTATTTCTATTGGATACATGGTTTTCCATGTCAATTTCAAACACACCATTTAATGAAATAGCATTAAAGTAAAAACAGAATTTAGAGAAACAGAAATTCCATTATCATTAAACGTATGCTTAAAACCCAAATCCAATAACAAAGAAACTGAAACGACACCTCTAACAATAGAAGGTGCGTAATGACAATTGTTCAAAACTAATATTAAACCAGAAGGTAAAACTAGCTCAAAAGTCCCTATGGCTTCTACTGCTGCACGTATTCCATTTCCTACGTACAAGTAGCATTCCCCATAGTTCAGCTTCTTTGCTCCTCTAAGCCCCTGCGATGTATTACAAATGTGAGTACCACATCCTGTATCATATATCCAGGCATTTTGCTTACGAGGAAAAGAAAATAATTCAACCATAAAAATACCTGAAGTGCTGGCGCCCTGCCCAGCCTTGGCATTCTTATTTTTGCGACACTCCTCAAGCAACAATGGACAGTCACGCTTCCAGTGTCCAGGAGTATGGCAGTGGTGACAAGCAGCCGCATCCTTTTTTGGGATAATCCTTCTTGGGAGGAGGATTCTGCTTCTTTGGCTTTTGCTGGTAAGTCACAATCTGCTTGCCCTTGTCAGCGTTGCCCTTTCCTTTCTTGTTCACATGTTTCGGCTTACCGGGCTTAGCTACTCTACCACCTCTTATTGCCATAACAGCAGGTGTAGGAGCTTTCTTTGTGAGTGCCTTCTCATGCTCAATAAGCATTGCATGCAATTCAGAAAATGTCTTCCCCTTGCAATGCATGTTAAAGTTGCACACAAACTCACCATATAATTCCTCATTGAGGGATTTGTTGATGAGGCCAACTTTAACGTCTTCCACAAACCCGCAATTAAGTGCATCTAGTTGGTCAAGATAACCTTTCACTTTAAGTGCATGATCACTTACGGGTGTTGTCACATCCTGCTTGCACTTGCCCAAGTTGTCAAGTACATCATACAATTCAGCCATAGGAGATTTCTGAAACATACGTGTTGATGAGTGTCTAAATACTCATCATTTTTACCTAATCTGAGCTGCCAAAACATCCAAAAACACTCAGAAATGCATCATAATACTGAAATTATCCCAAAATTGTGTTTTATATGTTTCAGATGCAAAATGTTTAAAAACTGATGAAAAACGAACAAAGTTTGCATAATTGGCAGTTTCAGTCCCTCAACTTTCAAAAGTTGTCAAAACTAGTCCCTGGTTATTCTTAAACCAGGAAAAGTCACCAAAGGTCCTTTTGAATCACAAATAAAACATATATAGTCCTTTGGTGTGAAGTTTCATAAAATTACAAGTTTAGTCCCTGAACTTTGCAAAATGGACAAAAATGGTCCCTGGGATTTAAAAACTTTGAGAAAAATAAATTTTGGTCCTTGTGCTATTATTCTATGGCAAATATGGTCCTTGGGTGGCAAGTTTAGTGAAATTACATGTTTGGTCCCTGGAGTTTCAAGTTTGGCAGATTTAGTCCCTGGAGGTGTAATTTTGGAAAATCTCATTTGTGATCCTCACATTATTCATACTTGGCAAATTATACCCCATGGAATACTTTGGAAGCTTGCCAAATTTGGCCCTTCAAAAATCAGTAATTACAAATTTGGTCCCTATGTTTATCCAAACCAAAATCCGGATCCAACACTAAACTTAACCCTAAAATCCAAACCACTAAACCCAACATATCCCATTACCCAATCCAGTCCAAAGCCCAATTAAATAACCCGGCCCAATCCCCAACTGAGTTAACAACTCAGTTTGACCATTGGTCAAACCCATCTTCTAAACCACCATACGCGCCCAAAACCAGATACTCATCCCCCCACCTCACCAAAACCACTCACCACCTCATCCCTTCTTCCATACACATTACCTAACACTCCAAAAGCAATAAATGCTTCTCTCCCACTCCCACTAGCTAAAACAGACAAATTCCCACATGTCCTGTTTTCCCGCCAAAAGTGAATTGGACGATTGAGATGATGTCAGGAGCAATCAAGGGTGCAGAAAGATGAAGGGGTGTCGACTAGTGTTTTCCCATTTCAATATTGTATATATAGAAAGCAATGTAATAGATAAATGTAGTAGTTAAAAATTAGTGTAATCGTATTTTAATTTAATTAGTTGTAATCTTGTAATTCTCCTTTCCAGTAATCAATATAAGTTATATTCAGTCACTTTGATCTCATTTACATACAACTTGTAGTTAATTTTAAGTTACTTCAATATTTCAAGTTTTTCTGTGATACGAATTAAGCTAATAAGTTGTTAATAAGTTACCACAAGCTCAGTTAAGGACTCTTATAAGCTCTTAAAAGCTCTCAGAAGCTTTTTGCAAGCTTTTATTCAGTTTCAACAAGTTTTTCCAAGATGGTCAATGAAAGTCAACATAAGCTCAAAAATAAGCTGACTGGGGTAATAAGCTGAGTTGGAAGGCATTTTATGGGTTTTCTAGCTTGTTTAAACAAGCTAGGTTGGTTCTGATCTTGTCTTGCTATCCCTATAGCCTCAAATCAGTTGTGAGCATATTTCAAGTTTTTGTTTTATTTTCAATATTACTGTTGCAGTGCTTATTATTGCTTATTTCTATTAATTTCCAGCTTATCAGTAGTTAGTGATCATATTACATCAGTTTCATTAGTCTTAATCAGTTTTAATTAGCTTTTATATAATTTCACTTAAAAAACTTAGAAAACAGTCACATAATGCATTGCTTATTTTAAACTGCTTAATTATACTTTAGAAGTTGCTAAATATACTTAATATAAGTTAGTAATCATAAGTTGTTCAATACCTCAGCTTAAGTCAACCTTATTCAGTTCAAAAATCAAAACAGTTACATATTAAGGGGTGTTTGGTTTAAACATTTAAGCTGCCAAAATCAGCTTCTACTGTTCATTTGCCATCTTGCCAACTTTAATCTTGTATAATATAAGTTGAATAAGCTGTTCCTGAGTCATTTCAAGTCCATTTGAGAGGTTTAGTAATTTTGAGCCATTTGTGGAAGTTTAAGAAGCTCATAAGTCCAAATAAGCCAAAAGCAGCCATAAGCTGTTTTGGTCCTTAGTTGTGGCTTTCCTGAGTCCCATTGAGGTCATTTAGATAGAACACAAGAGTTGGTTTAAGGTTGCTTAGCCTTGTGCACATCTGCACAGACAAACAGACAAAACAGCAGACTCATTGCTGTTAGCTGCTGATCTAGCTCTCAATTGGACCTCAATTGGCTAGTTTGTGATGGGGCTTTTATGTTTTTTAGATACCCAGTAGTATAGGCTAAGTTTTTCCCCCATAATATTCCATCTCAGTAGCTTATTACCTAGCTTAATTCAGTCTGCAAGTTGGCCTTTTTCTGCATTTTCTGTTGAGTCTTTTCAACTGATTAGGTGGCCATTTGCTTAACCTGTGGGATTTGCTGTTTGAAATAAGTTGTTTTAAGCTCACATAAGTTTGTTTAACCTGTTTTGAGCCATTGGTTGAGTTTTGAGCTCATTTAGCTTATTTTGGGCTTATTCCTCAACTGCTTATCTGCCCAAATCAGCTCTCCAGGCTTATTAAACATTTGATTTTATTTTTCATAGCTTTTTAATAATATTTTAGATTTATCTGTAAATTTTCATAATTTTCTGAATAGTTTTGATATTTTTAATCTTTTTATTAGTTTCTAATAGTAATTAAATCATAATAAATAGAAAAATAATCAGAAAAATATAAATCCAATTTTCATAATTTTCTTTTGTCATTTTTAATCTAGGAAAATTATAATAATATTTTTAGACTTTAAGAAAATCAAAAATAGAAATAAAGTGATAGCTTCTATTTAATAGAATTTATCTTTTTAAATTTTAATTAAGTAATTTTCATTTTTATAATTTTCTTAGCTTTTTCTCATCTTATAATATTTTTAGAAAAAGTTTTAGAATTTTATTTGTTTATTTGGTATTTTTTATAATTTAAAATAGTTTAATAAGTAATTAAATAATAAAATAATTAATAATAACTAAATAAAAAGTATAAAAAAATATAATTTAAGTTTTTAAATAAGTCTTTAGTAATTTTATAATTTTAGGTTTTAAATTTTCTAAAATTTTAGTTTTTGTCCCATTTTAGATTTTCCGTTGCGCGTTTTTAGGGTAATTAATTCGCGTTTAATTTTCCTGTGCATATCTGTTTTAATTTGTTATTTAGAATTAATCAAAAAAGCAAAATCAAATATCTGATTCATCAATCACTCTAATCCAAAGCTTTTCACAGTTTTCCATTCACACCTCGTTGGGAAACGATCCGGGTGATCACTTGCCTGGTTTCACACTACACACGAGTATTCGTTCTGAGACTGTTTATATTTATATATAAGTGTGTTTCAGGACGGATCACGTGTCAGTTCATCAATCATGTTTTTCGGGCCATATTTCTCAAACTGTTTTACCAGTTGATCATCCATCCCCGATAGCATGAGACAAGCCGCATTATTGTGCTTGTCATAGGCTTCATTGTACTGCCTAAGTATTTCATTAGGCGAGTTTGCAGGAGGAGCTTCAGGAAGGTCCACAGTAAGACATTCTGAACGTTTGGCAATTCTAAGAACAAGCCTTAGATTTCGATACCAAGCGTTAAAATTCTTAGTCCCAGTCAGTTTTTCCTTTTCAAGCATCATCTTGAAACAGGAAGTTAAGTTTGACGAGTTTCCGGGTTGGGCCATTTCTACAGAAAAAAGTTCAAAGTTAGTACTTTCGATAATAAAACATTTCATGAAAATTAAACACCCATTGGTTAAAAACCATTTAATTTCCACTGAAAACTAGGATCCTAATTGACGCCGTTTCATTACATCAGCTTTGGCTGCTAGCAATAAAAGTGCTCAACAAGGTACGGGATCACCCAATTGCCAATATCAAATTGCAATTCCTAGAAATCTTGGGACTTACATTATATTGCCAACATCAGTTGCAAAATGTAAGCATGTTTCATCCCCAATTCTTTATGCCTTGGCGCCGTTCCATTACATCAGCTTTGGCTGCTAGTAATGAAAGTGCCCAATTAAGTTAACCAACTTAAGAAACAGTAAATTGACGTCGGTTTATTGCATTCAGCTTTGGCTGCTAGCAATAAAGTACTCAATTTTACCCTTAGATGACCACCCTTTGAACATCAACATTCAGCTTTGGCTGCTAGTGATGTAGGATGAAACCTTAGATGTTTCTTTTTGTAGTTGGGTGACATATAACTTAAATTTAAAGGGTAATAAATTTTGATGTGTGAAATCAAAAAATATGTACAAAGATGTCATGCATTCATCTTTGGTATCATATATGTTTGCAAAAAACAAAACCGTTTACTAATTCGTAGCTCAAATCATCAAATTTTTTAATTGAGGCGTTGAGAAAATTACAACATTGCCTTAAGATGCTTCGTACTTTTTCATGGTGTACTTGGTAAGTCTATTATTGACGCACAGGCGAGCGGAGGGACGACAGCCGCCGAAGCTGGTTAAAACCGTGCCCCTTTAAGGTCACAATTTAATGTGAGCCAACCTTAAACCCACTTTATAGTTTGTCAATAATAGGTCCGCCGCTTCGACCACTTTTGTACAGTTGCAATCAATCAACTAAAAAAATATGATTTTCTTGCTAAAACAATTTATGTAATAATTTATTAATTGCTAGTCTCGCCTGGGAGCAAATTACCGTGCGAAGCGAACCACTGTCGGCACATAAGACTTGGCAATGAATAAAATTACTACAAAGGTTTCATAGTTATTAGTCTTGTTTATTTTTATTATGAAAATTACCCTCTTTTTGTGTTGCAATCCATCATAATTTATAAACACAAAAGATCAAGTAATTACAAAAAAAAAAAAAAAAAAAAAAAAAAAAAAAAAAAAAAAAAAAAACACATAATAACAAATATATGATCATAACAATATCATATAGCCACATGTAAACCTTTTTCCAATAAATCCTATTATTAATTCTATGTGTAATTAAATATGTATTTAACTAACAAAACTCCCATTGGTTTTCGAGCTCATTGTGCCCAATGGTCCACAGACACCAAATAGCTTGGCCGCGTAAGTTTTAGTTAATTTAATACCACATTGCACATAATTTATTAATTAATATATTGAGGTCTTCCCCAATTAAAGATTTATTAAACAAAACATGTAGCAAATACATATATATCGAACCATATATCAAACCATGACAAAACATGCAAGATTTTGTCATGGATACCATATTAACACATAATCATGAAATCCATATTAACATGTTAATATCTAGTACGTATCTAATTAATTGGTGACATCACATAGTATTCACAAATTAATCCCTAAAAATTTTCCATGCATAATCTAGGGTTTCTAACAAGTTTTTAATAAAAACTAACATAAACCCTAAAAAAAATAAATGTGGATCGATCCACATATATAGAAAATTAGGGTTTCAAATTAAAACCCTAGAACATTTAAATGCATGTATCTATTCAAGATCCAATTTTTAGGTTTTAGTAATTAATTACAAGTTCTAAACGAGGCTCATGATGCCACTGTTGGATTATATGAATCATAAAACTATAAACATATAAAAAACATCAAAGCACACGCAGCGGAAGATCTACAAGAACTAGTAATTAATTAAAACTAAATAGACACGTACCTTTTTTGCAATCACCAAGAACAAGTATAAACCCTAACAAGGTTTATGAAAGTCAATCCAAACACAAGGAAAAACAATAGTTAAAATAAACTAGTCACTCGTTCTTGTACACACGTGATGATAGCGTTTCAGTAGGAAAAGCTAGGTTCAAGAATCACAAACAAGCCAAACACTTTCAAAGCTTTACTTGGATCACAAATCCTAGTGGATTTAAAAAGGGTGATCGGTTCTATGCTTAGGAGAGGGAGGAGAAGAGAAATTAGGCTTGTAGGGGATTCAAGATTAGAGAGAAACCAAATACAAGTGAATTGTATTTATAGGCTAACCCTAAACCTCAAAACTTGTTCCCTACTCTTCCTAAAATCGTCCAACCCAAGCCCATGGCTGTTTCCAGCCGATCCAACCCACCTACATGAGTTCTAGATCCTTCTTTTCACTTTTAGTCCTTTAACGGTCGTTATCTCTAACACCGTTAAGTACTAACTGTCGTTAAGTGCTTGTTTGTGAAATGAATAAATAAAATACATAAATATATTTAATTTATTCATACTATTGAAACTCTCACGCATCGTGTGCAATCCCGAGTCTCGGGTTCGAAACCGGACATACGTATATTAAAAGTTAAACATTTTAACTCTAACAGCTCCCACTTGGATAACTATTAATATAGTAATGACATGGGCTAGTCTAGCTTAACAGATCCCAATGCCCCCAGCTCGATCCGAGTATGGTTATCCTGGAAAAACCACGTGATGAATTAAATCATCATACTTATCCTTTTGTTACTAATACCGCGTTAATTTGGATATGGATATTTGTCATTCCATAATTAACAGTAGTTTCTCGTTTATACATAATTGAACAAGATTACCAAAACATCTGAACGTCTTCCAGATAGACTTTGGGCGTGCGCACGCAAAACATCTTGTTAATCATACGAGTGGCCAAGCAGTATTAAACTTCAACAAAAAGTTTAAGGAACAAATTCCTTATTGACTGCGAGCATAACCCTTGAACTTTGCATCATTTCTGAAAATAGCCCTTATAACTACCTTTTACGGATAGCGGTAGACTATCTCACAGAAAATGAGCTACATCCTCGGCAATTATCTGGCATCTCAAGTCAGAGGATAAATATTCATGATATACTTAATGACTATGATCCATAAAGTATAATCATGTGGTTGGGATAAGTCCTATATTCAATTTATCCAATATTGAATATCATGTGACATTGGTGCCTTAACCTTACAGTACATTCTACCAATCCTTACATTTGTCTTAGTTTAATAATATTCCCATATTATTAATTGACAACGGACTATTTAGAATAAATAAATTATTCATGGATTTAAACATGCAAATATAGGACACAAATATTAATAATGATAATAAACGTTATCCGCACTTTATTTCATTAAAATAATAATTGTTTACATGTCCCTATCGAAATACTAATCCAACAGATTTACATGAAACTATCTGCTAAACGAAGACCAATACCCTGAGCATGACGATTAAACGTCTCCTTAGGTAATGCCTTCGTGAAAGGATCAGCCAGATTGTCATCTGTGTGAACTTTGAGTACTTTTATTTCACCATCATCGACTTGTTCTCGAACATAGTGAAGTTTCCTTTTAAAGTGTCTGGTGCCTTTCATAACTCCAGGTTCATTGGCGAATGTAATTGCAGCAGAGTTGTCGCAATATACATTTATAGGTAATTCTATTGAAGGCATCACTCCAAGATCCTTAATGAATTTCCTTATCCAAACAGCTTCTTTTGCCGCCTCCGATGCAGCAATGTACTCGGCTTCTGTAGCAGACATGGCCGTTATACTCTGCTTCTTACTGCTCCAGTTTACTGCTCCTCCATTGATGACAAAAACATAACCCGTTTGAGACTTCGTATCATCTTTATCAGTCTGAAAGGACGCATCGCAGAAACCTGTAACATTCAGTTCTGCGTTTGGATTTCCCCCGGAAAACAAGAAACATATCTTTAGTATTCCTTAAATACTTAAGAATGTTCTTTACAGCATGCCAGTGATCTTTCCCTGGATTCTGCTGATAACGACTGGTCAAATTTTGAGCGAACGCCACATCTGGCCTTGTGCATCTAACTACATACATGATGGATCCTACTGCCGAAGCATACGGAACTTTCTTCGTGTATGCCACCTCTTCAAGTGTAGAAGCACACATTTCGCTGCATAAGCCGTGTTCCACTTGCATGGGCAAATATCCCTTCTTGGAATTTTGCATATTGAATCTCTTCAATATTTTATCCATGTAAGCACTTTGGCTTAATCCGATTAACCGTTTAGATCTGTCTCTATAGATCTTGATTCCAAGGATATACGCTGCCTCTCCTAAATCCTTCATGGCAAAGCAATTACCAAGATAATCCTTAACTTCATTAAGGCTTGGTATATCATTTCCCATGATTAATATGTCATCGACATATAGGACAAGAAAAGTAGTGTTACTCCCACTAACTTTGTGGTATACACATGGCTCATCGAAATTTTGAGTAAATCCAAACTTCTTGATTTCCTCATCAAATTTCTTATTCCATTGCCTGGATGCTTGCTTCAATCCATAAATGGATCTTTGAAGTTTGCATACACGCTCAGGAAATTGTGGATTCACAAACCCCTCAGGTTGCGCCATATAGATATCTTCATCTAGGCGACCATTCAGAAAGGCGGTTTTGACATCCATTTGCCAAATCTCATAGTCATAGTAGGCAGCTATGGCTATAAGAATCCTAATAGCTCTAATGTCGGCCACAGGAGAAAAGGTCTCCTCATAGTCAACACCATATGTTTGGGTAAAGCCTTTAGCCACCAAACGAGCCTTATAGGTTTTGTACGTTGCCATCCATGTCAGTCTTTTTCTTGAAGAGCCATTTACACCCAACTACCTTAGCATTGGGTGGAAGGTCTACTTCAATCCAGACTTTATTGTCTTTCATGGATTGCATTTCCCCATCCATGGCTACTTGCCATTTGTCCTTTTCAAGACTATTAATGGCAGCCTTATAACTAGTTGGCTCATCAATGTGATCCAATAATGTAGATTCCTCATCATCTATGTTTAAACATAGACGGTCAGGAGCCTTTGCAGATCTTGAAGATCTACGGATGGGTACCACTTCTACTTCAGGTGGAGGACCTAAGCTTTCAGGTTCCACAGGAAGTGTGTTAGTGCCTTCAGAAGGTGACGTATCTTCATGATCACTTTCAAGATCATATGCTCTCCCACTAATTTCTTGAGATATTAGATTATCTTCAAGAAAATCACCGTACCTAGCCACGATGACCTTATTTTCAGGTGGGAAGTAAAAGTAGTAACCCTTCGTTTCCTTAGGGTATCCTACGAAGATACACTTAACAGATCTTTGTTGGAGTTTATCAGGTGAGTCACGTTTAACAAACGCCTCACAACCCCAGACCTTTAAGTAAGAAAAGTTGGGAGCTTTTCCAGTCCATACTTCATATGGAGTCTTATCAACCTTTTTAGTTGGAATCCTATTCAACACGTGAACAGCCGTTTCAAGAGCATAATCCCAAAAGGATAATGGAAGAGTTGTAAGATTAAACATGGATCGTACCATATCTAACAAAGTACGATTTCTCCTTTCAGATACACCATTTTGTTGTGGCGTATAAGGAGAAGTGAGTTGTTGCATAATGCCACACTCACCCAGATAATCCTTAAACTCTTGGCTTAAGTACTCACCACCACGATCGGATCGAAGTGCCTTAATCTTCTTTCCGAGTTGTAATTCTACTTCATTTTTAAAAACCTTGAATGTCTCAAAGACTTCATGTTTATGTTTAAGTAAATAAACATAACCATAACGACTATAGTCATCCGTGAAGGTCAAGAAGTAGACAGCACCGCGTTTAGACACATGTCTAAGTGGACCACACACATCCGTGTGTATCAATCCAAGTAGATCCGAAGCCTTCTCCATATTGCTATGGAAAGGTTTCTTTGTCATCTTTCCAGATATGCAAGATTCACATTTATCAACTGAATCATCATTGATATTTTTCAAAAGCCCATCGTGTTGCAGCTTTTGCATGCGATTCTTGCCTATGTGGGCAAGACGGCAGTGCCATAAATAAGATGAGTCCAAGTTAGACTTGGCTCTCTTATTCCCGATGCTATACATTGAATTATTTCTATTGGATACATGGTTTTCCATGTCAATTTCAAACACACCATTTAATGAAATAGCATTAAAGTAAAAAACAGAATTTAGAGAAACAGAAATTCCATTATCATTAAACGTATGCTTAAAACCCAAATCCAATAACAAAGAAACTGAAACGACACCTCTAACAATAGAAGGTGCGTAATGACAATTGTTCAAAACTAATATTAAACCAGAAGGTAAAACTAGCTCAAAAGTCCCTATGGCTTCTACTGCTGCACGTATTCCATTTCCTACGTACAAGTAGCATTCCCCATAGTTCAGCTTCTTTGCTCCTCTAAGCCCCTGCGATGTATTACAAATGTGAGTACCACATCCTGTATCATATATCCAGGCATTTTGCTTACGAGGAAAAGAAAATAATTCAACCATAAAAATACCTGAAGTGCTGGCGTCCTGCCCAGCCTTGGCATTCTTATTTTTGCGACACTCCTCAAGCAACAATGGACAGTCACGCTTCCAGTGTCCAGGAGTATGGCAGTGGTGACAAGCAGCCGCATCCTTTTTTGGGATAATCCTTCTTGGGAGGAGGATTCTGCTTCTTTGGCTTTTGCTGGTAAGTCACAATCTGCTTGCCCTTGTCAGCGTTGCCCTTTCCTTTCTTGTTCACATGTTTCGGCTTACCGGGCTTAGCTACTCTACCACCTCTTATTGCCATAACAGCAGGTGTAGGAGCTTTCTTTGTGAGTGCCTTCTCATGCTCAATAAGCATTGCATGCAATTCAGAAAATGTCTTCCCCTTGCAATGCATGTTAAAGTTGCACACAAACTCACCATATAATTCCTCATTGAGGGATTTGTTGATGAGGCCAACTTTAACGTCTTCCACAAACCCGCAATTAAGTGCATCTAGTTGGTCAAGATAACCTTTCACTTTAAGTGCATGATCACTTACGGGTGTTGTCACATCCTGCTTGCACTTGCCCAAGTTGTCAAGTACATCATACAATTCAGCCATAGGAGATTTCTGAAACATACGTGTTGATGAGTGTCTAAATACTCATCATTTTTACCTAATCTGAGCTGCCAAAACATCCAAAACACTCAGAAATGCATCATAATACTGAAATTATCCCAAAATTGTGTTTTATATGTTTCAGATGCAAAATGTTTAAAAACTGATGAAAAACGAACAAAGTTTGCATAATTGGCAGTTTCAGTCCCTCAACTTTCAAAAGTTGTCAAAACTAGTCCCTGGTTATTCTAAAAACAGGAAAAGTCACCAAAGGTCCTTTTGAATCACAAATAAACATATATAGTCCTTTGGTGTGAAGTTTCATAAAATTACAAGTTTAGTCCCTGAACTTTGCAAAATGGACAAAAATGGTCCCTGGGATTTAAAAACTTTGAGAAAAATAAATTTTGGTCCTTGTGCTATTATTCTATGGCAAATATGGTCCTTGGGTGGCAAGTTTAGTGAAATTACATGTTTGGTCCCTGGAGTTTCAAGTTTGGCAGATTTAGTCCCTGGAGGTGTAATTTTGGAAAATCTCATTTGTGATCCTCACATTATTCATACTTGGCAAATTATACCCCATGGAATACTTTGGAAGCTTGCCAAATTTGGCCCTTCAAAAATCAGTAATTACAAATTTGGTCCCTATGTTTATCCAAACCAAAATCCGGATCCAACACTAAACTTAACCCTAAAATCCAAACCACTAAACCCAACATATCCCATTACCCAATCCAGTCCAAAGCCCAATTAAATAACCCGGCCCAATCCCCAACTGAGTTAACAACTCAGTTTGACCATTGGTCAAACCCATCTTCTAAACCACCATACGCGCCCAAAACCAGATACTCATCCCCCCACCTCACCAAAACCACTCACCACCTCATCCCTTCTTCCATACACATTACCTAACACTCCAAAAGCAATAAATGCTTCTCTCCCACTCCCACTAGCTAAAACAGACAAATTCCCACATGTCCTGTTTTCCCGCCAAAAGTGAATTGGACGATTGAGATGATGTCAGGAGCAATCAAGGGTGCAGAAAGATGAAGGGGTGTCGACTAGTGTTTTCCCATTTCAATATTGTATATATAGAAAGCAATGTAATAGATAAATGTAGTAGTTAAAAATTAGTGTAATCGTATTTTAATTTAATTAGTTGTAATCTTGTAATTCTCCTTTCCAGTAATCAATATAAGTTATATTCAGTCACTTTGATCTCATTTACATACAACTTGTAGTTAATTTTAAGTTACTTCAATATTTCAAGTTTTTCTGTGATACGAATTAAGCTAATAAGTTGTTAATAAGTTACCACAAGCTCAGTTAAGGACTCTTATAAGCTCTTAAAAGCTCTCAGAAGCTTTTTGCAAGCTTTTATTCAGTTTCAACAAGTTTTTCCAAGATGGTCAATGAAAGTCAACATAAGCTCAAAAATAAGCTGACTGGGGTAATAAGCTGAGTTGGAAGGCATTTTATGGGTTTTCTAGCTTGTTTAAACAAGCTAGGTTGGTTCTGATCTTGTCTTGCTATCCCTATAGCCTCAAATCAGTTGTGAGCATATTTCAAGTTTTTGTTTTATTTTCAATATTACTGTTGCAGTGCTTATTATTGCTTATTTCTATTAATTTCCAGCTTATCAGTAGTTAGTGATCATATTACATCAGTTTCATTAGTCTTAATCAGTTTTAATTAGCTTTTATATAATTTCACTTAAAAAACTTAGAAAACAGTCACATAATGCATTGCTTATTTTAAACTGCTTAATTATACTTTAGAAGTTGCTAAATATACTTAATATAAGTTAGTAATCATAAGTTGTTCAATACCTCAGCTTAAGTCAACCTTATTCAGTTCAAAAATCAAAACAGTTACATATTAAGGGGTGTTTGGTTTAAACATTTAAGCTGCCAAAATCAGCTTCTACTGTTCATTTGCCATCTTGCCAACTTTAATCTTGTATAATATAAGTTGAATAAGCTGTTCCTGAGTCATTTCAAGTCCATTTGATAGGTTTAGTAATTTTGAGCCATTTGTGGAAGTTTAAGAAGCTCATAAGTCCAAATAAGCCAAAAGCAGCCATAAGCTGTTTTGGTCCTTAGTTGTGGCTTTCCTGAGTCCCATTGAGGTCATTTAGATAGAACACAAGAGTTGGTTTAAGGTTGCTTAGCCTTGTGCACATCTGCACAGACAAACAGACAAAACAGCAGACTCATTGCTGTTAGCTGCTGATCTAGCTCTCAACTGGACCTCAATTGGCTAGTTTGTGATGGGGCTTTTATGTTTTTTAGATACCCAGTAGTATAGGCTAAGTTTTTCCCCCATAATATTCCATCTCAGTAGCTTATTACCTAGCTTAATTCAGTCTGCAAGTTGGCCTTTTTCTGCATTTTCTGTTGAGTCTTTTCAACTGATTAGGTGGCCATTTGCTTAACCTGTGGGATTTTCTGTTTGAAATAAGTTGTTTTAAGCTCACATAAGTTTGTTTAACCTGTTTTGAGCCATTGGTTGAGTTTTGAGCTCATTTAGCTTATTTTGGGCTTATTCCTCAACTGCTTATCTGCCCAAATCAGCTCTCCAGGCTTATTAAACATTTGATTTTATTTTTCATAGCTTTTTAATAATATTTTAGATTTATCTGTAAATTTTCATAATTTTTTGAATAGTTTTAATATTTTTAATATTTTTATTAGTTTCTACTAGTAATTAAATCATAATAAATAGAAAAATAATCAGAAAAATATAAATCCAATTTTCATAATTTTCTTTTGTCATTTTTAATCTAGGAAAAATATAAAAATATTTTTAGACCTTAAGAAAATCAAAAATAGAAATAAAGTGATAGCTTCTATTTAATAGAATTTATCTTTTTAAATTTTAATTAAGTAATTTTCATTTTTATAATTTTCTTAGCTTTTTCTCATCTTTATAATATTTTTAGAAAAAGTTTTAGAATTTTATTTGTTTATTTGGTATTTTTTATAATTTAAAATAGTTTAATAAGTAATTAAATAATAAATAATTAATAATAACTAAATAAAAAGTATAAAAAAATATAATTTAAGTTTTTAAATAAGTCTTTAGTAATTTTATAATTTTAGGTTTTAAATTTTCTAAAATTTTAGTTTTTGTCCCATTTTAGATTTTCCGTTGCGCGTTTTTAGGGTAATTAATTCGCGTTTAATTTTCCTGTGCATATCTGTTTTAATTTGTTATTTAGAATTAATCAAAAAAGCAAAATCAAATATCTGATTCATCAATCACTCTAATCCAAAGCTTTTCACAGTTTTCCATTCACACCTCGTTGGGAAACGATCCGGGTGATCACTTGCCTGGTTTCACACTACACACGAGTATTCGTTCTGAGACTGTTTATATTTATATATAAGTGTTGTTTCAGGACGGATCACGTGTCAGTTCATCAATCATGTTTTTCGGGCCATATTTCTCAAACTGTTTTACCAGTTGATCATCCATCCCCGATAGCATGAGACAAGCCGCATTATTGTGCTTGTCATAGGCTTCATTGTACTGCCTAAGTATTTCATTAGGCGAGTTTGCAGGAGGAGCTTCAGGAAGGTCCACAGTAAGACATTCTGAACGTTTGGCAATTCTAAGAACAAGCCTTAGATTTCGATACCAAGCGTTAAAATTCTTAGTCCCAGTCAGTTTTTCCTTTTCAAGCATCATCTTGAAACAGGAAGTTAAGTTTGACGAGTTTCCGGGTTGGGCCATTTCTACAGAAAAAAGTTCAAAGTTAGTACTTTCGATAATAAAACATTTCATGAAAATTAAACACCCATTGGTTAAAAACCATTTAATTTCCACTGAAAACTAGGATCCTAATTGACGCCGTTTCATTACATCAGCTTTGGCTGCTAGCAATAAAAGTGCTCAACAAGGTACGGGATCACCCAATTGCCAATATCAAATTGCAATTCCTAGAAATCTTGGGACTTACATTATATTGCCAACATCAGTTGCAAAATGTAAGCATGTTTCATCCCCAATTCTTTATGCCTTGGCGCCGTTCCATTACATCAGCTTTGGCTGCTAGTAATGAAAGTGCCCAATTAAGTTAACCAACTTAAGAAACAGTAAATTGACGTCGGTTTATTGCATTCAGCTTTGGCTGCTAGCAATAAAGTACTCAATTTTACCCTTAGATGACCACCCTTTGAACATCAACATTCAGCTTTGGCTGCTAGTGATGTAGGATGAAACCTTAGATGTTTCTTTTTGTAGTTGGGTGACATATAACTTAAATTTAAAGGGTAATAAATTTTGATGTGTGAAATCAAAAAATATGTACAAAGATGTCATGCATTCATCTTTGTATCATATATGTTTGCAAAAAACAAAACCGTTTACTAATTCGTAGCTCAAATCATCAAATTTTTTAATTGAGGCGTTGAGAAAATTACAACATTGCCTTAAGATGCTTCGTACTTTTTCATGGTGTACTTGGTAAGTCTATTATTGACGCACAGGCGAGCGGAGGGACGACAGCCGCCGAAGCTGGTTAAAACCGTGCCCCTTTAAGGTCACAATTTAATGTGAGCCAACCTTAAACCCACTTTATAGTTTGTCAATAATAGGTCCGCCGCTTCGACCACTTTTGTACAGTTGCAATCAATCAACTAAAAAAATATGATTTTCTTGCTAAAACAATTTATGTAATAATTTATTAATTGCTAGTCTCGCCTGGGAGCAAATTACCGTGCGAAGCGAACCACTGTCGGCACATAAGACTTGGCAATGAATAAAATTACTACAAAGGTTTCATAGTTATTAGTCTTGTTTATTTTTATTATGAAAATTACCCTCTTTTTGTGTTGCAATCCATCATAATTTATAAACACAAAAGATCAAGTAATTACAAAAAAAAAAAAAAAAAAAAAAAAAAAAAAAAAAAAAAAAAAAAACACATAATAACAAATATATGATCATAACAATATCATATAGCCACATGCAAACCTTTTTCCAATAAATCCTATTATTAATTCTATGTGTAATTAAATATGTATTTAACTAACAAAACTCCCATTGGTTTTCGAGCTCATTGTGCCCAATGGTCCACAGACACCAAATAGCTTGGCCGCGTAAGTTTTAGTTAATTTAATACCACATTGCACATAATTTATTAATTAATATATTGAGGTCTTCCCCAATTAAAGATTTATTAAACAAAACATGTAGCAAATACATATATATCGAACCATATATCAAACCATGACAAAACATGCAAGATTTTGTCATGGATACCATATTAACACATAATCATGAAATCCATATTAACATGTTAATATCTAGTACGTATCTAATTAATTGGTGACATCACATAGTATTCACAAATTAATCCCTAAAAATTTTCCATGCATAATCTAGGGTTTCTAACAAGTTTTTAATAAAAACTAACATAAACCCTAAAAAAAATAAATGTGGATCGATCCACATATATAGAAAATTAGGGTTTCAAATTAAAACCCTAGAACATTTAAATGCATGTATCTATTCAAGATCCAATTTTTAGGTTTTAGTAATTAATTACAAGTTCTAAACGAGGCTCATGATGCCACTGTTGGATTATATGAATCATAAAACTATAAACATATAAAAAACATCAAAGCACACGCAGCGGAAGATCTACAAGAACTAGTAATTAATTAAAACTAAATAGACACGTACCTTTTTTGCAATCACCAAGAACAAGTATAAACCCTAACAAGGTTTATGAATGTCGATCCAAACACAAGGAAAAACACTAGTTAAAATAAACTAGTCACTCGTTCTTGTACACACGTGATGATAGCGTTTCAGTAGGAAAAGCTAGGTTCAAGAATCACAAACAAGCCAAACACTTTCAAAGCTTTACTTGGATCACAAATCCTAGTGGATTTAAAAAGGGTGATCGGTTCTATGCTTAGGAGAGGGAGGAGAAGAGAAATTAGGCTTGTAGGGGATTCAAGATTAGAGAGAAACCAAATACAAGTGAATTGTATTTATAGGCTAACCCTAAACCTCAAAACTTGTTCCCTACTCTTCCTAAATCGTCCAACCCAAGCCCAGGGCTGTTACCAGCCGATCCAACCCACCTACATGAGTTCTAGATCCTTCTTTTCACTTTTAGTCCTTTAACGGTCGTTATCTCTAACACCGTTAAGTACTAACTGTCGTTAAGTGCTTGTTTGTGAAATGAATAAATAAAATACATAAATATATTTAATTTATTCATACTATTGAAACTCTCACGCATCGTGTGCAATCCCGAGTCTCGGGTTCGAAACCGGACATACGTATATTAAAAGTTAAACATTTTTACTCTAACAGTTAGCACTGCTTGTTATGTATTGAATAGGGTTTTAGTTGTGCAACCTCACAATAAGACTGCTTATGAGCTTCTTAGAGGTAGAACCCCTGCTTTAAGCTTCATGAGACCTTTTGGTTGTCATGTTACTATCCTTAATACCAAAGACCAATTAGGAAAGTTTGATGGGAAATCTGAGGAAGGTTTCTTTGTTGGTTATTCTCTGCACAGTAAGGCTTTTAGGGTGTACAATACAAGCACCAAGCATGTAGAAGAAAATCTGCACATAGAATTTTTGAAGAATAAACCAAATGTTGCAGGTGTAGGTCCAGATTGGATCTTTGATATTGACAGTCTTTCAGATTCCATGAATTATGTGCCTATTACAGGTACAAATACTAACCATGATGCAGGTTCAGAGGAGGAAGATGATGATTGCATTTTTATACCAGTCATGGAAGAAAGTCCAGTGAATGAGTCTTCTACAAAGAAAGATGATATTCCTTCATCAAAGTGGTGTAGATAAAGAGAAAGATGTTGTTGAAACAAGTGGTCAGAATGGTAAAGAAGCTGAAAATCCAACGAGCAGTACCAATGGAGTTAGTACTGCTCATCCACAAGTTACAACTGCTGAGCAAAATAGTGATGCTGCTGGACCAAGTCAACCTCATCTTGATTCACCAGTTGATACTGCTTCTCAAGTTGATGAGTTTGATTTCTTTGGAGATGGTCTGCAAAACATGCCTACCAGCTATGCAGCTCCTTCTACTCCCATACTATTGTACATAGGAATCATCCTCTTACCAATATCATAGGAGATGTACAATCTAGAGTCAAGACCAGAAGGCAAATACAAGACCCAGATCATCATGGATTTCTCAGTGTGGTATATGAGGAGAAACATCATGAAGATGAGCATGAGTGTATGTTTGTATGTTTTCTATCTCAGATTGAACCCAAGAATGTGCTAAAGGCTTTAGAAGAATCAAGTTGGGTTGAAGCTATGCAAGAAGAGCTACTTCAATTCAAAATTCAGAATGTATGGGTTCTGGTTGATCTACCAAAGGGAATGAGAGTGATTGGTACAAAGTGGGTATTCAGGAACAAGAAGGATGAGAGGGGCATTGTGATAAAGAACAAAGCAAGATTGGTTGCTCAAGGCTATACTCAGGAAGAAGGTATAGATTATGAGGAAGTTTTTGCTCCAGTTGCCAGGATTGAAGCAATAAGATTATTTCTTGCTTATGCTTCATTTATGGGCTTTATGGTCTATCAAATGGATGTGAAAAGTGCCTTTCTGTATGGTACTATTGATGAAGAGGTTTATGTTTCACAACCTCCAGGTTCTATAGACCCAGAGCATCCTGACAAGGTTTATAAGGTGGTGAAAGCTCTATATGGATTGCATCAGGCTCTAAGAGCTTGGTATGAAACTCTTGCTAAATATCTTCTGAAGAATGGGTTTCATAGAGGGAAAATTGATCAAACTCTCTTTATTAAAAAGAACAAGGGTGATATTCTACTGGTACAAGTCTATGTAGATGACATCATTTTTGGTTCTACAAAGAAACAGATGTGTAAGGAGTTTGAAAAGCTGATGAAAGACCAATTTCAGATGAGTTCTATGGGAGAGCTTACATTCTTTCTAGGTCTTCAAGTACAGCAAAAGCCAGATGGTATATTTATCTCTCAGGATAAATATGTTGGTGAAATATTGAGGAAATTCCAATTCACAGATGCCAAGGTTGCTAGTACACCAGTTGACAAGGAGACACATTTGCTATTAAAGGATCACAGTGGTGAAGATGTGGATGTGCACATGTATAGATCTATGATTGGGTCTCTGATGTACCTTACATCATCTAGGCCTGACATTATGTTTGCTGTTTGTGCTTGTGCAAGATTCCAAGTAAATCCTAAGGTGTCTCATCTCACAGCAGTAAAGAGAATCTTCGGATACCTTAAAGGTCAGCCTAACTTGGGGCTATGGTATCCTAAAGAGTCTGCATTTGATCTTGTTGCATTCTCTGATTCTGATTATGCTGGTGCTAGCATGGATAGAAAATCTACAACAGGTGGTTGTCAGTTCTTAGGCCGAAGATTAATCTCTTGGCAGTGTAAGAAGCAGACTATGGTGGCCACATCTACTACTGAAGCAGAATATGTGGCAACTGCAAGTTGTTGTGCTCAAGTTCTATGGATTCAAAACCAGATGCTTGATTATGGGTACAATTTCTTAAACACCATTATACATATAGACAATAGCAGTACAATGTGTATCATTAAGAATCCAGTTCAACATTCAAAAACTAAACATATTGAAATTAGACATCATTTTATAAGAGACTGTGCTGAAAAGAAGTTAATACAAGTTGTTAAAATACACACTGATGACAACTTTGCTGATCTCTTAACTAAAGGTTTTGATGTAAGCAGATTTCAGTACTTGGTAACAGGTATTGGAATGCTTAATCCTTCAAAAGATTAATGTCTAAATGTTTTTGGTTTTTGTACTGCTAGTTGTGCTATTTGTATAGTTGAGACTGCTTGATAATTTTTAGTATCTGCTTGTGAATTTGTTAGTCAATTGTGATAACTGTTAAAAGAAAATATTGTGTATTGTGTTTTCTTTGGTTTTGGACTAACATTTCAGGATTAAGAAAAGCTTTTTGCTTTGGATTGTGCTTTGAAAAGTGTGGTGGTTTGGATTGTCAAGTGTGAATGCTTGTCACACAACAAATGGTAATTGATTCACCATGTCTAATCAACATAAGAATCAACTAGTCCAGATCAAACGGTTTCTGGTAAAGACTACTCAAATCCGTTTATGGTTGACAGTTTACCAAAAACTGGTTGGTTATCAACTCACCAAATCTAAGTGTGAAGAGTTGGCTAGTCCATAGCAAACGGCTATTGGTAAAGACAAGTCAAATCCGTTCATAGCTGATAGTTTGCTAAAACCTATAAGTGGACAAAACCTGTTTTCTAATCCACATTAAACTTAAAATTTGCTTTTATCTCTGAAAACTTTTTGCTAACAGTTAGTACTGCTGGGGTTAACAGTTTGAACTGCTGGCTTCACCAGTTTGTACTGATTGTTCAAAACTTAGTTCCTACTGAGTTTATGCTCTGTGATACACCTCTCTCAGAAGGTAATACATCTGGAAGTGTTGAGAGCAGTTTGAAACTAAACAACTGAATTGATGGTAACTTGTACAAATGGTCATATTGGATGCTGAGCTTGGATAACATATGTTCTAGTTCATCTGATGGTGAAGATTCTTCCAAACAGGGGAGGATTAAAGTTTGTTCTAGTTGCTGTTAAAGATGCTTATGAAATTCAGGGGAGGAATTAACAAGTCAGAGACAGATTATAAACAGGTGCATAAAATTTATTCATTAAAGATGGATTCATTACATAAGAGCTTCACATAAGAAAAACCAACAAAACCTACAAATCCAACATAACACAACTACTTCAGTTTCCCTTTTCCTTTTCCTTGGATATCTGGCATGGTTTTGCTGCGGGCTCCTCTGCTACCCATGGCGTCAGACACCTTCTTGCAAGGGAGTGCCAGCACTACTGTTCTCGGTTTTGGATCTTGCTTCTTCTCAGGAACAGGGATCCTCTTCATTGATGATGCAGCTTTTTCAAATTCTTTTGTTAATAAGACTGATAGCTTTTGAAGATCATCATCATCAGACGAGTCAGAAGAGGAGGATGAATCATCCACATATGGTGGAAGTTCATCTGTTGAAGGTTCTTCAGACGGTATTTATTTTCTTGAAGGTTTTTCTTGAGTTGAAGAATGTTTGGTTGAAAATAGTTTCAATGAACTTCAGATTTGAAGAAGAGTCGATGAGTTTTTAATTTTGATGGAAGAATTCATTGTGATGAAAGTTGAAGATTTGTGTGAGATTTTGTGTGGATAGTGATTTTTAGAGTTAATGAAGGTTAAGAATTATCGGTTGTATGAGGAATTAACTTTGGGTTGGTATAGGAATTATTCTTATGGGTTAAGAATTAATATTGGTAATTTTGAAGAGTGACCAAAAGATGTATAGGATAATTGAAGAAAAGATCATGAGAAAATCCAAGTATTTCGAGATTAAAGTCAAGTGTTTGAAAGAATCCACCCCATCAACATAATCAGAAGTTTAATTCAAGAAACTTATTGATTTGCATAGAAATCATAAGTTTAGGGGAGGATTGTTGGGAATTAAACTTAAGCAGTTAGTACGGTTGAAGAGTAAAAGAACAGTTAGGACTGCTGATGGAAGAACAGTTAGGACTGCTGATGAAGAAAAGTTAGGACTGCTTAAGAGATCAAGGTGAAACCGTGTGAAGATAAATATAGAAAGGATATGGTATATATCTTATTTATATAGAGTGATACGGTTAGATGTTTTACTTGTATAGGACTCTTTGCATTATAAAAAGAGATCCTTAGTTAGGGTTTTGATATATAGAATATCTAATACCTAATATCCCTTCATACGAATTGTCAAGAGCTTCACGTTCATATTGTAATCGTTTGATATATATTGAAGTGATTGTTTGTGTTCTTATTTGTTCTTATTGTTTTATTCATTCAATCACCAAACACAAAACATCTTCTAGATACTTGGTAGTAAATTCCGCGTGCTATCAAGTATATACTCAAAGTATCCCCAACACAACGTGTGTGTTTAGATCCGGTCAAATTATGCTAGAGCTTTGATTGAATTAAGCTCGGAACATGAACTCAAAGATAGGTTGGTTGTTGCAATCCCTTTGCTAGAGGGTACGTGTTACACTAGGATGATTGTTGGGGTGGAATATTAGTGGAATCCCCCTCGTTGTGGTATGTGTAAAACATTTGGCCATTCTCATGAGCATTGTCCAAAACATCCTAAAAAGGTGGTGCATGAAAGACCAAATGATGGTTTTGTTGATGTGAATACAACAGGTCCTAAAGGTAATAATCTGGGTAAGCGAAATTCTAGGCCAACTGTGGTGCCACAATCAAAATTTGTATATCGTCCTAAGTGTATGGCGTCTACTTCTAATGGGGGTGTCAAAGTAAAAATGAATAAGGCGTCTACTTCTAATGAGGCAGTGGCATCAAAGGGAGGTAACATGGTAAATACGAAAAATTTATTTGATGCTTTGAGTAAGCTGGATGTGGACTCTAACGACATGGCTCATGAGGATATCGTCCCAAAGCTGAGTACTAAAATGGTTGATACTAGGAAATCTACTGAGCGGTTTGATGAGGATAGTGAGAGTGACGTGGAGGAAGTTTATGATGAAACAACGAGCTTCATGGCATCAAAACGTCCTAAAATTAGTAATGTGGAACCGAATAAGGGTGGAAGTGGAGTTGGGAATCCGAGCTTGTATGAACTTTGAAAGGATACCTTTCACGAAAATCCTTATGACGATGATGACTATGAAGCGTTTGACCTAACGGAAGAAAAAATGGCATTTTGTACCGCGTGGGATATAAATCTTCGTGGTCAAATTAGACGATAAGTTATATTTGGTGTTTATGAGTCAAATGTAATCTAGTTGGTAGTTGATTCCTTATTTCAAAGAAGTAGTAGTGTCTTGTTATGTTAGCTTTACCGCCTATGTAATGGGCTGAGATGTGGGATTCACTCACATCCTATGTATTTAAACGTTTTGTGGAGTAATATATTCACGGGGTGTAACAACCTTTTACCCAAAAAAAAACTAAATGGATAGTTATGTTTAATGATAGCAATTGTCATTGTCTCTCTATACACGTCTTGATCCAAAGGGGCACGTCTTCGTGGTGGTCTGTCTTCTTCAAATTTGAAACACTCACGCATGTGTCGGTTCAAATTATTTGTTCCTGAACTTGGGTTGGCACTGTACACCTTGCTATAATTGTTACAATAGCCTTTCTATCTGCACGAGTCTCACCCTCGATCTTTTCAAAACACTTCCATACCAAAGGAAGCTCCCTTTTAGAAGTTGTTGAAGAAGCCTCATCTCCGTTATCTCCTGCCATACTTTGTTGTTCTGAAAAAATCATAAATTTCCTTTAGTATAAAAATAAGAATACACAAAGCAAGATGATAAGTATAGTTTAATAAGACAATCCTAATCGCCACTCAATTCAGCAATAAAAAACAATTCCACATACCCTATAATAACTAAATGAGTGTCAAACCAAAAAAATTCTCAAACACCGTTTATTTCAGCAATAAAAATAGTTCTTAACATTATTGAATTCAGCAATGAAAAGCAGTCCCAAATACCATTTAATAACTAAATAGGTTTCAAACGGAAAAGTCTTAAACACCCTTTATTTCAACAATAAACATAGTCCTAAACACCACTGAATTAAGCAATGAAAAACAGTCCCAAATACCATTTAATAACTAAATGGGTCTCAAATATCCTTTATTTCAGCAATAAACAGTCCTAAACACCACTAGTAATGAAAAGCAGTCCCAAATACTCTTTAATAACTAAATGGGCCTCAAACGAAAACAGTCTCAAACACCCTTTATTTCAGCAATAAACATAGTCCTAAACACCATTGAATTCAACAATGAAAAGCAGTCCCAAATACCCTTTAATAACTAAATGGGTCTCAAACGAAACAGTCCCAATGAAAAGCAGTCTCAAACACCTTTTATTTCAGCAATAAACATAGTCCTAAACACCATTGAATTTAACAATGAAAAGCAATCCCAAATACCCTTTAATAAGTAAATGAGTGTCAAATGAAAACAGTCTCAACACCATTTATTTCAGCAATAAATATAGTCCTAAACACTATTTAATCCAGCAATGAAAAGCAGTCCCAAATACCCTTTAATAACTAAATGGGTCTCAAACGAAAACAGTCTCAAACACCCTTTATTTCAGCAAGAAACATAGTCGTAAACTACACCAATGGTCCTTGTGGTTTGCGTTGACTGGCGGATTCAGTCCTTTGACCAAAAAACTTGCGCCGGTGGTCCTTAAGTCAGAAACGTTATGCGCCGTTAGTCCCTCAGTCCCATGGGCCCCACAAATAGTAGATAACGCCCGTTTTCTAAGATAACTAAAGGGGCAAAATGGTCAATTTATCTTACACTCTTTAATTTAAAACACACCAACCACGGTCAAATCATCATTCATCCCCCAAACTCCAAACTACTCACACACACAGACCTTCTCATCATCTTCTTCCCCAAATCAATTACCCTGTTAATGTGTGTGGTTAAACTTCGCAAACCGTTCAGATGGTGTCCCCATTGTACGAAATTAGGGCAAATGATGTTCATGATCGTGATCCATATGCCATGTATCGTAAGTATATTGTTTTATAATTTTTTGACAATGTTGACAATTTAGAAGTTTTTTAATCGTTATTATTGAAGTATAGTATGATTTTTTGGGTTTGCAAAACTTTAATTGATTTTTGGGGCCTTTGTAAAACCCTAGTCTGATTGTTACATGTAATTTTTTGCAGACATTAAGTCTACTCTATTTTCCATCAAGCTTAATCATGGTGGTCTTTTCACGAATGCACCTAACAGGACATACAAGAATGGTAAGACTACTTTTGTGGATTTAATAGACAGTGACCAGTTTTCTATCCATGAAATTGATTCAATGCTTGAAGACTTAGAGTATGATGGGAGGAGGGTGATGTTTTACCACTTCTTGAAACCTGGTTGTGATTTAGACAATGGACTAGAACCTTTAGCATGTGACAAAGATATTCAGTTATTAGGTAATTATGTGATAGAAGGTCTTAAGCTTGTTGAGGTATATGTTGAGCATGAAAAGACCAACCCTGACATTTACACACCAGTAAAGCCTAAAAAACTTGTAATAGAAGAGTTAGATGATGGACCAAGAACATCAAGGGCAGGGATTACCCCAGTGGCTAAGAAACTAGTGTTGGATGTGAATGAAGGTAGTGGTAAAGACCCTAGTCAGTTTGTAAATTTAGAAGCAGGGCAAAGTAGTGCAGTTGATAAGGATGGGTCTTCTCAAGTCCCTAGTCAGTTTGACCCATTTGACCCATTTGCTGACTTTGACCCATTTGCTGACTTGGAGCTTATATCTCCAACAAACCATGAGGTTGAGGTTCAAAATGAGACTATGAATGAAAATGAAGGTAACAATGAAACTGATGTTGAGATTCAAACTGAGGGAGAGGAAGAGGATAGTGATAGTGATGATGATAGTGATGATGATAGTGAAGACAGTGATTACATACTAGATGAGAATAACAATGTGGATGAGGTAGATGTTGATATGAGAGACTTTGAGTACAATATTGATGAAAATGTGGAGTTTATGGGGTGCAGAGAGAGTGTACCAGTTGATATTGAAGATGACGATCCTGATGGAGATGATGTCCATGAATTAGAAAATGAATATTTTGAAAGTTCATCAGGTAGTGACAGTGAAGGTACAAGGTTAAGGAAAAGAAAGTTGAAACAGTTAAGGAAACAAGAACACTCTAGTGAGAAGATTTACAAAACATATTTCTATGTGGGTATAAAATTTGCAAACAAAGAAAATGTGAAGGAATACATTAAAGAGCATTCAATTGAGACTAGAAGAAGAATTAGATTGGAAAAGAATGATAGTGAAAGAGTTAGGGCAGTTTGTAGAGGTGTTATCCCTTCATTAGGAGTTGGGGAAGACAATAACTTAGGTAGTGGGCCTAGTCAGTGTAGTGGGCCAAGTCAGTCCACTAATTCAACTAGCCCAACAAAAAAAGAAAGGCTCATAAATGGGGGTAAACCTAATAGCAAAAAGAAGGTTGATGAGAATAAATGTCCATGGGTCTTGCTAGTTTCAAAAGTCAAGAAAAGTGAATCTTGGGAAGTCAGGACATACAAATCAGTCCATAAATGTCTACAGGAAAGAGACAACTTGTATGCCACATACCAATGGTTTGCAAAGGATATAATTGAGCAATTGAAAACAAACCCTAGCATCCCTGCCAGAGCTGTTCAAGATCAACTATAAAAAAAACATGAGCTAACTGTCTCAGAAAGTAAGGCATTTAGAGCAAAAGCAGCAGCTGAAAAAAAATTAAGGGGTGATTACAAACATCAATACAAGATGCTCAAAGATTATGTGTTGGAATTGCAACATGCTAATCCAGACACAACTGTCAAGATCCATGTTCAGTCTGAACCAGATCATACACTACCAACAAGAGTTTTTAAGAGAATCTATATATGTTTGGGGCCTTTGAAAGCTGGATTCAGAGCTGGGATGAGGGAGTTGCTTGGATTATATGGGGCATTCATGAAGGGGCCATACCCAGGTCAACTATTGACAGCTGTGGGTATAGATCCAAACAATGGTATATATCCATTGGCTTATGGGCTTGTTGAGACTGAAAACAAAGAGTCATGGACATGGTTTCTAACTCACCTTGGAGATGACCTTGATCTATATAGTAATTCCAATTTCACTTTCATAAGTGACAGGCAAAAGGTACTTACCTCAGACTAATTTCAATTTACTTTCATAAGTTTTTTCTTTTGCTAATTCATTTGCTGTGTATGTTAAAACAGGGTATTATTCCAGCAATTGAAAAACTATTTCCAAGTGCAGAGCACAGATTCTGTGTGAAACATATTCATGAGAATATGAAGTTGCAGTGGAATGGTACTGCATACAAGGATATGTTATGGAAAGCAGCAACTGCAACAACAGTCCCTGAGTTTCAAGTTGCAATGGAAGAGTTGAAGGCATTCAAGAAAGATGCTTATGATTGGCTTTGTAAAATTCCTCCCCAACACTGGACCAGATCACATTTCTCAGGTATCTGTACAACATTCCCACATTTCTCATGTATTGATTAACTAATTTCTAAAAAACAATCTTCTTGTTCAGAGAGAGCCAAGTCAGATGTGTTATTGAACATTATGTGTGAAGTTTTCAATGGGAAGCTAGTTGGAGGAGGAGACAAACCAATAATTGCCACATTGGAGTTTGCCAGGGAGTATCTAATGAGAAGGTAATAGTTTTCAGACCCTAATTGTCATTCATCTTAATTTGTATACTTAGGATGCAGACTCTAATTGGTATTCTTTATAAATACTTAGGATTGTCACTGTGAACAAACTTATTGCAAGATGTGATGGACCACTCACACCAACTGCTACAAGGATTTTGAAAGCAAATGCAATTGAAGCTAACAAGTACACTGTCCAATGGAATGGAGGTGAGTTATACCAGGTAAGTGGTCCATGGAATGACCAGTGTGTGGTCAATGCTGTTGCTAGAACATGCACTTGTAGAAGATGGGAATTGACGGGTATTCCTTGCAAGCATGCTGTTGCAACAAATTGGAACATGTCACTTAACCATCAGGATGTAGGCTTACCAGAAGATTGGGTGCATCCATGCTATAGGTTAGATACTTGGAAGAAAGTTTATTCTTTTCATATCACACCTATTAGAGGTCCTGTTCATTGGCCCAAGTGCAATGTTCCAACCACACTGTTGCCACCAACTCACCAGCCACAAACAGGCAGACCTAGAAAAGCAAGGAAAAAATCAAAGTTTGAAAAGGATATAAGTATAGTCAAGGATGGTAAGATTTCAAGGAAACACAAGACTGTAACTTGTGACAAATGTGGGAACAAAGGTCACAACCAAAGGAGCTGCACTGGACCAAGAGTTTCAAAGGCAAGTAAGAGGAAAGGTGTGGATTTAGATGGTGATAATCCTGCAACTACTGCAACTGCACAGGATAAAGGGAAATCTGTGGCAACACAAGATGGTGCAAAAAAGAAGAAAGCACCAAGGAAGAAAACTATTGTGTTAGGTTGAATTTTGTTTGTTATTATGTCTGTTATGTCTGTTATGTTTAATATGGGTCAAAACATTTGGTTCTTAGGTCTGTTATGCTTAATATGGGTCAAAACTGTTATGTTTAGTATGCACAATATCAATTAAGTTGTTTTTGATGTTTATGGCATTCTATGCCTTGAAACTTGATTGATTAATGATGATTATGTTTTAGCTAGTTGGTATTCTCTGATTAATGGTGATTATGTTTTCTGTATTGGTTTTAGTTGTATAATGCTTGACTTTTGACTATGGGTCAAAACAGATGGTAGTTGGGTATTAAGTCTATTGGTGTAAGTTAATTTACTATGGGTCCTGCACATTACCAAACAAGCATTGAATGGCATTAACTCTGTATTGGTCTTTAAATACCATTTTACATCCTGTATTGACCCAATAAACACATTTAGTCACCCAAAACTTTACCAAACAAGTCAACCATGACTTCAAATCCATGCCCAATTGAAATTTCATCAGATTCTAGTTCATCTGGGGATCTAAGGTCTCCACAACCATGGAACATACCATATAACTACTCTAACTCAGTTAACAAAAAGACCATCTCCTCTGATTCCTTTGAAGTCAACTCTTTACCTAGTTGGATTTCCAGCTATCACTCAACATCAAAGGATGAAAAGATGTTTCCAAACCTGCTACAAAGTCCACAATGTTGGTCAGCCATCATGTTGAAACAAAAACTACTTCTAAACCAGGTAAGAGGGTTCAGGTGCTAGGGCTATGCAATCACCCCACTTGGGATGCAATTGGAGGAAGAGGCAAAAAAAGTATGCCAGCTTTTGGGAAGAACAAGACAACTGGGAAAGGGAAGAACAAGATAACTGGGAAAGGGAAGAACAAGATGTGATAGCTTTTGGGAAGAACAAGCTTTTGTGGTAGCTTTTCATGGTACTTGTAATATGCATCTAAGACTTTTGTAACTACTTTCTAATGAATGAAATTTAAATGCTACTAGTTAACTTCAAGTACAAACTGCTTTTTTTTTTCATTAATCAAAACCCCAAAATACAACTTCATAACAGCTTTTTTACATTAAACCCCAAACCTACTGACCTAACCATCTAACTAATGCTGTACATTACAGACACAAAAAGCAAAACCCATGACACAATCAGATATTTCTTCATTCTTGATCTTTCTTGCTCAAGATCTTGTACCATAGCTTGATGATTGTTCAGGGACTTTAATAACCCAGGAATAATTGCCATAGAACGTTGACACATTTCGGGGTCAAACCAATCAACAAACTTGTTACACTCCTGTGAAACAAAATAAACCAACAAGATCAACAAAATATTTTGTGCAATTACATATTAAAACCATAAACACATACCAGTTGGGGACAACCATAAAACCTTCGACCTGGGTTTCTATTAGTCCATGAAGTTTTAATAACAGCAACTGAATGACAACGAGGACATGTGGGCATTTTCTTGTTTTGATTTGCGACTAACTGTGATTAGAACATGGTGGTGGAATTAAAGAAAGGTTAGGTGGGTTGGGGAAGACTGTGTGGGTGGGTGGGTGGAATTAAAGAAAGAGGGAATAAACTAGGGTTAGATATTTAAGCGGGAAAAGAGTGTAAGATAAATTGACCATTTTGCCCCTTTAGTTATCTTAGAAAACGGGCGTTATCTACTATTTGTGGGGCCTATGGGACTGAGGGACTAACGGCGCATAACGTTTCTGACTTAAGGACCACCGGCGCAAGTTTTTTGGTCAAAGGACTGAATCCGCCAGTCAACGCAAACCACAAGGACCATTGGTGTAGTTTACTCCCTTTATTTCAGCAATAAACATAGTCCTAAACATCACTAAATTCAACAATGAAAAAGAAGTCCCAAATACCCTTTAATAACTAAATGGGTCTCAAACGAAAATAGTCTCAAACACCCTTTATTTCAGCAATAAACATAGTCCTAAATATAACTGAATTCAACAATGAAAAGGAGTCCCAAATACCCTTTACTAGCTAAATGAGTCTTAAACGAAAACAGTCTCAAACACCCTTTATTTCAGCAATATATATAGTCCTAAACATCGTTGAATTCAACAATGAAAGTCCTGAATAACCTTTAATAATTAAATGGGTCTCAAACGAAAACAGTTTCAAACACCCTTTATTTAAGCAGATAGCATAGTCCTAAACATCAAAGAATTCAGCAATGAGTCTCAAACGAAAACAATCTCAAACACCCTTTATTTCAGCAATAAACATAGTCCTAAACACCACCGAATTCAGCAATGAAAAGCAATCGCAAATACCCTTTAATAACTAAATGGGTCTCAAACGATAACAGTCTCAAACACCATTTATTTTAGCAATAAACATAGTCCTAAATACCACTGAATTTAGCAATGAAAAACAATCCTAAATACCCTTTATTAACTAAATGAGTGTCAAACGACAATAGTCTCAAACACCCTTTATTTCAGCAATAAACATAGTCCTAAACATCAATGAATTCAACAATGAAAAGTAGTCCATACATCTTTAATAACTTATTGAGTCTCAATTGAAAACAGTCTCAAACACCCTTTATTTTAGCAATAAACAAAGTCCTAAATACCTCTTTATTCAGCAGTTCCAAACACCCCTTCATAACTAAATGTACCTATGCAAAACTAGCCCAAATGCCCCGTTATTTATGCAATAAACATAGTCTCAATCGCTCTTTTTCTCAGCAATGCAAAAATGTCCCAAACACCGCTTAATAACTAAATGTACCTAAACAAAAACAACCCCAAGACCCTTTTGATTCAACAATAAACCATAGTCCCAAACACCGCTTAAGAAGTAAGAAAGTAAAAAAATCAACATAAAATTCATTGCTTTATAGATTTTTAACTAAAGATAGTAAAGTTATCGATATTAAAATTAAAGTCACATGAATAATACCTTGATAACTGATAAGTTAATGCTGGATTGTGATTTGAGGATTCGTGCATCACATGAGAGAGAATTGGATTACAAAAAATATGAGCTAGAGAAAGTGAAATAGAGTGAGGGCAAAAAAATACCCATATTACATGTTTTCATCTCTACTTTTTGTGTCGTCCTAATAGCCCAATAAGAATAAAAGACAAAGCCTATTATGCCCTTAATATTAAAAAAAGGCCCAATTCGCCCAAGTTAGGACATTCGGGTATGATTTGCCACCTTTAGTCTAAACATTCCAGGTTCGAACACCGCCTAAGAAACTCCCCCCATTGTAGGTTTCCAAGTCTTATGCATTGCAAGTTCACACTGAGAAGATTCGGAAAACCATGAACACCAGACGTGGGACCCAACTCACAGTTTTGAAGCTCCAATTGTGTTAAGTCTAAACAAGAGAAAATATGGTTAGTTAACCTAAGTGGTCGTTGTTCTTGATTTACAAGAGTCAAACTGCTCAAGTCCTTTTCCGGTTAAAAGAAAAATACAGTTATTAATGTCTTAAGCATCCATCGCACCGTGACATTCATGTATATCCAAAGGACAAAGTTTGTTAGTGGACCTTTAAGATGAAGCAAGAGCCTACTAATAATCCCCCCATAGTGACTATAACTTCTTGTAACTTGTAAAAACTTATAAAAATTATTATCGAAGACGAGTTGTGTGAGCATCGTCCACTTATATCTCGATTCTTTCGACAAGATCCCAGTTCTCACCGCTTCTTGTATTGGCATACGTTCCAGAATATTATTTATGACATCATCCGGCATATTGCTAATAAAATCTTCTTGGGGTGCAAATTGATGTGCTTGAGGTGTACCATGTACAACTTCCATGATTCTAATAACACAAGTCCTAAATAGACACATTCAAAATTCAGAAATATCTAAAACTTATACAAATGATCATCATTTTGATACAACAAAAGTAAATCCAAACAGTATTCCTCAGCATGATGTTGTTATGTTATGTATGATTATTGCTTGCATTTCATAATATGATTACATAAATGAATAAGTACAACCGACTACTAACGATGCACTCCTGATAACTAACTGAAATTCAAATACAAATCAGCATACATGGCTAGTTGATACATATATCGAAGTCTGACTAAACGTAACCCTGATCACATAAATGTTCATATTTATCTGTTTATTGTGATTTGATACATCTAGATAAGGAATTGTAAGGGTGTTAAGTTATTTCAAAAAGCAACAATGGATATAATTATTAAATAAGCAATCCCAAACACCTCGTAAATATAATATAACACGGACATAATTAACCAGATCAAGAATTTAGCTTAGGCCACAGAACATAACACGAGGTCAGACATATATCTAGATCACATGTAGATCAAACCGGAACATAAAACAGCATACGTCGGGAATTAAGCTTCATAATTCAAACTCATATTTAAAAAGGTTCGTTAAAGGATTGATACAGGTGGTTAACTACTTAACTATTGTTTCTAAGTTGAATCAATGCATACACATTTTTTTCACATCCCATTGTTGTAAGACACAACAAACCCGGAGCTCAGATGTCGATTAAAAACCTACACGCAAATCCAAAACCTAGAAACAAAGGAAGAACTCGACAAATAAGCTAAGGAAGCAAACAAACAAGAAACAATTTAACCTCTTATTCAACAAGAAACACTGTAGCGTACAAAAAAAAAAATCTGATATTGAGTTATTGACAAGAACATGCACAACAAAGAACTGTACTAATCTTTATTGATAATACTCGTTACTGGGCTCAGGTCGTGGGCTTATGGTTTATATGTTGCATTTGTAAGTGCAAATGTGCAATATATAAACCTTAACTGATCCTAGTTCACAAACAAATTTGAGTGGACTAATATAATACTTTCTAATACGTAATCTTTAGCAAAAAAAATCATGACAATTCGACAAAGAAATAAGTTACCATAACTTTATTTAATAATCAACCAATAAAATAATGGGCTCTGTATGAGCTAAGAGTGTATCCAAGGCTCGTATCTTGTTTTTAGTGGTTCACTTTGCTAAAAGAGTTTGGGTTAGTATACAATTATAAGTATATATATATATATATATATATATATATATATATATATATATATATATATATATATATAGAATCTGGATCGATTGAGAAGGTTTTTATTTTGAGAAGATTGAGAAGGTTTTCAAAAACGATAGATTTTTTAACTTTGATTCATGTTTTTCAAGGTAAAACTCATTTTAATGTGATTAAAATTCAAAATGTGTAAAAAAAATTTGAATCAATGTTAAAAATCTCTCGATTTTGCGATATATGTAGAATACTGAATCATCTGTACAAATTTAATGAATCATCATCATAACTCGATTTTAACAATGATTTGTGAATCAAATTTGTAATTTATAGATTCGATTCACCATAAAATGATGTTTTACTTGTGAATCAAATCAAAAACATGAATCAGTTTGTTCAAACGAAGATTTCTCAATCTTCTCAAAATAAAAACCTTCTCAATGGAACCGGATCCTATATTTTATATATATATATATAATATATATATATATATATATATATATATATATATATATATAATAAAGCAAAAACTGCGACGTCGTTTTGCTCCGGGCTTTTCCCGCCAAAATTGTTGGGCCATTTAAAACTGCGACGTCGTTTTGCTCCGGGCATTTAGAGTGTGATACAGACTCATCGAGTAAACGTCAATTGTACCAAGTCTATTTGTGTATTTACTCATTTGGTTTGGGGCTGATTAAATGTCCTATCTTTCCAACCAGAAGTTGTAGTTCCGCGGTTGAGTTTCCTTCAATTCGTTCTCACTTGAAGGGTTTCCATTATCTGACGAATGAACGTACATGTCTCTTTAATTAACCTTATGTTGGATTTGTGTGATGCTACTTATGTATAAAATTTTCTGCTTTACCCCCGTAACATTCATAAAATGATTATATATCATTTAAACAACGACGTTTAAGATTTTTGGGTGTTTGACATTTCGATTTAAAAGTGAGTATCCGTTTATAGAGTTTTCAAATAGTATAATTAGTCACTTTCTAATTTGAGACCACTTGTGGGCTATTGACCTTCTATAAAAAGGCTAGATTCGTATGCAAGTGGAGGCGTGGAGCTTAAGATTAATTAACATCGATCATCTCAGGGTTTACTTTGTAGAAATATTTAAAAATATCGGGTTTTCAATCAATTAGGTTAAAGTATGGATCTTGTCCTTATACCTTGGACATAATCTTAAGTGATCTGATATTGACAGAATAAGGGGCCGTTTAATGGGATTAGAAGGATATGGATTTGTTAATGGAATGGTGAAAGAAATATTTTAGAGAAAAAAAAGTTATATATTTAAATTAAATAATTGTTTATGTCAAAAGATTATCTGAAGCTATTATTTTAAAATAATTATTAAGAGAGATAGGTCATGTGTGCAACAAGCTTTTGGAAGTGACAAACGGTAAGCATTTGCTTGTTTAACAACACCTCAACAAGCGTTTGTAACATGACCAACTGCTCCAATTTTAAATTCTTCCTGAAGAAGCGGCAAACGACAAGCGGTAATCATTTGCTTGTTTTACACCTTATAATTACAGTTACATCTACGTTACCAAACACATTTTTTTAACAAACAACTACTGCTTACTGCTAACTGCTACAGCTATATGTCGCCAAACAAATTCATAAAGTAAATGGAAGGTCCCACATAAAAAGATGTAAACTCTACTCAAAGTTACATGTCTAGTAAGGATTCATTCAAATGGTTTCATGCCCAATAATGTAATCTAAAACTTAAACCAAACAATTGTATTAGACGTTAAACCAATTCCCCTTTATCAAAAACCACCAAACAAACGGGCCCGAAATACCAAAATGATGGTTGTTGGGTATCAATACAAATGTGATGAGGATTCTAAAAAGTCAAATTGATGTGTGTAAATCGCAAGCTCTAATTTATAAACTGGATTTCATCAATGTTTAAGGATTTCTACACAATACACAAGCAAGTATACTTGATGTATAGTAATATAGGTATGGTTACTGGTTAGTCAGAGTTTTGAACACAAACGAAAATAACTAAAATAATGAATTGATCTATGAAAGCAAGTAGAGGTGGCAAATCTTGCTCAAATTGTAATTTTAAGGGCTTTTTGGTACATTTTTTAAAATTCATGGGCGTTTTTTGCCCCTTACTTATTTCTAATGGGCTCTTATGGGCTTTAAATAAAAATAGATAAATCTAATTGGGCTAACTGGCACGCAGGTATATAACCGGGCGTTTTTTGTCCCATTCCTTTTTCTTTCTTTCTTCCGTTGTTAATTGGGCACACGACCACAAAACAAAATTTTCACACAATTCCAAAGCAAAATCAACACGAGTATCATACTATCTTTTTATGCATAATTATTAATTAATATATGATTTGAAAATTTTAAAATCTTCGTATGTTTAATTATTTGCAAATTAAATTTAGGGTTAGTAAATGTAGATTTTTTCAAAAAAAAAAAAAAAAAAAAAAAAAAAGTCCAAACTCTCTCTAGGCAAAAAATACCCCTAACTGCTCTAATCGGTAACATCCAAGATCCTCTTAATCCATTTGTTTCTTGCTTCAATTTGTTAAAAATAGTGATTAAACATTGGTGTTTTATCATTGTTTTCATCAGATTCGTTGTTTGGATACAAAGATTTAAGGTTTTGGTGATCGTTTTCTTTAGGGTTTCAAGACCGATTAGTGATTTTGGAGACACTCCACAAACTATTCATTCAAGTTAATTCTACACTCCTAAATCATCAAACTTGGCCTTATATATTACTGAGATCGACTACAAAGTCCCCTACTAATTTTATTCTAGTCGGATTCTTTTTGGACCGATTAGGGTTTATTGGTTAGGGCTTTGTATTGTCGGTTTTATTTGGTTCATTGATTCCGGTTTGAAGCTGTTTTTGTCTTGGGTCGTGATTTCCTGAATCTGGTATTGTAGTGTGTGAAGGGTTTGTATGTAGTGGGTATGGAATGAGGGTTTCTGAGTTAGAAGGGGAGTGGGGTTGGGAGAGGTGTGAAGGAGAAGCAACATGGTTTGGCAGCAAAGGGTACTGATTGTGTTGTGAATGAGGCTGAGAATAACGATGGAACTACTGTTGTTCCTACTAAGGTTACTGGGACTAGGGCTACTGTCGTCCTGACTAAGTCTCTTGATGACTCTATTAATACTATTGGCAACGAGGCTACTGTTGAATCTTGTAAAAGCTTTGAGAATGCCATGAGTGGTGCAATCCATGCAAAGTCAGTTTTCCACTGAGGAGGCATGTAAAACTACTCAAGCATCTAGTGTAACCAGTGGAATTGCTCAGAAGGAATGCACAAAGGAGACTGGATCATATGCAAGGTTTTTTCTAAGGCGAATCGATTGGGAAAAGTGCCAATTTTCGAACATTGCTAGCACCGGTTAGCAATGGAGCTGATGTTGCTATTTCAAGGGATTCTGTCAACATTGTTCATGATCGTTTTCGGAACACTGTGTATGGTTTCTTTTTGGGAAAACGTGTTGCATACCCAGTAGTAGAGAACTATGTGAGGAATAATTGCAGTAAGTTTGATCTAGTTAAATCTATGATTAATTCTAATGGGGTATTCTTTTTCAAATTTAATTCAAAAGACGGGATGGATGCATTGCTTGAAAATGGTTCGTGGTTAATTCATAACGTGCCATTAATTCTGAAAAAAATGGACGCCAGATGCGAATATTATGAAGGAGGATGTGCGTGATGTTCTGGTTTGGGTTAAGCTCCATGATATTCCTATTACCGCATTCACGGAAGATGGTTTGAGTGCTATTTCTACTAAACTAGGCACCCCATTGATGCTTGATTCTTACACGGCCACTATGTGTATGGAGTCGTGGGGTAGGTCTAATTATGCACGGGCCATGATTGATCTGAGAGCTGATACAAAGTTAAAACACTCCATCATGGTGGTGGTTTCAAAATTTGTGGGTGAGGGGTACACTATGCACGCTATTCGTGTTAAGTACGAGTGGACATCTCCTCGTTGCTCAAGTTGCAAGGTACTTGGTCATGTTTCTAATGAGTGTCCTAAGAAAATTGCTACGAATGCTATTAAGAACACGAAAACGGCAAGGCAAGTTGTTCGTGGGGTTCAAATTGGTTCAAAGTCACATTTTGTTTATAAACCTAAGGCACCAAGGAAATTGAAGGAAACTAATGATAAAAATGATACTACGGTTCCTTCCACATCGAACCCGTTTGATGTTTTGAGCTCTATGGTATATGAGGAGGAAGGAGAGGGTCGTAAATCTTCTAGTTTGCATGAAAAGAGCCAAGTGGAAGGTAATGGGAACAAGGATAAACATGTGAGTGCTCCTAGTGATTCATTTGGTAGTCCAAGTACTACATCTCTGGTTGATCGGATTAATAATATTGAAAGTCAAATGCTTGATGGGAAGCTTGTGCTATTAGGTGATGATGGGAAGCCGCTTCCTATGCAAAAGGAGGCTAATGTGACATCGGTCTGTGGACCTAGTTCCACTATGGAAATGCAAGGGGAAAACTCTAATAGTGATAAAATCGAAGATATTTATAATGAGACATCTCAGTTCATGACTAGTGGAGGTGCATATGATGCTAGTTTACATGAGGATGAAGATTTTGATCTATATGACACTTATGCCCTTAAAGGTTTAACTCCGAAACAGCGGGCATTTTGTGATGCGATGGATATTAATCTTCGTGATTAGTTTAAACATTAGATTTATTTCTTATCCTTATAGTAGTTGTTCATAAGATTGGTCTGTCTTTCTTATGTTAGTGTTGGTTTGAAGCACAATTGGTGTGTTTGTCTTCCGTCTTTGTAACAGGTTTAGATGTGAGATTCAACAACATCCTATGTATTTAAATGTTTTTTTAGAGTAATAAACTTTACTAGGGGTATTTCCTTTACAAAAAAAAAAAAAAAAAAAAAAAAAAAAAGTTGGGGTGGGGGGGGGGGGGTTAGCATTCTAGTTAATTGATATATGTATTTAATTATTTGCATTAAATTTTGTCAAATTTGCAACATATTAATTATTTAGTCAAATTTAAATATTTAATTTGTTCGAGGAGATTTTGTCAAATTTGCAGTAATGTTTAATTATCTGAACATGCTATCAAATTATTATTATTTAATTTTATGCAATTAGTCAAATTAATTGATAGATATATTTAATTATTTGCATTAAGTTTAGGGTTAATAATCTAATATGTTGAATATTTTTTAAAAGATGAATAAAAGGGGTTTTGGGGATTCTTTAGGACATTTTTTCATAAAAGGGTGTTTAGGACTCTGTGTAGAAACTAGAAGGGGGGGAGGGGTTGAATAGTTTCACCGTTTAGAATTACGTTTTAAAAAACTTTTAGTTCTTTTATGTTCTTTTTGAAAAACCGTTTGATTCAAATTTATACGATATCTATGAACACAATAATAAAGCGTAAAGTAAGTAAAGTAAAAACAAGAGATAAAGGAAGAACACAACCAAACCAAGACGCCGAGATTTATAGTGGTTCGGAACGAAGCTCACTCTTCACCCTACTCCACTCCCCGAGTACCACACTCAAGAGTTCACAATCACTATGTCAACACACTCCCTTCAGACGGAGCAAACCGTACACAAAGTTTAACGACACTAAGCGAAATGTCGAGTTCTAATCCTAGCTAGAACCAATCTACACAAAGCCCACGTGGCTACACGAACAAGCACTCTTGTCCACTTGGATTTACACACAATCCAAATCTTCACACGGACGATCACACCGTCCAAATATTCACACGGACGATCACCCCGTCTACTTGAATCTTCACCCGATCCAAGTATTCACGAACCTTCACTCGGTCCTAGTCTTCATTTCACGGACTCACACCAAGTCCAAGTCTTCACACACCGACACACCAACTTACACAAAGTCCTAATCTAGATAAACCACTTCACGGACTTACACTTTGTCCGTATTTATCCTAACACACCTAATCACGAATCACACACAAGTCGGATATACAAATTTACAATATATACAAATGAGAGAGTTTGGGGGAAGAAGAGAATCGTAACACAAGTTACGTGTGTGTGATGACCAATCTATAACACTTCGTTTCTTGACGAATACGAGCATTCTTCTCTTGCACTTTGATATAGAGGGTAACAGGATCACTTATAAACACATATCGACACGTTATAGTGATCAAAGAAGAGAGGAAGAAAGACCAGAATGTTTTCGTGCAAAGAGGGTTGTTTTTCTGAGTAAAACAGTGTTGTATTTATAGGCACCAGGAGGAGCGGGGGACGGTCCCTTAAAGTTGGACGGTCCCGTATATATAAGGGACCGTTGCCATGTTTACGGGACCGTCGCGACATACGCTCCTATTTTTGTCCTCATGTGGTGAAAGTTTATCTGGTGAAAAACTTATCTGATTTGAGCGGGAAACTAGCTGTTGGGAGATTTGAAATTCAAATTTATTTTCTTTAATAAAACAGTTCTTTTTAATTACAAAAATACTTTTGTAAAAACATTTTGTTACATAAAAATGTGAAGTTTTGAGAAAATAAATTATTTGATCACTTTACTAATGTCGGTATTGTGTTTGTTCATACCTGAAGTGATGTTGTAGTCGGTACGTTGTTGAAACGATTTTTCTAGATTAAAAACTTATCAAATGTAGTTTTACGTAACGTGTTTTTAAATTTTTTGATTAACAAAACGTATAGAGACTGAATAATGCAAATGACGTTTTTGACATTATTTGTATTAACAATCTCCCCCTTTTTGATGATTACAAAATATAAACTCATTTTAGTTAAATTATAATTTAATAAGTTTTTAATGACTTTTTCGTTTACTTCTCCCTCTTTTTGTAGAATAAAAAAGGCTTCGTCGGTGTATAGAGAGGAAAGAAATCGATAGTACTAATGCTCCCCCTTGCTTAGTGCTCCCCGTAGATGAGGGCACCGAGGAATCGAGCTATGGTGTTGTGCTACAAAAACAAGTTAGAGTACAATGCACACACACACACACACACACACACACACACACACACACACACACACACACACACACACACACATATATATATATATATATATATATATATATATATATATATATATATATATATATATTATATATATTTGAGAATTAGAACGGTTGAGAAGAGAATTAAGATAGATAGAAGGAGATAGGAGAAGAAGAAATGATGAGAGGAGGGTGAAATTAGATAGATTAAGCATGAAACAGATAATGTAGAGAAGAGAAATCAGAGTTTTAATACTGACTGGGGACGTTCCTTAATATACACCGACGGTCCCTTAAATATGGGGGACCGTCCCTGTATTAGGGACCGCCACCAGTGGGCGTGTTTAGGGCAGATGTAGTGTGATTTTAGTGTTTCCCATTTTAAATATGGTTAATGTCACACATTTTAAAGATAACCATGACAAGTATTACAACATAATAGCATAGATATCATCAACCACAATACATTCATTTATTAAAAGCATACATCACATAAGGATTCATACATCACATAATTAACCTACGAGCTATTTCTAGAATAACCTAACTTCCTAGAACATGCTTGGCTCAAAAGATAATCATTGATTATTTTTAACTAAACATGTAGGGATATTTAGTTAGAAGGTGGAGAATAAGATGGTGGAGAAGTTGGTTGAGCAGAAGGTGGCATGTTTGCAAGAGGAGTTGGTTGAACATTGGGTTGAGAAAGAAGATACTCAATGTGGGCAAACATGTAGTGGAGTTCACCTCTTAGGGAAGAAATGAGGTTAAAGTTATGAAAACAACATGCACAACCCATGGTGTGGTTGTTCACAAAGTTGTAGGGAATAGGAAACCCCATGATTAGAGATGGTGGTGGAGTAGAAGGAGTGTAATCCAATGGCCCATTTGGTAATAGAGACAAAGAAGTATTTGGTGGGAGTGGATGTGAACTTCTTGGTGAAGGTGACAAGTTTCCAAGATAAGGTGAGAAGTTACCAATGAAAGTTGAGAATTGAGAAGATGATGGTCTAGAAGAAGAGAAGGATGTTCCATTTGTAGACGGTGTTTTCATTGGTGCACTTGGTGCGTGAGGAGATGATGGTAGAGATTTTGGAGAGGGAGTAGTGTCTTCTAGAGTGAGATCAATGAAGTTGGTTTTTGGTGGTGTGATGGTGATTTTAGGCTTTTTTTTTTAGAGAAACAATGAGGTTGAGGAAGAGCCCATTGTAAAGAATGAAATAGAGATGAAAAAGAAAGGTGATGATGAAGAAGGAGAGGATGATGGAGGTTTAAATAATCAAATGTGACTTACATTTGGGCAAAGCATGCATTAAGCATATTAGGGCACATATATTTGTTTAACTAAACATGGAAATGGTGGTGATAAGCATGCAATAGGGTCAGGGTTGCAGAAAATGAGAAACAGTGCAAAAATCCGTGACCCATGGTGGACGGTCCGTTAAATATCGGACGGTCCTTTATTTATCAGGGATCGTCAAACAGTTTAAGGGACCATCGGCAGTAGGCTCCAGATTTCCACTCAGTTTTTCATTTCTGCAACTTGTAACTAGAAATACTACCCAAGCATTCAAATAACTGCATAAACATATTTAAAATAACTCAAACGAGATAGATTCCAAACAAATACAAGACATGTTCATACGATTACGAGATAACAAACAAGTCTAAAGATCACATATTAGTTCATAAAGTTGATAAGTAGAAATATGCATAATACAACCATAATATAGAATTCATTTCATGCAATAAAACAAGTCATTCATCCTTCTTTCTTTTCATGAAGTTCTTGATCCCTTTAGCCATAGTCTTGAACCCCTTACGTTGCTCGTCTCGTATTTGAGTAAGAAGAGTTATCATGGTTTGGTCTTGTGACTCGAGATTTTGAGGGATTTGAGGAAGGGAATTTGTCAATGTTTTGAGAAAGGTGGATGGAGTGGAAGTGCTAGCATTTGAGCTACCTTCATTTTCATCATCATTGATGTGTTGAGAGGATGAGACACCGGAGGACGACCCGGGAAGCAAGGATCTTTTACAACCAAGATCCGACCTTGTTTTACACTCAATATGTTGAGTGAGCGGAAACATGACACGATCATAGACTAGATAATCTTCCAACCTTAGGTGGGGGAAGTCATCCATGACACGATTATAAAGACGAGTTAACAACATGCCATAGGGCAAGTTCAAGTTCGCCTTTTTGACAACAAATTCCATTCTCCTAGCGATAAAGAATGCAAGATTGTATGGCGTGTAAGTTGCAATACAATAAAGCATATGACCAAGACAAGCAGGAATGTGATATCGATTGCCACCAAGACAAAAAAGCATTTTCACGAACGATTTTGTAGCAACCTGTAAAATTCCCAGTCATTTGTAAATGTTAATCAAGAAGCATTTTCACTAATGTTTTATACATTTTCATCCTAAAAAGGCATTTATACATTTCGTAAGATTTATTTAAAAGACGGTACATATATATAGATTTATATAACGAAACTTTTCACTATAACATAACTTATCATCCACTAACTTTTGAATATACGATATCTACGGATTCAATAAACATAAAAATAAGATAATATTATATATAATATTATTTTTGAACTTTAAGCATTTTAGGCATATCATTCATCCTCGCCACAAACCATTTCGTTTTCCGATACTATTTCCATAATCATTATTCGTGTTAAGCCAAGCTTAAACTATCAAAATCTCAGACTTCCTTATTATTCAGGTCATGTGTTGGAGCCGTTCCCATATTACATTTGACGCCACATTATCTTTGTCAACTACAGCCGAGGTGAGCTCATAGTCCCACTTTTATCTTTTATATTTTCAACTTGTGGGGAGATACATGCTATAAAACAGAACTCAAATATTTTCCGTATGCTATACCTGATTGATTTTGCCTAAGTTACCACTATTGCCAAAACTTGCGAGTGAACGCGAATATAGTGAATAGATCTATTGGAGGTTGACCGCCTATTTGAACTAGCCGGATGGATAGCCTTAGTTGCTAGCCGGACTAGTCAAATGCACTTTATTTGAAGGAAATAGGAAGATGGAAATCTCCTACACGAGGGCCTCATACTTACACCATTTCGATGGTGTACGTGTCATGAGACTTAGGGCAATATATCGAACTGCAATATTACTGTTTCTACTATGATTGTGTTTCTATGCAATTATACAAATTGAGACTTGTGTTCAAACTGATTATTATATACAAACACTATGGATTCACTCAACATTTTTGTTGACTTTTAGCATGTTTATCTCAGGTAACTAATGGAGCATTTCGAGGCATGGAGTGGGCAATAAACTGATGGTTTTTGGTGTCAAATAAACTCTATCATTCATTTCAAACTATCATATCTTTTGTGAGATATTAAACATTGGAATCCTTTTTGTACTTGAATTATTAAATGAATGATAATAACTTTCAAAACGCCTCTTTTGAGTCGTTTTCTATGATTATGAATGTGATCCTTTAAGTAATACCCCAATTAGTCTTCCGCTGTTAAGTTGAAATTTAGGGGGTGTTACAGATTGGCATCAGAGCCATGGTTATAGAGAACCAAGTGTATTTTAAACACTGGACTATAACTATGCTTTCAAAATGGACCATTTTACACCATACCACCTTACGCCCTCCGTGCCTACATATTTACAACATCGTGTATTGAGTGTTGCTTAACAGATTATTTCATATCAACTTTTATATACTTGATTCTATATTGATGACTTACATTTACTACTTCCGGGGTTATTACAGTACCATGTCTTCAGCTTCTCACCTTAGCACCTTACCATCTGACGTGGAGCCTGAGCCTTTCATGAGACCATTCAGGAGTCACCCAAATGGTCCCATCAGGATGCACACTCCCCGTAAGAGGGTACGATTACCAGTGGTTCCGATTATACCACCATCACCACCTCTATCCCCGACATCACCATTAGATATGATCATGCTGACACCACCATTATCTCCTGAGCACTCCATACCACCACTACTATCATCACCCCTCCACCTTCAGTCAGACCCGACTACCTTTTTAACCTACTTACTCAGTCATACCCATTCGTACCTCATCGCCGAGAGCCGACACCTGAGGAGGACTTACCCCTCAGAACCAGGCCCGCATAGCAGATCCTAGTGATTCGTCTTCCTCATCATTACTGTTCCCTCCAGGCTTTACCCCTCCAGCTCGAGTCTTCAAGACTGGGGAGACCTCCAGGGCAGCAGCTACCCGTACACCCACACCCTCCACTATCATGACGCGACTGGAGCGCCATGAGGAACAGATAGAGACGTTATTGAACTTCACTAATGAGATGTCACTCGACCGCCCTGAGACGGTCGATGGCACTATCTATGACCTCGTGACAGAGATGATGGACCTACAAGATGGTTTAACGAGGATACAGACAGAGACACGCTCTCAGATGACAGTTTTTCATTGGGAGAGACAAAGACAGATCGAAGAGGTTCTGCAAGCTCGCCACAGGGCCGCTACACTAGAGAGCCTCATCGAGGACATACAGGTCAGGCAGCAGACAGAGATACAGGGACTTCAGGATCAGATCACAGAGCTCAAGGGAAACATGGACGAGACATCCAGTAGTTAGACATATGTTACATCAGTTGTAGTTTTGAGGCATCTTAGCCTGCCGCATGTGGCATTAATAAAGGACCTTGTATCGTTTTGTTTTGTGAAACAACTGATCAAGTTATTAATATATGTTGTTGGTTATGGATTTACTATATATTGATGTTGATTTATGTTGTCGTGGTTGTTCATGTGTATTGTGATTGTATTCAGACATGTCGTGATGTTATTTATGATGGTTATGGTTCTTTGTATGTTATAACTGGGCTATAATCACAGACTTTTAATAATGAAAATTTCGAAGAAACTTGATGAATGTTGATGAACTCAAATAAGTACATTTTATTACTATCATTTATCCTATTAAATTGACTTGTTTTACTATATTATGTATAAGGATTGATACTTAATCGTCTACTTTTGTAATTCTCAGGTAAAAACAAGCATTTGGTGAAACTTAGCGATTTTGGACTAATAATGGAGCAAAACATGCATAAAGTAAAGAGTCTACTGAAATGAAGAAGATCAAGACTAATCTGCTCCAGATGCGCCGCATCTCACTCATGACATGCGCCGCATCTCTATCAAGATATCACCAAATACGATCCAAGATACAAGAGGACATGCGCCGCATCTAATCATGGAGTTACGCCGCATCTTCTGGCGGTGTACGAATATTCCTGAATATTATAATCTTGGACCCCACGCGAAGTTAAGTACATGCGCCGCATCTACTCCTTAGATGCGCCGCATCTTCCCTCAGACAGAAACTATAAATACCCCAAGACCAGACGAATTTCGAAGGCAATATATTAGATTCGAAGACCGAACAGGAGAAACCTAGGACGAATTCAGTCAAGGAGGCAGCACAAGACACACCCAAATCAAAGATACAAGAGCTGTAAGAAGGTGCTGCATGTGTTTAATTCATTAAGTAGTTTTGTTTTATTGTGTTAGCAAACTTTAATTCATCAGGATTGGTGGCTTGTGTAATGTAACAACGAAAGATTGCACTCCCTTTAATACTTGCTTTCCCATCAATTAAAGTTTATATGTTGATGTCTTTGGTTACTACTTATTAGTGCATTGATAACCTCTGTGTTTATTAGTGGCTTGCGGGCATTTGACTGCGGGACATAATGTGGCTCCCACGGTTATTACTAAATTGATCACTTAGGAATAACTTTTAGACATAAGTAATCATTAAGGGTTTACTCGCCGATAAGATTAGGACCAACAAGAAAGGGTTAACTACATACACTTCATATAAAGCTATCAATAAAACAAGTGACAAACTACTTAATCATAAGGACAGCCTTCTTATTGTCTCGAGTATTTATCTGTGTACGTGTGTGCTACTTGCTGATTCGTGCCTATTGGTTTATTTTATTATTTAATTGCAAACAAACCGTGCCAGTCTCTCAGGCTGAAACCCCCTTGCGTTAGGATATTAAAATACTGATTAGAATAACTAGATAATACGTTCCACTCCTAGTGATCGACACTCTACTTACCATTATATTCATACTGACCGGGTACACTGCTCGTTAAGTGTGTGTGTTATTGATAAGTCGGCTAAATATAAATTTAAAACTTGAGTAGGCATTAAAACTGCTAAACCGCAACGACACATCACGCGCATCAAGTTTTTGGCGCCGTTGCCGGGGAGTGAATTGTTATTATCTGTTAATTTGATTAGTATTTTAATTAGGTTTTTCTTTTTATTAGATTAATTGCATCATTGTACTATTTTGCATATTTGTTGTATTGTGTGTTAATTGTTTGCTTTTATTTTTGTGTGTTTATTTTTGTTTGTGTGTTTTTATTTTTGTTTTTATTTTTCTGTTCTGCTATCGTTGTACTGTGCTAAATCAAACGATACGGCGCATCTGATCTCTCAGATACGGCGTATTGCGTTTAATTTTTTTAAATACAACGCGTTTAATTAATTCGATACGACGCATCTTTTCCCCAAGATACGGCGTATCTGTTTTTAATACGAATTTTTTTTAAAAAAAGCGATAAAGTAATACGACGCATCTGCTTTAGCAGATACGGCGTATCTGTTTTTGATAAAAAAAATTTTCTAAACGTTAACGCCATACGACGCATCTGCCTTTGCAGATACGGCGTATCTATTATTTTAATTAAAAACAGTTTGCGAATTATTAAACAGATACGACGCATCGATCTATATCGATACGGCGCATCTTTCTGAATCAAAAATCGATATTTATTTTTAAACGTAACGAAAATACGGCGCATTAACTTTCGTTAATACGACGCATTTAATTTTAATTAGATAAGCTGATTTTTGATTAATTAATTCGATACGGCGCATTCTTAAATTCTAAAGCGGCGTATCTATTTTCTGGATAAAGTCTGATTAAATTTTAACGTATTAAGATACGGCGTATCCAACTCTTTGGATACGGCGCATCGTCTGCAGATATCAGCTATTTGTATTCATATATCCGTTTCTATATTCATTAATTTCTCTTCTAGCGAACAAATCCTACTGATGATTTTACCTTGGATGACAGATTTTGCTATGGAAGACATGTCAGTTAACGGATATCTTGCTAAGAAATGCTTGTTTTCAGATTCATTCAATGTACTCATGATCGATGCAGATTTATTCTCTTGGGAGACTCCTCTTGAAGCTGCTTTTAAGGAATTCATGCGTTTATGCAACATTGACAAAGAGGTATTCTCTTATGATGTATTTGTGAGGTACACTGGAGAAGAATTGTCGCTCTTATGGCCTATCATTGAAGCCGAAGGATTGAACTGGACTACTATCGAAGAAGATGATGGGAAATTCTATCTTGCATACATGGACTCAAGCAACAACAGCTGTGGTGGAGGCAATGCCCAAATCTCTTACATGCCTTATTCCGAACAGTACTGGGGATTGAATGAAAACTATCAGGATAATGACATGAATTATGCTTTGGCGGAGTTACTATTTCATGGGAGATTGGTAAGATTGATAGACCTCTCCCTCAATGATTGGCTAGAACTCAAATATGGTAGTCCAGAATTTGCCCCTGCAAATGAAGTCAAGAAGAATATGACTTCATGGTTGACTCGAAGTTTTAAGAAGCAATTTAACGAGTTCATGGAGATAAAAAAGAATATGATTGGAAAGGTTTGCTTTGACGTTAACCACGATCCTCACGATGTTGATTTTTCAGAATGGTTGGCTAGTAAGTTTAATAACCATAAGAGCATGGATCGTGCTACTAAGGATGCATTATGGGTATATTGGATGAGAGGAGAAGACGAAGAAGTAGAAAGCGATTATGGGTCGTCACTTCATGATTCAACAATCAATGAGGGCATTGAAGAACTTTTCAGGATTGACATTGATGTGTTAGATTATGAGACACCCTTGTGCAAGCAATTCAAGGAATTTAACTACCTTCTTCAAGTCGACGATGATGTGCTTACTGGAGATCTACCAGGATTTAAGACTTATGACGATTTCGAAAACACCTGGTACTATGAATGGAATGACCAAGTACCATGGGTTTGGGATAAACCATGGGAATTTGCGCACATTAATCACACTTGTACACCCTTCGTTTTCAAGGACGGGAGTAGTGTTTGGCCGACCTGTGATTATAAGAGTGACGGAACCTGTAATGGGGGAAGTATAATTGGGATGAAACGGGTTGGAAACGATGTAACCTTTGAAGATTATGAGTGGTACGATAATGTTGAAGACTGCCCACAAAAAGCGGAGGCTTTACAAGAAAAGGGGAGAATTGAACGCTTGAAAGGACTTAAGGGGACATCGGATACTACTTTCTGGGAATGGGTGCATAAACAATTTGATGATTTCACGAAGCTTAGTCGACGGTTACAATATGATTTGGAAAGAGAATGGGAGGCGATTCAAGATGATAATAACGATAAGTCGTTGATTGAAGAACTAGATGATTATTTGATTAAGGATCCTTATTTTAAGTTTGTTGATAAAGACGAGGAAGAGTTCACCAAAAGAAAGTGTCAACTACTTGGGATTCCTTACAATGAGCCACCCATGATTATTTCTGAAAAATTTAAAATCATCAAATACTCTTTGGGTCCTGATGAAGTATATACTGCGGTGAAGACAAAGAGTTATACTAGATTAAGTCGAACGGAAGAAAACATCGCAGAGATATACGGGAAAATCTTTCGGATGAAGGAAGAAGGATGGACCGTGACAAGGACTGAATAATGAGCTGAACGTGAGTCTAACTTGAAGACTCTGGAATAAAGACAAGTGCTTACCGGGAGACAACCCGGATTTATCTTTTTCTGTTTTCTGTGTCGAGTCAGTCAGGCCCGCATGAGGATACGGCGCATCTCAATTCTGAGATGCGACGCATCTCCTGCAATGGTCATATCTTATTTTATTTTTCTGCATTTTTATTTCCGACTTTAAAACTATTTATCAGTTTATTTTAATGCGGCGCATCCCTGGTTAAGGATGCGGCGCATCTTTATTCTGATCCGTATTTATTCCAGGCTCGATACGGCGTATCTTCTTCCATAAGATACGGCGCATCGACTGACCTGATGATTTTCAGTTTTAATTTTTAAGTTTTATTCTTATCTAACTACTAATGTATTATGCAAGTTTGAACCTTTCTTATCTTAGGTGTGTTTTAAAGTGTTGGTGGTATTATAGTTTCCTGGATTTCCTGTGGATACATCAAGTATGAAGCTTTAACGTTCTCATCCACAAGGAAGATGATTTTTGCTCTTATCTAATGGAGGATCATACCGAGCAAATCTCAGGGGAGTTTTTCTGTTCTAATTCTTTTATTTTCCAGTTTTTACCTTTTATACAAACAACGAGGACGTTGTTTAACTTAAGTGGGGGGGATTGGAGAATTAGAACACTCAACAATTACTTGTCCTAAACTTTTTCAAAAATTATGCTTAAAATGTGCTTAATATATCAAACTTAAAATTTTTTTTTAGCATGTTTTTGTTTAAGATCTAAGTTGCATAGCTGCACACATGACGTTATTTTCAAAAATTGTGATTTTCCAAAATTCACAAATCTATGAGTGTGCCGGTGACTTGTAAACTTTAGAACTTGGCTTGTATACTATTCGAGACCACCATAATGAGTATTATTTATATAATTGGAATGACTTGTCTAAATTGGTAAAATTCTAGGATTACACCCAAATAGCCTTTATATGTTATGTGTTATTAACTAACTACACTGGTTAGTTAACCCCCGTATAAACCCTTTTGTTACTCTCATTTTTAGAGTAAGATACCCCTAGAAAAACACTCAGAGCCATTCCTTTCGTTTCTTACACCTATGTTTAAAATGTTTCGTTACACCCTTACACCTTAGCCTACCCTGTAGATTAGAATCCGTGGTTGGTTAATTGCTATAGGCAAAGTGTGTTTCCTTACATTACCTGTGTTCGCGTGCGTAATTCATTATCTTTGGTTAGGTCGGGAAATTGCACAATGCAATTGGAGTGAAAGTAAATATTGTATATCTTTGAGTTTATTTTTCGTGTGTTTACTACTTTCACTATTACCATTATTTCTGAAGTTATGAAAAGTATGGAAAAATTATCCGGAAAGAAAGTTGTAGTGATGTGGTGAAATTTTACACATCTATGTTTATGTTTCAAGTTAAAAAAAAAAAAAAAAAAAAAAAAAAAAAAAAAAAAATAAAAAAAAATGAAAAAATAAGAAAAGAAAGAAAGAAAGAAAAGTTGGATGTTAGTTTTAACCAACTTATGTAAAGTTATGTAAGTGGTCGATATCACCACTATTTGTTGTACTATATCTATGGATTGAATGGGAATTGGCAGTTATGGGAATGCCAATTAAGGTTTATTCTTTGATTAAGATCTTGTTGAGTATAATTCGTGTCTACCTAAAGCGTGTGTTTCAAGTGTTAAAGCGTGAGTTATTCGATGATATGAGTCTTATTCATGGGATGGTTGGGATAGTGATTAACCACACTTAGGATTTTAATTTATTTGTTTTGTTTATTTTTATTTTTACACCAATTTATATCCCAAATGTTATCCATTCCCTTCATTATTCTTTATCCAACCAAACCTTTGATTTATTGAGATTAGGGATTTGAGCAATCTTAAGTATCGTAGTCGTGGATTCGGCTATGTATTTATGATTTTGTCGCCCTTTTTGATATATTATTATTGGTGAAGTTTGGACCTATCTTTAGCCTATTCGAGTTAAGGATTTGAGCAATTGCAAGTATCGTGTTCGTGGATTCGATCATGTATTTGTGATTTTGTCGCCTTTTCTGGAATTTGAGATCGATAGTGAAAAGAGAATAATCGACCCTTAAGCCTACAAACCCTTTTTACCGCTTTAGACTTGTTATTCCTTAGCTTTAGTGGAGGAGATGTGTATACTTGCCAAGCTTATGATAGAATATTCGTCGCGACTGGACAGTTAAACGATTAGATTTGCTTTTATCGACTTATTTTATTTTACTTCTAATTCGTTAAAGTGTTTAGTTGTGTGATTATGAAATAAACGAATACATGCTTAAATATAAAAATAAATCCTAACATCTTTTAGGATACATTTTCATAAAAGAAATTCTAAGGTTTACTTGGGGACAAGTAAAGTTCAAGTGGGGGGATATTTGATGAACTCAAATAAGTACATTTTATTACTATCATTTATCCTATTAAATTGACTTGTTTTACTATATTATGTATAAGGATTGATACTTAATCGTTTACTTTTGTAATTCTCAGGTAAAAACAAGCATTTGGTGAAACTTAGCGATTTTGGACTAATAATGGAGCAAAACATGCATAAAGTAAAGAGTCTACTGAAATGAAGAAGATCAAGACTAATCTGCTCCAGATGCGCCGCATCTCACTCATGACATGCGCCGCATCTCTATCAAGATATCACCAAATACGATCCAAGATACAAGAGGACATGCGCCGCATCTAATCATGGAGTTACGCCGCATCTTCTGGCGGTGTACGAATATTCCTGAATATTATAATCTTGGACCCCACGCGAAGTTAAGTACATGCGCCGCATCTACTCCTTAGATGCGCCGCATCTTCCCTCAGACAGAAACTATAAATACCCCAAGACCAGACGAATTTCGAAGGCAATATATTAGATTCGAAGACCGAACAGGAGAAACCTAGGACGAATTCAGTCAAGGAGGCAGCACAAGACACACCCAAATCAAAGATACAAGAGCTGTAAGAAGGTGCTGCATGTGTTTAATTCATTAAGTAGTTTTGTTTTATTGTGTTAGCAAACTTTAATTCATCAGGATTGGTGGCTTGTGTAATGTGACAACGAAAGATTGCACTCCCTTTAATACTTGCTTTCCCATCAATTAAAGTTTATATGTTGATGTCTTTGGTTACTACTTATTAGTGCATTGATAACCTCTGTGTTTATTAGTGGCTTGCGGGCATTTGACTGCGGGACATAATGTGGCTCCCACGGTTATTACTAAATTGATCACTTAGGAATAACTTTTAGACATAAGTAATCATTAAGGGTTTACTCGCCGATAAGATTAGGACCAACGAGAAAGGGTTAACTACATACACTTCATATAAAGCTATCAATAAAACAAGTGACAAACTACTTAATCATAAGGACAGCCTTCTTATTGTCTCGAGTATTTATCTGTGTACGTGTGTGCTACTTGCTGATTCGTGCCTATTGGTTTATTTTATTATTTAATTGCAAACAAACCGTGCCAGTCTCTCAGGCTGAAACCCCCTTGCGTTAGGATATTAAAATACTGATTAGAATAACTAGATAATACGTTCCACTCCTAGTGATCGACACTCTACTTACCATTATATTCATACTGACCGGGTACACTGCTCGTTAAGTGTGTGTGTTATTGATAAGTCGGCTAAATATAAATTTAAAACTTGAGTAGGCATTAAAACTGCTAAACCGCAACGACACATCACGCGCATCAAATGTAGAGAAAGTTGCTGAACTTCAGCCTTTGTAGATGATGAATCAGTTTGTTCTTTAGCAATCCTATACCAAGAGTTGATCATTTATTATAATGCATGTACGATAGTACCCGGACATGTCGTGATTTTATGATTCTCAGTTGGTTGTGATTTCACATTGTGACAGTATTGTTATGACTTGTATACAATTACCTTGTTACTTGAATTATTCTAACATGGTCATTATGTGGATTCTAAATCTGTGTTTTCTTATGGTATTAATAGAAGTATGGCTCGCACAAGAAAAGAAACTACAACACCAACACCATCCATGACTCCAGTAGCTATCCAGAAACTGGTAGCCGACAGCATTGCTGCAGCTTTCGAAACTCAAGCGGCTACAATAGCTCGTTCGAGTAGCAACAATAGGGCAATGGGTGAAAGCGAGGCATCTGCATCTCGCAAGTGTACCTACAAGGAATTCATGAGTCGCAAGCCAACTTACTTTAAGGGTTCAGAGGGAGTGACTGAACTTGCTCATTGGTTTGACCGTACTGAAACGGTCTTCATGAGAAGCGGTTGTCCTGACAACTGCAAAGTCACCTATGCCACAGGGACTCTTCTGGAAGATGCCCTATCATGGTGGAATGCTACCGCCCAAACCATGGGTATTGAGGAAGCGTATCAGATCACCTGGGCCGAATTGAAACAGAAAATGCTAAAGAAGTATTGTCCACGTACTGAAATTAGGAAACCGGAAGAGGAATTCCACCAGCTGGTTGTGAAGGGGAATGATATAAGAACTTATAACAGGAGGTTCCAAGAACTTGCTGCACTATGCCCAACCATGGTGCCAGATCTTGAAAAGATGTTGGAAAAGTACGTCGAGGGACTGCCTCGAAGCATTGAGGGAAATGTCACCTCATCAAAACCACCAACTCTTGAAGAAGCCATCACCATTCCACAAAGATTACAAGACCGGGAAATTAAACGGGGTTCTACATCCGGGAATAATGATCATAAGCGAAAGTTGGATGATAGAAGCACCACTACTCACAACAAAAACAGGTACCACAACAACAACAACCGTAACCGCAATTATTAGCAAAATTGCAACAACTATCACCACAACAAAATCACAGGCAGGAAGCTGCCAGGGCTTATGTTGCTGCACCAACTGACAGAAGAGGTTATACCGAAACACTACCCCCGTGTAACCGATGCAGAATGCATCACACTGGGCCTTGTGTTGCAAAATGCAGAAAGTGCCGAAAAGCAGGCCACAGAACTAGTGACTGCAGGGCCACTAGTGCAAATTTACAACCGATAGCAATAGTGTGCCACGGGTGCGGCAAGAAGGGGCACTACAGGAACCACTGCCCAAGTCAGAATGCTAATCAGAACAACGCTGCTCGTGGGAGAGTATATGTACTAGGTGACGGAAATGCACCGCAGGACCCTGGCGTAGTCACGGGTACATTCTTACTTAACCAACGAAATGTTAAAATTTTATTTGATTCCGGAGCTGATAAGAGCTTTGTGTCTACTTCATTTTCTTCTCTGCTTAACATTGCCCCAATAAAACTAGACACTACGTATGAAATTGAAATAGCTAACGGGAACCTAATAGGCACCAATACGGTAATCCGAGGTTGCACCTTAACCTTACTAAACAAACCTTTTCCCATCGACCTCATGCCTATTCAACTTGGTAGTTTTGACGTTGTCGTTGGCATGGATTGGTTATCCAACCACCGTGCTAGAATCATCTGTGACGAGAAAGTCGTCCACAATCCACTCAATGGTGAAACTCTTATTGTTCGCGGCGATCAAAGTAGAACTCGACTTAGCATTATCTCGTATATCAAGACGGTGAAGTATATGAATAAGGGATGTTACGTGTTTTTGGTTCAAGTGACGGAAAATGAATCGAAAGAGAAATGGCTTGAAGATGTGCCAGTTGTCAAAGATTTTTCTGAAGTGTTTCAGGAAGATTTGCCCAGTATTCCACCCGTCCGTCAAGTAGAATTTCAGATTGATTTAGTGCCTGGGGCGGCACCAGTTGCAAAAGCACCCTATAGGTTGGCACCTTCTGAAATGAAAGAGTTATCTGAGCAATTGAAAGAGCTATCAGATAAGGGATTCATCCGACCGAGTTCATCACCTTGGGGAGCTCCGGTCTTATTCGTCAAGAAGAAAGACGGATCGTTCCGAATGTGTATTGATTATAGAGGGTTGAACAAACTCACCGTGAAAAATCGATATCCATTACCCAGGATCGATGATTTGTTTGATCAGTTACAAGGATCGAGTGTCTACTCGAAAATTGATCTAAGGTCAGGATATCATCAGCTGAGATTCCGAGAAGAGGACATTCCCAAAACAACTTTCAAAACGCGGTACGGACATTGCGAATTTCTGGTGATGCCATTTGGTCTAACCAATGCACCTGCAGTGTTCATGGACTTGATGAACCGAGTATGCAAACCATACTTGGACAAATTCATGATTGTGTTCATAGACGATATTCTAATCTACTCCCGAAGCAAGGAAGAACATGCCGAACATTTGAGAACCATCTTAGAGTTACTCAAAGAGGAAAAGTTGTATGCTAAGTTCTCCAAATGCGACTTTTGGATTCCAACTGTACAATTTCTTGGGCATGTTATCAACAGTCAAGGTATCCATATAGACCCTACCAAGATTGAGGCGGTTAAAGATTGGGCATCTCCTACAAACCCAACAGAGATACGCCAATTTTTAGGTCTTGCCGGTTACTACAGAAGATTCATAGAAGATTTCTCAAAAATTGCCAAGCCTCTGACAGAACTGGCCCAGAAGAACAAGAAATATAACTGGAAAGAAAAACAAGAGTCAGCTTTCCAACTCTTGAAACAAAAACTCTGTGAAGCACCAATCTTAGGGCTACCCGAAGGAAGTGAAGACTTCGTAGTGTATTATGATGCGTCACACCACGGATTAGGCGCAGTACTGATGCAAAGGAGCAAAGTAATAGCCTATGCTTCTCGACAACTCAAAAAGAACGAAGAGAACTATACAACTCATGATCTAGAATTAGGAGCAGTAATCTTTGCTCTTAAGATATGGAGACATTACATGTACATCACCAAGTGCACGGTATTCACCGATCACAAAAGTCTTCAACACATCCTGGATCAAAAGGAGTTGAACATGAGATAGCGTCGATGGTTAGAGTTACTCAATGACTATGATTGTGAAATTCGCTATAACCCAGGGAAGGCAAACGTTGTGGCTGATGCCTTGAGCAGAAAAGAGCGAATTAAACCTATCAGAGTCCGATCTCTAGGAATGACCATTTGTTCACCCCTTCCATCACAAATCCTCAAAGCTCAATCTGAAGCTCTTAGAGAGGAGAACAGACCAGTGAAAGAATCCACGGTATGCCAGAAAATGAGAATGGTTTTGTGAAAAGATCAAACGGAATGCTTTGTTTCAAAGAAAGAAGTTGGGTCCCACTATGCGGAGGTATACGTGACCTCATTATGCATGAATCCCACAAATCCAAGTACTCCATTCACCCGGGTTCTGACAAGATATATCAAGATCTCAAGAAACTCTATTGGTGGCCAAACATGAAGGCCGACATCGCCGAGTATGTTGGGAAATGTTTGACCTGCTCAAGGGTCAAGGCGGAATGTCAAAAGTCGTCAGGATTGCTTGTACAACCCAAACTTCCAATATGGAAATGGGAACGAACTACTATGGACTTTATCACCAAATTACCAAGGACGTCAACCGGATTGGACACCATCTGGGTCATCATTGTTCGTCTCACCAAGTCTGCTCATTTTGTAAAACCCTAAAATTCGGATTCCACATTTTCTAATTAATAAGAACCCTAACCTAAGTTTTGATATAATTTAAAACATTACCTAAACTCTATGTTATGTTTTAAAATACATTTAATAAAAGTTAACCTAAGATATCTACATAAAATAAGTTTGTAACAAATTAAAACCTTCCTAAACCTATACAAGATGTAGTATACGTTTTCTTTTGGTCCATACCATACGACTCACACATTGCAAGAGATAAAAATTCCCTCTCATCCTATAATCACGCCATACACAATATCAATAACATTTAATTGTAATTGTTTCCTAATTAAAACACACGCCCCCTTCCCTTTTTCTATAATTCTGTCTTCTCTTCCTTCTTTCTTTTTCATTCGACAACCAGAAACACACATACACCATTGGTGCCGCCAAGGAGAAGAAGAGAAAAGGAGCTTGTGGTGATCAAGGTTGTAGTGCAGTCGTGGTGAATTCTTTTTCAAATCCGAGCCCTAGCTGCCTTCCTATTCGTTTTCTTTCTTACGAGTCGACACCAGGTTAATTGGTTTCCTTTTTGTTCTCTTTCAAATTCGACATATACACATGTGTAATCAGGGGTAAAACCATGCTTTATAACCCGTAAGAATCATGCTTGAATAAGTGTTATTTGTCTCGTTAACTTGTCAATATAAAAAAACTACATAGAATCATAAAAACTATACGCCTATATAAACTGTTTTGGTGTCGTGTGTATGGACTGTTTTGATGTCCTTGTTTCAGCCCTTTGTCGACCTAGATATATCACTAAACAAGCCCTAAGAACCTGTCTTAAATTATCATTAATGAGGCGTGTGAAAGCTAGAAACCCTAGTCTGTTTTAACATGTGAATACTATGATTTTTTGTAAGGGTTTTCATGGTGTGTTTGGCTCCTTAACATCTGGTGTGTATGGGCTGTTTGTGTATCATGTGGGTAAGTCTATGATTTGTCTAAACGTATTGCCTAGATCGTGTTCAAGTGATGCATGTCGTGTATATGTTGTGTGTTGAGTTTTGTGGTTGTTTTGGTGTCGTGTGTTGGGACTGTTTTGATGCCTTTTCCAGCCCTTAGGTCGACATGTATATAACCATTTGTCCAGCCCTAAAATCTGTAATAAAAGATCATTAATATGGCTAATAAATTCTGGAAAACCCTAGGAAATTAATATGGGTCGATTAGAGTTTAAGAGGGTTAGAGTTGTGTTGTTTCTGTCTCAATTGCATGCTGTCCAGAATTTGGGTCGGATTTAAAGGGGTCTAATTTGATGATTCAAATGTGTTTTTGCAATATTTTTGAGTCTAAAACTAAGTTCAGGATGTGTGCTATCTGGATATAAAATTTCATAATTTTTGAAGGTCGGGTAGGTGACTTTCTGATTTTTAGAACATTAGATGTCAATCCTGAGTTTAGGAGTCTAAAAATTTAGCTGGTGTTTTTGAATTTTAATTTCCAAACAGTGAGGAATTAAGAGGTCTCATTTGACAAGGAGAATTTTCAAGATGTATAGGACTTACTAGAATTTTTTGGGATTTTTATGAAAGGTTCAAATGGGCTAAGCAAATACAAACTTTCGAGGTATACATGCAGTGCACTTTCTGGGCAGGTTTGGGAAAATGATTTTTGAAATGGTACTATCACTTTGAAATAAAATCTGGGAAAATTACTGTAAGTACCCAAGATGTATAAGTATCTATGATAAATATTTGAACTCCTCAGTAAACACTTAAGTATGGTATAAAATTCATAAATAAAGGGACCAGAATATGATAAAATCTGAACTATGTTATAAGTTAGGGTTTTAGTTTAACCTAACCCCATTTAATGTGTTTTGACCTAAATTACATTTGTAACGTTAATACGGATACTCTTAAAGATATGTTAACCTAATTTCAGTAATGAAACCCTAATCACAATTAATGAATAACTATAAGTATTTAAGAATCGGTTATGACAATTAATGACATTTAAAACGGACTCCTAAATAATAATTGATCCATAATTCATGTAGATTCTCTGAAGAAGGAGTGATCTCCGTCCCTGTGTTTATTTCATTTCGTTTCCATTTCATTGCTTGCTAAGGTACAGATATTCCACCTTTTTTTAGCATGGGTTTTCTCTCATGACTTGTTTTGCTCCTTATCCATTTTGCTATGCTCTGTTATTCTATTTTGCTCCTTATCCATTTTGCTATGCTTATACTATTCAATTGATTAAACTCCCTTTCAGTTATATGATTAATGATTACCTTTATATTTTGTTCATATCATTTGTTTATCTTTGTTTCCCGAGCTATTTGAACTAGTCATTGGGGTACCATGACCATGTCATAGAGGCACCTATGGCATGACACTGTTCTATGGAGGTGTGATTAGTCCACAGCGTTCCCACTTATGCTATATAGAAACCATGGCCGCCATATTTATTATTATTATACTAACGTACGTATGCACTGTCTCGAACTTGTATATGTATATCTGTTTTGCAGGGAGCGTATGGATGCATCCTAGGTACTTTGTTCAGTTCAGGTATTTAGTGAATGGATGGTGTGTGTCATACACCCCATATCACATTTGGTACATCATGAGATGCATATCATGTATACATTATATTATGCTTTGCTATGATTATGCTTATCTGTTTTGGGTCTATTCATGTATCATGTTTAGACATTTTGTTTAGGGCTCGTGGGCATTCCTTGTTATTTCTAATTTCCTATTCATTCATTTATTTCTCATGACGTATGATATATTATTCAGCAGGTTTCTTAGTTTTGTTTCGTTCATTCGTTTGCTTATTACCTTTCATTATTTATATTTGTTCACTGAGCGTTAGCTCAGCCGCATTTTCTTTTCCTTGCGGCAGGTAATAAGCGGGATGTTGGGCATGAGTGATGAGAGTAGGAGCTTAGAAGACCTACCTTGCTTAGTTTCCCATTGTTGAACTTATGATTGTTAGACATATGTTTTGGATATTTTCCTTTGGTTTAGACATCGTTTGGATTTAGTACTTTGGAAGTCTTGGGTTTTTATGACTTTGGTATTTATTTAATAAGTTTTCCGCTTGCGTTATTTATTATGTTCTGATGTGACACCATAATGTGGCATTTCGACCCTTTTCGGGTTGGGGCGTTACAATTATGGCATCAGAGCGCCAGGTTTCGCCCTGTAGAACTTAGGATATGACCTGTGAGGATTTGGGTAGACATTAGGCTTCCTTTGCTATGCTCTTCCTTTTGATATTTTCCTTCCATATTTTGATATTATGCTCTCTTTATCTTACTGATCCGTCTGTGGACCGTTCAGATGGTGAACACCCGTGCTACCAAAGACTTTTGCTCAAACTCTGCATTTGCTGCAGCAGTTCAAGATGCTATAAATGCTTTGTTACCGAATCTTACCGCCCTAATTGCTGATGGGGTCCGTCAGGGACAGGCATCTGGTAGTGGCGGTTCTGGTGGTGGTCAACCCACCAACATCCACACTTGGTTAGAGAAATTTGTGAAGCAGAAGCCACGATCCTTTAGCTCGGCTTTTACTCCTGTGGATGCCGAGAATTGGATTGCCCATATAGAGAAGATTTTTGAGGTTTTGGGTTGTGCGGATGAATTTAAAGCTAGGCTAGCTAGCTATAAGCTGGAAGGCGATGCTCTGAGTTGGTGGAAGGCTCATAAGCCGGCGAAGGGTGGTGAGTCGTATGTGGCTGCTTTGTCATGGAATGATTTCCGTGACCTTTTCTTTCTACAGTTTTTCCCGCTATCCAAATAGCAGAAGTATGAGCGTGAGTATCATACTATTCGTCAGGGTGAGGATGAGCTGAGTACTGAATTCATGAAGCGTTTCCTTAGGTTGGTTGGTTTTCAGGGGTCTAAGGCAGGTACACAGGCTGAGCAGGCTAAACATTTTAAGTGGGCTCTTAATGATAGGATTTTGGATGGGATGGTTAATATAGAGTTCACGGATGTAGCCCAGGTGGGCAATGCTGCTCGAAATATTGAGATACTACGAGAGAGAGCTAGGCAGAACAACAAGAGAGATCGTAATAGGGACCGAATTAGGCCAGCAGTTCAGAGCAATAATCAGAGGGGTTATGAGCAGCGGCCCTATGATTAGAAGGGGTTTGATAGATGAGTTCTTGGCAGGCAGGGTAACAACAGTGGTCAGAGGTATGGACGTGATCGTGATCGTGGTCAGCACTCCAACCGTGCTTTGGGTTCCTCTAACCAGAAGAGATTTCCCGATCAGGCTTCGTCTCCACCCTGTGAGACGTGTGGAAAGTTGCATCCGAGGAAACCTTGTCATCGTGTTACTGGAGCGTGCTTTATTTGTGGGTCGATTATAGTTTAAGAGGGTTAGAGTTGTGTTCTTTCTGTCTCAACTACATGCTGTCCAGAATTTGGGTCGGATCTAAAGGGGTCTAATTTGATGATTCAAAACGTGTTTTTGCAATATTTTTGAGTCTAAAACTAAGTTTAGTATGTGTGCTATCTGGATATAAAATTTCATAATTTTTGGAGGTCGGGTGGGTGACTTTCTGATTTTTAGAACATTAGATATCAATCCTGAGTTTAGGAGTCTGAAAATTTAGCTAGTGTTTTTGAATTTTAATTTCCAAACAGATAGGAATTAAGAGCTCTCGTTTGACAGGGAGAATGTTTAAGATGTATAGGACTTACTTGAATTTTTGTGGATTTTTATGAAAGGTTCAAATGGGTTAAGAAAATACAAACTTTCTGGGTATACCTGCAGTGCACTTTCTGGGTAGGTTTGGAAAATGATTTTTAAAATGGTACTATCACTTTGAAATAAATTTTGGGAAAATTACTGTAAGTACCCAAGATGTATAATTATCTATGATAAATATTTGAACTCCTCAGTAAACACTTAAGTATGGTATAAAATTCATAAATAAAGGGACCAGAATATGATAAAATCTGAACTATGTTATAAGTTAGGGTTTTAGTTTAACCTAACCCCATTTAATGTGTTTTGACCTAAATTACATTTGTAACGTTAATACGGATACTCTTAAAGATATGTTAACCTAATTTCAGTAATGAAACTCTAATCACAATTAATGAATAATTATAAGTATTTAAGAATCGGTTATGACAATTAATGACATTTAAAACGGACTCCTAAATAATAATTGATCCATAATTCATGTAGATTCTCTGAAGAAGGATTGATCTCCATCCCTGTGTTCATTTCACTTCGTATCCATTTCATTGCTTGCTAAGGTACAGATATTCCACCCTTTTTCAGTAAGGATTTTCTCTCATGACTTGTTTCCTGATTTCTGTTATTCTGTTTTGCTCCTTATCCGTTTTGCTATGCTTATACTATTCAATTGATTATACTCCCTTTCAGTTATATGATTAATGATTACCTTTATATTCTGTTCATATCATTTGTTTATCTTTGTTGCCCGAGCTATTTGAACTAGTCATGGAGGTACCATGACCATGTCATAGAGGCACCTATGGCATGACACTGTTCTGTGGAGGTATGATTAGTCCACAGCGTTCCCACTTATGCTATATAGTAACCATGGTCGCCATATTTATTATTATTATACTAACGTACGTATGCACAGTCTCGAACGTGAATATGTATATCTGTTTTGCAGGGAGCGTATGGATGCATCCTTGGTACTTTGTTCAGTTCAGGTATTTTGTGAATGGATGGTGTGTGCCATACACCCCATATCACATTTGGTACATCATGAGATGCATATCATGTGTACATTATATTATGCTTTGCTATGATTATGCTTATCTGTTTTGGGTCTATTCATGTATCATGTTTAGACATTTTGTTTAGGGCTCGTGGGCATTCCTTGTTATTTCTAATTTCCTATTCATTCATTTATTTCTCATGACGTATGATATATTGTTCAGCAGGTTTCTTAATTTTGTTTCGTTCATTTGTTTGCTTATTACCTTTCATTATTTATATCTGTTCAGTTAGTGTTAGCTCAGCCACATTTTCTTTTCTCTGTGGTAGGTAATAAGCGGGATGCTGGGCATGCGTGATGAGAGTAGGAGCTTAGAAGACCTACCTTGCTTAGTTTCCCATTGTTGAACTTATGATTATTAGACATATGTTTTGGATATTTTCCTTTGGTTTAGACATCGTTTGGATTTATTACTTTGGAAGTATTGGGTTTTTATGACTTTGGTATTTATTTAATAAGTTTTCCGCTTGCGTTATTTATTATGTTCTGATGTGACACCATAATGTGGCATTTCGACCCTTTTCGGGTTGGGGCGTTACATATTTCCTACCGATCAAGGTAACTGACGAGATGAGCACTCTCGCACAGTTGTATTTGAAGGAAATAGTGTCCCGAAATGGAGTGCGAATCTCCATTATCTCAGATAGAGATAACCGATTCACATCTAGGTTTTGACAGACTCTATAGAAAGCTTTGGTACCCGTTTAGATATGAGCACTGCATATCACCCTCAGACTGATGGGCAAAGCGAAAGGACAATTCAAACCCTAGAGGACATGCTTCGGGCATGTGTAATTGACTTCGGAAAAGGTTGGGACAAACACTTGCCGTTGGCAGAATTCTCCTACAACAACAGCTATCACGCCAGTATCAAGGCAGCGCCGTTTGAAGTACTTTATGGCCGAAAGTGCAGATCACCTATTTGTTGGACTGAAGTGGGAGATGTAAAACTCACAGGACCAGAACTTATTCATGAGACAACTGAAAAGATATTCAAGATCAGACAACGACTGCAAGCCGTAAGAGACAGACAAAAGAGTTACGCCGACGTGAGGTGAAAACAGATGGAATTCCAGGTTGGAGATAAAGTTATATTAAAAGTTTCCCCCTGGAAAGGAATGGTACGCTTCGGAAAGCGTGAAAAGTTAAACCCTAGGTACATCAGACCATTCAAAATCCTGGAAAGGATTGGTCCAGTGGCATATAAACTTGAGCTCCCAGAGGAACTCAGCAGAGTATACAATACATTTCACGTATCAAACTTAAAGAAATGCCTATCAGATGAATCTCTTGTCATGCCAATGAAAGAGATCCGACTTGACGACTAACTCATCTTTGCAAAAGAACCAGTGGAAATTATGGACAGAGAAGTGAAACAATTGAATCAAAACCGTATCCCCGTTGTCAAGGTTCGATGGAACTCTAAACGAGGACCAGAATATACTTGGGAGCCTGAGGACCAAATTCGCGACATGTACCCACATTTATTTCCATAGACAACCCTGACAACTACCTTAGACTTAAATTCCGAGACGGAATTCTGTTTGACGGGTAGGTACTGTAGCAACTTGTAAAATTACCGAGTCATTTGTAAATGTTAATCAAGAAGTAATCTATCATTACAGTTCATCTAAACATTTTTACGAGCAAAATTTGAAATTTTGTTTATTATACTACAATGAATCAAAAACATTGATTACGTGATTCACAATACTTTGGAACGAGCTCACACACGCACCACGACAATCCAATTCACGAATAAAAACCAAATGGATCCTTATTATTTATTTCTCAGCCCAACAGGCTAAACCAAACCCACTACTATTCAAGCCCATATTTCATTTTTCTTTTATTCTAACCGAGCCAACCTTCATTCACTTGGCCTCATTTATTTGAGATTTCAGCACACAAGCCATGCCACCTTTTATATGGTTCGATTCACCATACTTCAAGGATTCAAGAGTGATAAACCATGTCATTTGGTTTGAACGTTTACTATTAAAATGAACCTAAAAGCTAAACTCAATTCGACACATGTACAAACACTCGTAAGTGTTAACCAACACATTAAGACACATATTTACCTAGGTCTTGCTTTGCTACCTAGCCAAAAATGATTCTATAAGTCTCACCAGTTGTTTTTAAACCTTTTGGTCATGTCTACAAGTCGTATGGACTTGTAACATGTCGAAACATATATTAATCGAGCCACTTGACTCTAAACCGAAGCTCTCACACTAGCACCTCTCCTAAATTAATTAGAAACACTCAAGTGCCTAGCTATTTTGATTCCCCAATCTCCTTATCTAATCTCCTCGGCATCACTTCATCCCAACTTGTGTGTTTATAATAAACTATAACTAGTTCATGCATATAACATATACGTATACACACTCATACATTCACAAACAAACATCACCAAAATATTCTAAGTGTTTTCTCTCTACCGAGTCTATTCGAGAAGCAAGAGCCAAGTTTCTAGGTGTTCATTCCATTTTACAACTCGCAAACCATTGATCTCGATTCATTCGTGGGTGTTTAGACGTGCTACGTGCAAAACTATTCATCCTTAGTTCCTTTTCAACGTCCTCACCACCCTTTGTTGGTGTAGTAAGTCCTTCAACATCTTTTATATACATACACATAATTTTTCATGGTTCATGCACATATATATTTCATACGAGAACCTTTACTAGCTGTCTATATATATTTTTGATCTATCATTATCTATTTTATCTACAAATTTGACCTCCTAAATCTTTTGATGGCTATACATGAAGTGATATAAACATTTATAACATATACCAACATTTAATGAGTTATTGAGACCTAATTTGTAACTATGTTGAACATCGAACATAAAAAGGTCATATAATTAAAATGGATCACTTCACTATATCGATTAGAAAACAAGCCATAAAACCTTTTCTAGACATGTAACCTATCGAGCTAACAACTCAACCCAATTCTCCATAAGCTAAACTAATAAGCTGTATAAATAAGCTACCTTGATAAGCTCATGAACTACCTTTTCTAACCTATAAGCTTAACCCTCTCGAAACAGTTCTTAAACTCTAAGTATTATCGAGTGGGCCTTAAAGCCCACTAAGCTCAAAATAAGCACTTTGCGAATAAGCAGTCCATAAGCAGATTTGATAAGTTAAAAGTAACCTATTTTAAGCCCAAAATCCAGCCCAAATGAATTCGAAACCATTGGACCATTAAAAATGTTAACGGGCCTGTTTAAATTCCATAAGGTCCAATAACTTAAAAATAAGCTCTTTTCATGTAATAAGTTGTTTTGTTGACTTAAATAAGCTGTTTGAAACTTGTGTAATACTCGGAAATGTTAAACTCTAAGATTTGTGATTTTTGGACTATAAATGCAAATATTATGCAAAACGGGTTAAAAGTGTAACTTTCATATGAATTAGTGTCAAAACTGTTATTTTGGTAATTTAAGGGTAGAAAATGAATATTCGGTAACCAGGAGTGTTAAAATGTCATATTTGGATAATATAGACCAAAAATGTAAATATAATATAACTTTGGACTAAAAATGTAAAAGTTTCACCGTTAGAGTTAAAACTGTAAATTTCATATAACTTGGAGGTTCATACAGTAACTTTAATTCTATATATATTCACACTAATGTTTTATACATTTTCATCCTAAAAGGCATTTATACATTTCGTAAGATTTATTTAAAAGACGATACATATATATAGATTTATATAACGAAACTTTTCACTGTAACATAACTTATCATCCACCAACTTTTGAAGAGACGATATCTACGGATTCAATAAATATAAAAACAAGATAATATTATATATAATATTATTTTTGAACTTTAAGCATTTTAAGCATATCATCCATCCTTGCCACAAACCATTTCGTTATCCGATACTATTTCCATAATCATTATTCGTGTTAAGCCAAGCTTAAACTATCAAAATCTTAGACTTCCCTATTATTCAGGTCGTTTGTTGGAGCCGTTCCCATATTACATTTGACGCCACATTATCTTTGTCAACTACAACCGAGGTGAGCTCATAGTCCCACTTTTATCTTTTATATTTTCAACTCGTGGGGAGATACATGCTACAAAACAGAACACAAGTATTTTCTGTATGCTATACCTGATTGATATTGCCTAAGTTACCACTATTTCCAAAATCCCCTCACATCATGAACCATTAATCACTTGCGAGTGAACGCGAATATAGTGAATAGATCTATTGGAGGCTGACCGCCTATTTGAACTAGCCGGATGGATAGCCTTAGTTGCTAGCCGGACTAGTCAAATGCACTTTATTTGAAGGAAATAGGAAGATGACAATCTCCTACACGAGGGCCTCATACTTACACCATTTCGATGGTGTATTTTATTTATATCATTTCTATGATACTCGTTAACGTTTGCGTGTCATGAGACTTAGGGCAATATATCGAACTGCAATATTACTGTTTCTACTATGATTGTGTTTCTATGCAATTATACAAATTGAGACTTGTGTTCAAACTGATTATTATATACAAACACTATGGATTCACTCAACATTTTTGTTGAATTTTAGCATGTTTATCTCAGGTAACTAATGGAGCATTTCGAGGCACGGAGTGGGCAATAAACTGATGGTTTTTGGTGTCAAATAAACTCTATCATTCATTTCAAACTATCATATCTTTTGTGAGATATTAAACATTGGAATCCTTTTTGTACTTGAATTATTAAATGAATGATAATAACTTTCAAAATGCCTCTTTTGAGTCGTTTTCTATGATTATGACTATGATCCTTTAAGTAATACCCCAATTAGTCTTCCGCTGTTAAGTTGAAATTTAGGGGGTGTTACAGATTTCCACCGATGATTTCATGTCATCGGTAATTTCTTTGGTTAGGATTTTGATAGAACTAATACACCTTCTTAGTTCTTGGACCGTTTATGACTCGAGGTTGTTTAGACCTCATATTATCTAGGACACATAATAATGAGAGCGAAATATTCAAACAAGAATTAACATTATTATGAACAAGGTTTTTCCCCCAACAAAGCCTTCAATTTTATTAAATAAAACGTGTTATCTATTTATAACAAGGATCACAATTGATCTTGAGGCTTAAACTAAACAAACCCTAGGTGTCCATTAGAGGACTTGACGCCTAGACACACACACACCCCTTTTAGACGTCTACATCTTTGTTTTTGTGCACACAAACTAATGACCCATGTCCTCTTTATATACTAGAGGATTAGGGTTTACAAGAGGAATAATAATACAATTAGGAAAGTAAATATTCTTTTAGAATCTTCCAAATCCTCCATCTTTTTGTAACTTTCCTTCTTGTCACATTAAGTCCTTCATGTTTCATTCTTCTTGTTTTGTATCATCAAATCTATAAAACCCAACAATCTTCCCCCTATTTGATGATGACAAAACAAACACGTTCTTGTACGAACTTCCCTAGACGAAGTAGAGAAATTGAGATAATTAAATCTCACCATGAATGAAACAATCTTGTCTTCCCCTTAATCCATGTCATGCCACTCCAACATCTCTTCCCCTTTTTGTTATCAACAAATAGGGAACGTATGCAAATATGATCTTTACCACTACAAACCAATACCACACATCCAATTCATCCTTCCAATGTCTCAAATTACCCTCCATGAAGTTTTCCGCACTAAAAATGAACTTGAAACAATAGAAATCTAAACCATCAGTAGTAATACTAATCAACAGTAGTAAGAATCAAAAACTTCCCCTCGAGCGGTGCATGAATATCAAATGATTAAACACATTATAAGAATAAGCTTCCCCTGAAACCAATGTGTTAATCATCTTCATGATTCTTCAAATCTGTAGGCTTTATATATTATTGAAGAAAACTAATCATTACCAATTTGATGTTGAAGTAGAAGAAACCAACCTTGTGTCTTATGTCTTGTACTAAAAACGACTTTGAACGTATACTTAACATATAGGGAGATCGCAATCTCTTGACAATAATCACTGAGCACAATAACGTAACTTCTTCAAGTGTTTGTCAATTTGTAGTCACGTGAACGAACGAACAAGTTACATTTAAAGTGTAACACCCACCTTAAGATATAATAAGAACACAACCTTGAAAAATTCCATTGCATCATCAAATAAATAACAAATAATTGTCTTCGCCAATAAGAATAAATAAGAACGAGCCTTTAAAACCTTTAAGAACCGAAACCAAAATCAAATCTCTCGTGTGTGTGTTTCTTCCCCTGTGTGTGTGCCAAATCTCTAATCAACTATATAGGCTTCCCCTCACTTTGATAATACGTATGCCACTACTGACTCGATTAAGAATAAAAGATCACCAACCCATTATCGTATGAATGATCAAGATGAAGTGCATATTAAGAACAGTATCGAGCCATAAGTCAACAAATAATAATCAAGCCCTATATGTCATGATAAAATATGTAAACATGCAACACCAGTTAATGACACCATGCATAACAATATAGTGACCATCCAATAGAAAGGGATTATATAGCTCACGTAGTAACTTTGCCTCTTCACCATAATAACTTTGCCTAATAACTGTGTCTTCACATAATCTTCCACCGACCACAAAAAAAAACAGTAGCACTTGTTGATCATTGGCAGTAGTAATTTGTATGGAGCAACACTATTTTCGTTAGCAGCATTAAGTAGTAAGGACGAGCAGTAGTAATTAATAACGTAGCAGCACTAACTGTATGAAAAGCAGTATGAACGAGCAGCATAAAGTTCAAAAGTATATAACTTACTGCCTTAAACGTATAAACTCCATGAGTATCCTTCAAACGCAAAGACACCAAGATCAAAACTTATATTCGCACCACTACAAATTCTAGTAGACCACGTATCTTCCTTTGCCAATTCATCTAAACCACATGCAAAAATTTTCTTTCCATTCTCTCGTAAACCCACAACTAATATCAAGCAAAAAATTTGAATTCTGTATGCGTGATAAACTCCACTGACCCACTTTAGCGATTTAAAATAACTAAGCCCTAACATGATAGATAATAGGAAGTAATATCATGCGTAATAAAGGAATGGAAATTCACCACAAAACGAATCTTCAATAATGAAATCCACCGACCCACGATTGAATTAGTATTAGATATATGCAAGGATCTTAGAAGAACTAATTCATGTAGAATAACTAATTCAAACAGGATACCAAAGCAAATAAATGTAAAGATATAGTCACCGACTCACGATTGAATTAATGAAGAATTGCACTGCCTCTTGATTCGTGATTGATCCATGAAGAATTAATAAAACAGTACGAGGTATATAAAATAATAATGGATTTTACCAATTTCTTGTACTCGGTTATGGATCATGTATCAGACGACAAACTTATTAATTGGTACGAGGTTGCAAATCTTGACAATGAACCCTACATGTTGTATCTTGTCGCTACTGACCAAAAAAAAAAAAAAAAAAAAAAAAAAAAAAAAAAAAAAAAAAAAAAAAAAAACGATACCCAAAAAAGAAAAAAATTCCTTCGACAATAAACCTTTTTCAGAACAATTTTCATTGATTATAAACCTTGTCGAATACTAGATATCATGAGCCCTTTGCTCTGATACCACCTGATAGAACTAATACACCTTCTTAGTTCTTGGACCGTTTATAACTCGAGGTTGTTTAGACCTCATATTATCTAGGACACATAATAATGAAAGTGGAATATTCAAACAAGAATTAATATTATTATGAACAAGGTTTTTCCCCAACAAAGCCTTCAATTTTATTAAATAAACAGTGTTATCTATTTATAACAAGGATCTCAATTGATCTTGAGGCTTAAACTAAACAACCCCTAGGCGTCCATTAGAGGACTTGACGCCTAGACACACACACACACACACACCTTTTAGACGTCTACATCTATGTTTTTGTGCACACAAACTAATGACCCATGTCCTTTTTATATACTAGAGGATTAGGGTTTACAAGAGGAATCATAATACAATTAGGAAAGTAAATATTCTTCTAGAATCTTTCAAATCCTCCATCTTTCTGTAACTTTCCTTCTTGTCACATTAAGTCCTTCATGTTTCATTCTTCTTGTTTTGTATCATCAAATCTATAAAACCCAACAGATTTGATTATCTTCAACGAAAGTTTTGACTCCTTTATGAGTTCGAGTGATGGGTGAGGTTCGTGGTTTTTGAATAAAATATTTTATCTCGCTTGGAGTAGGAGGAGTGGTGGAGTATTTTCCACGTTTAGGGTTGCTCTTGGCTAGAGCATCAAGGCTCCATTCATTAGTGAATGAGCAATGCCCTATAGTGGGAACTCCGAGGATTCGACCAAATTCGGGAAGAGGATAGGAGAAAAGTTTGTCTTTAATTACGAATTGAACATGAAGTTCAAACTCGGAGTCGACGCTCAAACTAAGTTGACTATAAAACTCAAGAATGAAACGAGGAACAATTTGCTCATTAATTTTAAAAAGACAATCAAGGTTAGCGAGTCCGAGCATAGCATTGAGGTAATTTATGTCCTCATAGACCGGGAAAACTACTCGCCCCTCATGAATACAACGAGTTTCAATACGTTGGAAATTGTGTGAAAGTGGAGGAGTACATTGAGTAGAAAGTATAGGAATATACTTGCGAGTTCGTTGGTGATCGATACCGGTGGGTTTAGGCATTTTTCACCTATAAAGAGATACATATTTAGCAAGATTCTTATATGATGCAAAGATGAAATTGTCATTATCTTGACCAATTTTATGTGCTTGAACCAAACACACTTTTTATTTTATTAAGTTCAAAAATTATATTAATTTTGAAAACTTTGACTAATATCGTTGCATGGTTGTGAAAACGTTTTTGATATGTATTAACAATGCATGATTACGTTTTTGTTACGTTCCTAAACATGATTAACAACAACAAATTCGAATTGGGGATTATCATATTTTTTATACATTTCAAAACGCACTTGATTGACCAATTCTTACATCTAGGTGAGTGTTATTAGTAATATATTGTTTAGATTTAGTGTTAATTACAATCAATTATATAAAGAACTGAAAATCCCCGATTTTCGATTTTATGTTCTTATGAACCCTAATTTCGAATTAAAGAGAAAAATTGATAAAATTGACTTACACTTGATGATTAGTATGCAAGAGTGATTGAAAATCTTGAATAATAAACCTTTGATTTTTGTTTTAGTGAAGCAATTATCGTGTTTTAGATTATTTTTCGCCACTGCTGCTGTATTAGGGGCGTTTGGTTTTGTTTACTGAAAATGACAAGTGAAAACGGGGTATCTCAGGAAAAACATAGACGGTCCTTTATCGATAAGGGACCGCCTCGAGGACTGTCACACCCTGAATTTACCTGTTAATGGAAGCGGAATTGAATACCTTGGTGTGACTTTCATGGCGTCTCATACAATGGATATATTGAACGACCTAAAGTGTCGTTTTGAAAATACACGTTTGATCATAAATAAAATCAGAGTTTACAAAACATAGGTCCCAAATGATGTTGCAAGTTTAAAAACAAAACCATAGTAGATCAAACGGTTACATAAGTGCATGAAAATAAGTGATGCAAGTCGACCCCGCGACTCCAAGATGGTCCAATGCATGCCCACATGATAGCTAATAACCTGAAAATACATTGCTAAAAACGGTCAACATAAAGTTGGTGAGAGTTCATAGGTTTAATAAAATGAAGTTATACGATAGCCACAAGTATAAAGTGTATGACATAAGTCACATAAAAATGATTGTACAATAGCCTTAAGCTCATGACCCCGACGCTGTGACTGAATTCTTTGGAGCCCCTGGGAGTGTTTTGCCAGACACTCAAATGAAAAGACATGAAATGCATCCGCTATCGGTTGTTGGTCAAAGCCAACACGGATGGAGGCGTCACCCTCGATAGATCTATCCACTCACTCTCGCTTACAGGTAAATTAACGGTTCATGATTATATGGGGACTTTCAATTGGCAACAAGGTAACTTAATCTATGTACAGGAAGTCTGATACTTTGGCTCGTATGGAAAACAGTTGCAATGTATTCTCCCCCGTGGGATTTGAAAACAATAATAAAATGTATACGGGGCTATGAAAACTCACCTGAAGTGATGATACAACAATGCTATGAAATCGGAATACTTGGAATAATTGAAATACTGGAACACTTGGAATACTTGGCAATAACAAGGCGCGAACACTAGCCGCTACCTAAAATGAATATGCATAATCTACTTAGATTATGAGGCAATGTAGTGCATGTACATGTATATGTAACCTATACCACTCGTCATTTGAAAATACTAGTTATCGTTGATATGTAAAGTTTTTCCAAAACTTGGTATAAATATGTTAACTTGTTAACGTAAAACTAGTCGTGTCATAATGTGTATAAAACGTTAGTGTTGGTCTTGGCGTTTTGAAAACATTGAAATGTGATATGGTAGTCGCGTTAATAAACCTTTGATTGTACGTGTTCCAATGGATAAGAATTACGGTTCACCATAGTCGTTTCGTGAAAAATATAGTTTCTAGTACGTAAACATTTTCCCATTAAAAAGCTGTCAAAAATTAATGTGGATTATCAACGTTTAAACGCGTGTATCTTGTTCGTTATTAGCTTGTTTTCGACGTTCTTTATATCCGTGGTTTCGTATAAACATGTACTAATATATTTTCAGTAGCTCGGGTCATCTAGGTCGCGTTAAACGCCTCAGTTTGTCCGCCGAATGTTACCAAACAGCATGCAGTTTTCCGGAAAATTAGTTTTCGTCGTTAAACTTTGAAAAATCGTATCTCCTTCGTTATAAACTCGTTTTTATCCCCGTTTTCGGCCACGGCTTCGTCTCGGAATGTATTTTCTAAATATTTGGCCAAAAATTATCTCACACCTACTGATTTTCCCACGTTTTCAAAATAGGGACAGTAGGTATGTTATAGTTTCAAAAATGGGTTTTCCTAGTTTGTATCTTGTTCAAAACCATCCAATCTACAACCAAACAACTCTCAATCCTACCATACACCTTCTTAGGGTGTCATGGGTCCCTAAACATCATCATCCAAGTTAATCTATCAAGGATCTACATACTTTCCATTTCTAGAGCTCAAAAGTTATAAAAAGTGTAAAAAGAGTGGTATAAACTAGCATATGCATATATATCTTGTATAAAAATGATATGTACATTGTAGGAACTTGATAAAATTGTAAAAATGAGTTTGACACACTTACTTGAAAGATTAGTGAGCTTATGAGGATGAAGACTTAATTAAACCTTGAGTTTGTATTTCAAAACCCTAAAAGGTATACTAGATGAACTTGTTTATGCATAGATCTTGGAAAATTGATGGAGATTGCTTGTGTCTTGATGTATGGCCGAGCACACCAAGGAGAGAAAAGAGAAAAATCTTGCTAGTTACTTTAAGTTGTTTTAGTGAAATGAAATAAGATTTAGATATTTTAGCTAAGCTTTTAGGACAAGTTTTGGCTAGCATTTAATGTGGTTGGTGAAATGAGCACATGAGGGTTAGGAGGGGAGGGGGGGGGGGGGGCTGGCGTGAAAAGGGGAAAAGGGGGGGGCCCTCCTTGTGTTGTGTTGAAGTGATGATTATAAGTTTAAGTATGAAGTTTATAGGTAGTTTTAAATGTATTCGGGTACCGGGTTTGCTAGAAATAAATTTTAACGGAGTTAACCGGGATATAATAAAGTCATAAAAATTATAAAAATATGTTGGGTACAAGTATTGAGTGTTTGGACAATTATTGTTTAGTTTTTACGAAAACCGTCGTAATTATATTAAATGAACGATATAAATTAAATAAATTCGCAAAATACCGGGTAAATGAATTTTATAATTTTCTTGATGTTAAAATGAGTATAAAATATATCGGGACCATCGTGGGGATTGTCGGACGTGTTAGTCACATTTATTGATCGCGCGTTAACGTTTTAATTAAATTTAATTATACGTAAAACGTCAAATGTAATAAAAATATTAATTTGATAAACCTACGAGTGGTATAGTATGAAAATGGAAATCTGATGATATGCAGACTATTCCTAGTCCGTATGCAGTGTTCCTACTGATGATGCATGAATTTCGCAGTTAAACCAAACCGGTTACGCGAATATGAATACCCGTAAACTACGTTTACGCTGAAATGAATAATGAACATGAATAGTGATTTCTTCCCGGGGATGAATAGTGTCACATGAATAGTAAAATTCCTGAACGCTTCTCGAAGTCTCAAACTGACTCCAAAAATGATGAATAGTGAAATGATGAATAGTGATTGGTGAATAGTAAATGATGAATAGTAACTGATGAATAGTGAATTGTCGTGGTTAGGAAAGTGACCTGAAATCTCGGGTTGTTACAGTCGCCCCTCCAAAAGGGAATTCAGTCCCTGAATTCAATTGTCGTTGGTTCCGGAAGCAGGCTCGGGAAAATGATGTGGATATTTGCGTCGCATTTGGTCTTCTCGTTCCCAAGTAAACTCGGGTCCTCTTCGAGAATTCCAGCGAACTTTCACGATAGGAATTCGACTCTTCTTCAATTGTTTGACTTCACGGTCCATGATTTCAACGGGTTCTTCCACAAAATTAAGCTTGTCATTTAGTTGAATTTCTTCGAGTGGAATAACGGACGACTCGTCGGAGAGACACTTCTTGAGGTTTGAAACATGAAATGTGTTATGAACGTTGCTGAGTTCTGACGGAAACTTAGGTGTGTATGCCAACTGACCGGTTCTAACTAGAATCTGAAATGGTCCGATACCGAGAGCTCAGTCTATCGGGTTATCAAAAATTGTATCATGCCTTTCCAAGGCAAGGCTTTCAATCATAGTTTGTGCTTCTACTTGAATCTAGGAGGTTCGTTGTTCAAGGATATCAATTCCGTATGATGTGCATCATACATCGACCTAACTTCCGTTGTTTTCTCATTTCTTGTAACTGATTCTTGACTTGTGAAGTTTCCTTTGTTGTCTCCCGGTTTAGTTCTAGGTCCGTGAATTTAACTTTCCAAATTTGATATATAAATATGTATATGGTCACTTCGGCCATAGGGTGTCTTAAATGGTGCCTTTATATATTCCCGTGATGGTTATTTTTGCTGATGATGAAATTCGTCAATACTCGAAAGATTATCCTAATCCATTCAAAGTTGGTTATGTGGTGTTGAATAAATCCTATAGTGTTCAGGTAGTTCTCTTAAGGATTCGTCGGGCTAACTATGGTAGAGCGTGTATATCCAATTAGAAAAGGAATATCTTAAAGGAATTGCTAGAAATCTGAGGGGTATCGTCTATCCTTTCGCCGTTTCTATGTCATAAAATATCTTTCATAATGTAGAGTCTCTCCTAGAGAAGTCAATGGTGCAAATTCAACTTAATGGCTGAGTGAGTGATGAGTGATGTAAGTATCCGGTGGGAGTTTGTTAAAAGGGGTGTTCATGAAAAATTCCATTTGTTTACAAAGCTTTTGAATGAAGATTGTTATTGATAATTTCTGAAAATGTGACTATTTTCTTCACGGCATAATTCCTCCTGAATTATACATAGGTGATCAGGCTATGTATAATTGAGGACCAACGATGCGATGCTTGGTTAAATCGAAACGGTATTACTTTTTCCCAAAAGTTTTAGATGGTGTTCAGCGGGTTATTTTGATAAATGATTTTCTAGGCATTTCCTTTGAAAGTAACATGAAAATTGTCTCGCGTAGCTGTAGTAAGTACTTGATAAAATGACAGAAATTCCATTTATAGGGTGGTACCAAATGGTTTATTTTGAAAGTTCTGAAAAATAGTTCTCCCGTAGGGTAGTAAAATAACTTGCATTAAATTTGTTGAAGGTTTCATTGGATACATGGATGAATCTTATGAAATGGTATTAGTCTACTAATCCGTCAAGAATGAAATCGGCCTAATCCCTAGTAAGATAAAGGTATATTGTTGCGAAACTATAGAGAATTGAGCAATTGGAATAGGAATGGAATAAACGATGGTTATGATTATCGCGAAGATAACAAAAGATAGGTATTACATTGGATAGGAAAGTGCTTAATACAACTAGGTTACACCAACATACCTATGGAAAGTACAAAAGAAAGATACAACCCTAGAGGGCTCAACTACGGTTTATTAAAACATGAACTCCTTCTGGTTAAGCATTGTTGTTGTCTTTGATGTTGCTAATGTCCTGACAGTCTCTCTCCCAAACACGCACGCTATTCCTCGAGTTAATTCCTCTTGGTCCCCATGTCCTGATTTCCTTTCGGGCAATTGTTCCTAAAGTGTCCAACTTCTCCACAGCCATAACATGTTGGCGGTGGATTCTGATTATTTCCCCCAGGAGCAGCCCTGCATCCCTTAGCCAGATGACCGATCTTCCCACAATTGAAACAAGGTTTAGGGCAATCCCCCGGGTTATGATGTGTTTGGCATTTGTTACACTTTGGTAGAGTACCGGCGTAACCTTTCTTTTCAGTCGGACCCGCAACATAGGCCCGTGCAGTTTCTTGTCTTTTGGGTGGTGGTTGGTTGGCGTTGTTACCTTGGTTGTCATCCCATTTCCTTTTGTTGTTGTTGTTCTGGTAATTGTTGGTGTTATTGTTGTAGTTACGGTTTCGGTTGAAGTTATTGTTGTTGTTGTTGGCGGGTGTCACTTTCTTCAGAACTTGAGCTATGAGCTTTTGAGACATCCTGATTGCCTCATCAAGAGTTTGCGGATCAAAAGAAATCACATCACCACGGATGCTTTCGGGCAATCCACCAATGAAATTCTCTACCAACTTTTCATCATCAGGCACCATAGATGGGCATAGAGCAGCTAACTCTTGGTACCTCCGAATGTAAGTCTCAATATCATTACCCACAGTTACCAGATCATAGAACTCCACCTCTAACTTCTTCACTTCGGTTCGTGGGCAAAACTTCTTAGTTACCAACTTTTTGAACTCGTCCCATGTGACCTTGTAAGCATTCTCCATCCCTATGGGCTTTGCATAGGAGTTCCACCACGATAAGGCTTGATCACGAAGCGTACTCACGGCAAACTTAACCTTGGAATCATCCGGACAGTTGCATAAGATAAACACGGATTCAGTATGTTCGAACCATCGAACCATGGCAGTAGCCCCTTCAGTACCCTTATACAAAGTAGGATCTCCACTCTTGAAATCCTTGTAGGTACATTTCTTCCCATTGGTTCCGTTGCTAGCTTCTCCCGATGTCCCTATCCGAGAAGCATCTTCGGCAGCTCTTGCGGCAACAGCGGCTCTTTTAATCTCTAGAGCTTCGGCTACACTATCCCTAACGAGCTTCCGGATAGCAGCCTGAGTCATTTCTGGGGTAGTCGTTGCAGCAGCCTTGGCTTTTGCTTTCCTAGGTGCCATAATTCTGGTACATCACAACAGAATACATCAACAACAATCATACTAGAAATGATTATCGTACAAAATATATACAACCACAACATGTATATATATATCCACCACAAGTGTAAATACAACCACGATATGTACAACCACAACATGTACAACCTCAGCGTGTATAAATACAACCATGAGTACTCGTAATAGCAACGATCATTGTTCACTAGGTATACCACCACAACCATGCGTATATCCTCATAACACATGAATACAACACTTAAAAATTTTGGTCTACATTGACCGGTGTCATAGATAGCACAACCATACCCATATAGTAAAGTCAATACTTGGGGATCTCGTTGTACAACAATCAAAATACCACAAGTTTCTTTGAACCACGCCACACTTCCCGTGGCCAAGATGATAGTAAAAGCGAGTAAAGGTAAAAGCTAGGATGATGTCCTGAAGTGAGGTCCGGGGTTGTGCATCGATTCATGTCTGAGATAATGTAGATTCCAATCCATCCTTGAGGAATCTATAGATGTTCCTGTTGAGTCCGTGATCTTGGTGTCATCCACAAGATGTTATCTAATTCATGTCAAGTGAGAATGGGAGAAAGGAAATGACAATGGTCGTACTGAAAGGCAAGGTTAGACTCCCGAATCTCGAAGGTCTCGGTGTCATATCTGATTGGTGGGGTGTTGTTACGATGACCAATGATGAAATCCAACTCATCGGTTTAGAATGTGATGTAATCAAACTTGGTAATGAAGAGGGAGTTGTGAAGAGTTCTCTTGTGGTGGTGTAATATTGCTCAAAGCATCTTGTTGGTTCATTATGTCATGGAAGTATGAGTCGATTATACCTGAGATAGTATAGAGTCTTTGCGAGGAATGCCACTCTTTGGCGATTTGTTGTTGCTCTTGTTTGGTCTGTGGGGCATCCAAACCTTCATGTGTAGTCTCAATTAGTTAGAGATCATCATCTAACGATGAAGAGTAGTAGGTTGTCTAACAGTAAGGGCTCTCGAACTCTCATCAACCTTAATCTATAAGGTGGTGTAGTGTCCTTAGTGGTAGATGGTAATGGTGTATCAAACCATGTACGCTTCTCAAGCGGTAAGTTAAGTATGTGAGTAGAGTCCCTGAAATGTGATGGTATAAATGGGGTTCCATATGATGATGATGAAGTCGATGGTGATAATACTGAAGGAATCACTACCTTCTTTTACGCTATCTTGCGATGTCTAAGCGGTAAAACTGGAATATGCACTATGGGACGACCAATAGTGGTATGAGTAGCTGATAATGGTGGTAATACATGAGTGGTGAGTGTTCTAACAGTGAGGGAATGAAGATATACTATCTTTCTTGCACTAAACATTCTAATAGGTCCATAAGGACTAAGCATGTACGTCTTATCAAATGGTATACTCTGTATGGGCTGAAGTAATAGGGACATCCCGATCGTCTTGCGACGTCGGAACATAAGAGTTGGATTCTGCGGAAACCGGAATAGTATGGGATGATGAATCTGTAGGTGCACGAGTAACCAAAGGTGGTGCAATAAGTGAAATCTGAGGAGTAGGTGCAACAATGGGAGTAGTAGAAGACATAGCGTCCTCGATGTAAACATCAGAAAATATAACAATAGTGCGGGAATTGGAAGACATATCTCTGTGGCAACAATACAAAATGAAATGAATAACCCATGTAATGAATCCTCGCAAATAATAATGTGCACTTATGATGTAATGATGAGACGCTACCGTTGGGGTAGTTATAGTCTAGGGTATGAGGACAACCTAGTTCGCTATAACCATTGCTCTGGTACCAATCTGTCACACCCTGAATTTACCTGTTAATGGCAGCGGAATTGAATACCTTGGTGTGACTTTCATGGCGTCTCATACAATGGATATATTGAATGACCTAAAGTGTCGTTTTGAAAATACACGTTTGATCATAAATAAAATCAGAGTTTACAAAACATAGGTCCCAAATGATGTTGCAAGTTTAAAAACAAAACCATAGTAGATCAAACGGTTACATAAGTGCATGAAAATAAGTGATGCAAGTCGACCCCGCGACTCCAAGATGGTCCAATGCATGCCCACATGATAGCTAATAACCTGAAAATACATTGCTAAAAACGGTCAACATAAAGTTGGTGAGAGTTCATAGGTTTAATAAAATGAAGTTATACGATAGCCACAAGTATAAAGTGTATGACATAAGTCACATAAAAATGATTGTACAATAGCCTTAAGCTCATGACCCCGACGCTGTGACTGAATTCTTTGGAGCCCCTGGGAGTGTTTTGCCAGACACTCAAATGAAAAGACATGAAATGCATCCGCTATCGGTTGTTGGTCAAAGCCAACACGGATGGAGGCGTCACCCTCGATAGATCTATCCACTCACTCTCGCTTACAGGTAAATTAACGGTTCATGATTATATGGGGACTTTCAATTGGCAACAAGGTAACTTAATCTATGTACAGGAAGTCTGATACTTTGGCTCGTATGGAAAACAGTTGCAATGTATTCTCCCCCGTGGGATTTGAAAACAATAATAAAATGTATACGGGGCTATGAAAACTCACCTGAAGTGATGATACAACAATGCTATGAAATCGGAATACTTGGAATAATTGAAATACTGGAACACTTGGAATACTTGGCAATAACAAGGCGCGAACACTAGCCGCTACCTAAAATGAATATGCATAATCTACTTAGATTATGAGGCAATGTAGTGCATGTACATGTATATGTAACCTATACCACTCGTCATTTGAAAATACTAGTTATCGTTGATATGTAAAGTTTTTCCAAAACTTGGTATAAATATGTTAACTTGTTAACGTAAAACTAGTCGTGTCATAATGTGTATAAAACGTTAGTGTTGGTCTTGGCATTTTGAAAACATTGAAATGTGATATGGTAGTCGCGTTAATAAACCTTTGATTGTACGTGTTCCAATGGATAAGAATTACGGTTCACCATAGTCGTTTCGTGAAAAATATAGTTTCTAGTACGTAAACATTTTCCCATTAAAAAGCTGTCAAAAATTAATGTGGATTATCAACGTTTAAACGCGTGTATCTTGTTCGTTATTAGCTTGTTTTCGACGTTCTTTATATCCGTGGTTTCGTATAAACATGTACTAATATATTTTCAGTAGCTCGGGTCATCTAGGTCGCGTTAAACGCCTCAGTTTGTCCGCCGAATGTTACCAAACAGCATGCAGTTTTCCGGAAAATTAGTTTTCGTCGTTAAACTTTGAAAAATCGTATCTCCTTCGTTATAAACTCGTTTTTATCCCCGTTTTCGGCCACGGCTTCGTCTCGGAATGTATTTTCTAAATATTTGGCCAAAAATTATCTCACACCTACTGATTTTCCCACGTTTTCAAAATAGGGACAGTAGGTATGTTATAGTTTCAAAAATGGGTTTTCCTAGTTTGTATCTTGTTCAAAACCATCCAATCTACAACCAAACAACTCTCAATCCTACCATACACCTTCTTAGGGTGTCATGGGTCCCTAAACATCATCATCCAAGTTAATCTATCAAGGATCTACATACTTTCCATTTCTAGAGCTCAAAAGTTATAAAAAGTGTAAAAAGAGTGGTATAAACTAGCATATGCATATATATCTTGTATAAAAATGATATGTACATTGTAGGAACTTGATAAAATTGTAAAAATGAGTTTGACACACTTACTTGAAAGATTAGTGAGCTTATGAGGATGAAGACTTAATTAAACCTTGAGTTTGTATTTCAAAACCCTAAAAGGTATACTAGATGAACTTGTTTATGCATAGATCTTGGAAAATTGATGGAGATTGCTTGTGTCTTGATGTATGGCCGAGCACACCAAGGAGAGAAAAGAGAAAAATCTTGCTAGTTACTTTAAGTTGTTTTAGTGAAATGAAATAAGATTTAGATATTTTAGCTAAGCTTTTAGGACAAGTTTTGGCTAGCATTTAATGTGGTTGGTGAAATGAGCACATGAGGGTTAGGAGGGGGGGGGGGGGGGCTGGCGTGAAAAGGGGAAAAGGGGGGGGGCCCTCCTTGTGTTGTGTTGAAGTGATGATTATAAGTTTAAGTATGAAGTTTATAGGTAGTTTTAAATGTATTCGGGTACCGGGTTTGCTAGAAATAAATTTTAACGGAGTTAACCGGGACATAATAAAGTCATAAAAATTATAAAAATATGTTGGGTACAAGTATTGAGTGTTTGGACAATTATTGTTTAGTTTTTACGAAAACCGTCGTAATTATATTAAATGAACGATATAAATTAAATAAATTCGCAAAATACCGGGTAAATGAATTTTATAATTTTCTTGATGTTAAAATGAGTATAAAATATATCGGGACCATCGTGGGGATTGTCGGACGTGTTAGTCACATTTATTGATCGCGCGTTAACGTTTTAATTAAATTTAATTATACGTAAAACGTCAAATGTAATAAAAATATTAATTTGATAAACCTACGAGTGGTATAGTATGAAAATGGAAATCTGATGATATGCAGACTATTCCTAGTCCGTATGCAGTGTTCCTACTGATGATGCATGAATTTCGCAGTTAAACCAAACCGGTTACGCGAATATGAATACCCGTAAACTACGTTTACGCTGAAATGAATAATGAACATGAATAGTGATTTCTTCCCGGGAATGAATAGTATCACATGAATAGTAAAATTCCTGAACGCTTCTCGAAGTCTCAAACTGACTCCAAAAATGATGAATAGTGAAATGATGAATAGTGATTGGTGAATAGTAAATGATGAATAGTAATTGATGAATAGTGAATTGTCGTGGTTAGGAAAGTGACCTGAAATCTCGGGTTGTTACAAGGGACCGCCTCGAGGACCGTCAGAAATTAACGGACTGTCGGCAGAAAGAGATTTTCCAAAGATAAATTTTTTGTGACTAGTTTTCAATTTTTAATTTTATGAAAAGTATTTTGTTGAGAACTCTTACAAGTGAGAATTTAGATGAAATTCTAGACACAGGATACGCACGAGTAGTATTAGAGGAATGAGTATTGAGGAGAATCGAGACAGAAGAAATGGGAGAGACTCATTTTGAGTAAGGATGTTGACGAAACGCTGAATATAGAGTCTAAGTAGAATCGAGACATAAGAAATTGACGAGATGCAGATGAGACGAGGATCAAATACGAGACTTTCATCGGGTCCATCATGTCAATGGCGAGTAGAGATAAGAGAACATAAATAAATATCGTAGACAAGAAATAAAGAAGAGAAGAGATGTCGAGGACGTTAAAAGTGTGTGTCATCCATAGTGATTGATAGACGTGCGTTGTCGGCTATTGATAATGGTTGTGGTAAAACCATTATCTACAAAGAAATTCACTATGATCCCACAAAAGATAAGCATTTAGGCAAGTAGTCTAATTCTAAGAATGATCTATTACACCTATTATCACTTAATCATCATGTAGCACAAAAGCATGTAGCAAACAATCACATAGCAAATAAGCACACAGCAGATAGGCATATAGCAATCAAGACAATCAAGGTTTTAAGAAAGCGTACCTTTGCCACTAGCTATTCCTAAAGATACATTACCGTGAGAGTTGTTGTACATGATGCAAGGTTTGAATATTGATGAGTCTTCACACGTATGATGAGAGTATGAATGAACATTCATATCTTCAAGTTGCTTCCCTTGTGCATCTAAAGACATAAATTGCAAGAAAACTTGCTACCTAGTTTCTCATGGGTCCGAGATGGTTAGTAATAAACATCATTTGCATTTACATGTATAAGATGAGTATGTTGTTAGCAAGCAAGAATTCCCGTAGATATATGTCAAGTTGAATTTCATAAAAGATTTTATTTGATAACTGATTTGCTTAAGCTCCATTAGTGTTAAATGATATTATTTAGAAAAATAAGTTTTCCAAATAACAAATCTAGATTTGTCTAAGTGGTTTTACAAACTTAATTTGTTTTTACTTGCTCGTTGATGACTGACGACGCTCAAATTATACATATTTTATATAGCATTATTTTTTAGTTTCTTAATAGATTCTATGGACTTTCGATACTTAATTGCATGAAAATACATTTTAGGTCCAATCGATTAAGAACTTCAAGAACCAAGATAAAGTGTAAGCATCTAAGCCAAGTGGATGCTAGAGCAAAGTATTGCCTGATAAAGAAGAAAATCACGCCGCCCTTTCTATCAATGTACGCCAGTTACAGGGGCGTAAGAACTATTATACAAATCTGAGTCAGCATCGTCAAGTACAGCGATTTCAAGAATTATGTGCGCCGGTCTTCAGTTCAATTAATGACCATTTAGCGCCAAGAAAACTATTGAAGCCCGCCGGTGTTACTAACTATGTTCGCCGGTATCGCAAGTGAAGCCCGCCGATCTTACCTCAAGTGCGGCGTACTTCAGAATATGATCGGTCACAGTTAGCCTATAAATAGAGCCTCAATTCGTCTCACTCAACACACCTCTCATCCCAACAATTACAAAAGCTCTGCTAACTCTTTACCATACGAATTACATCAATTGGAGTGATCAAGTGAAGCTAAAGTTTAAAATACGTTGAAGTACTTTCTTGGTATTGTTATAGTGATCGCTAGTAACAGTAGCTCAATCATTGTAACTAATTGAGGAAGTATGTCTCTCATTGCAAACGAATCAATCACTGTAAGCATGCTTACTAAAGCCATGTTAGGCTAAATTCCTTATGGTTGCTTGGATACGTTAATATAATAAAGTGATTGGTTGTGATATGATCTCATTTGATTTCTTGTTTATGTTGAAACCTTACTGTGTTCTAAACTTGTTATCCATTGTTTATCACTTTTGATTATACTTGTCAATTGGAAAAGGTCGAAAGAACCAATTGGTATTACATAGTTTTCAAAATATATCTATGTATCTTGATCAATTGGTTGGAGAAATCCGCTCTTGTTAAGTTATAAACAACAAAGTTTACTGCATTGCAATTAGGTCTTGAGCTTGTTACCCACTCGTTCAAGTGCTAGTAAACATAAGCCTTGAATCAAACTTGTTAATCCGTGAAAACGTTATTTTGACGAAAACAACTAATCATTGGTTGAACTTACTCCATCATTGAGATCATCATCATTAATCATTCACTGAGTTATAGTAACTATCCAAGTAATCATATTTATCTCATATTTGAATCTCATTTAGTTTTTGCATAATTGTCTAAAACGCTTTCTAAATCATCTTAAGTAGTTAATTGATATATAGAATAATCTCAGTCCTTGTGGAACGACCTGGTCTTACCAAAACTCTTTACTATAAACGAGGGTTATACTTTTACCCATGTGTTTTGAACCAAGAGAAATCGGTAGAACAAGTTATATAAATTTAAAGCTTTCTAGACATATCAATGACTCACATGAATCAAAACCTAAGCCTGTTTTATCTACGAATGCCTTTTGACTATTTAGTAAATCTTTGAGAGATTGAGAACTCTTTTCAAATTTAGCTAGTATATTTGCCTTTTCCTTAAGCTTCTTAATTTCACTTTTATAATCTTGACACATTTTACATTCTAGATCAATTTCTATACCACTTTCAAGTGTAAACATTTTATCTTCTAAAATGATTTCTTTTTCCAATTTATTTTCAAAAGATTTTGAGGATTCATTTTCTGAAAATGTTTTTAGACTTATGTTGCATAAATGTTTAAACTCATTTTCTAACTTTGAAAATTCAAGAATAAATGGGTCATAGCAACATTGTTCGATTTCAGAGTGTACCTCATTTGAAGTTTCAACCTTTTGACATATTTCGTATTCAGAGTACACGTTGTCTTCTTCATCCGTATCACTCCAAGATTCTTCAATGAGTTCTCTTCGTAAATTACTCATATAGTCCTTGACGGCATTACCTTCATTGAAAACACTTGAACTAGTAGCATTTGTATTTAATCTATCTAAACATCTATCTACTGATTCATCTTCAGAAGTGACGAATTGTTCATGTGTATGTTCAGCAAAAATTACGTAGTTTCCCATTTATGAAGGGCAGTATCTTGCAGAGCCCCTGCTTTCGAACCTTTTACAAATCTACCCAACCATGTCGCATAAAAATATACATGACATACCCGACATATACGTGTCCCATTGTTATTGAAGGAAGATCAAATAAGAAAAAACCCTAACCTATATCGCGTACATTTTTACCCGACATTACCCGACTTCATTGTGTGTCTGTATGGTACCCACTATTACAACCCCTATATCTCTAAACGACAAATGTATTTTCAACGGTACTATATGAAATAGTGGTTCTATACGTATTCCTTTTGTGCATGATTTAATTGTATTTGTAATGTACATGTAGATGTATAATGTGTACAACTAATCTTGCTTGTAAGTTAAAATGGACTTGTGCATGTTGGGTATGTCGGGTAAATTTGTACGCGACGTGGATTAGGGTTTTATTTTGATTTGATCTTCTTTCAATAACAATTGGACACGTACATGTCGGCTATGTCGGGTATATGTTTACGCGACATTGCTGGGTAGATTTGTAAAAGGTTCGAAAGTATGGGCTCTGCGAGATACGACCTGTTAATACAAATATCGTCCTAAAAACGTTATTTATATTTTACGATCTTTACTTAGTTTTGTTAATGACAATTACAAAGTATATCCTTTAGCAAATTATAAATGCTAGCTAAAGTCTCTTTAAAACACATTTTACATTTCACAAGTTTACTTAGAATTACATTTTACACATCTACTAGTTTATTTCCTTAAAAGGAAACTTTATTTTTAAAATGATACAATGACATCATGGCATGCATCATACATAGATTATGTAATATCTTGGCTAGATCTTCAAGCAAGATAGTTGACTTTGGAAGATTTTGATGTGACATAACAAAGATGTGAAGGATACAGCTGGATATGGAAAGATATCCATTAACCCTTAGCTGTCATGTTTGGCGGAACCAAACGATATCAAAGACGGATCCCTTTTATGGGATCCGCCGGATCCGCCAGCTGTTCACCAGCTTGCCTATAAATAGCAAGCTGATCATTTGGACACACCATCACTCATAGAGCCTAACATTCATACTCATTCATTTACATATCATCTAACATTTATCATTCATTCATTTCATTGATCTTTCCTTTTGTAGCAAAGGAGATTAAGCATCAAGGTTCAACACAGACGTGTAAAACTTTTAGCATAAGTTACTGTGTGATATAGTTGTAGTTCACACATCATTATTTGTATCATTTATCTCAGTGAGTGTGGTTAGTGTTTTAGTCCTCAAAACACAAAGAGTGTAGGGAGTGGTTGTACCCTTGTGAAAGAACCAAACGGGAGTGGTTGTACCCTTGTAAAGAACTCGACATCTAGCTTAGTGTCGGTAATTGTATAGGCGACGTTAGGTTGGTTCTACCTTGAAATAGAACCCGGTGTTTAGCTTAGTACCGAAAAAGGAAGTAAGCGACGTGTAAAGGTTTTCTCCACCTAGAAGAGAGTTTGTTTCTTAGTGAAGGATAACTCTCGAGTTAGAGGCTCGAGGAGTGGAGTAGGGCAAGGAAGAGAGTCCTTGTTGCGGAACCACTATAAACATCCGTGTTGTGTGGTTTGATCTTTCCTCTCTTTACTTTTCATATATATATTGTGTGAATATTTGTTTGTGCTTATTTCCTTTGAAATAACATAGAGTAACAAAGTGAATTAATTTTAAAACGGTAAAACTATTCAACCCCCCCCCCCCCCTTTCTAGTTTTCCACAATTGGCATCAAGAGCTACGTTACTTAAGATTCTTAAAATATATTGTATTTTAAAACTTAAAACGATCCATGGATTTTGAAAACTTTAAAGAAGGGCAATCTATGCAAAGACCACCTCTATTCGAACCTAATTGTTTTATTTATTGGAAAAATCGCTTTGAGACTTATGTGAAGTCAAAGGATATAGATCTATGGTTTATAATTGTTGAGGGTGATTACAAGGCCAAAAGTAATGATATTTCGGGTGGTCGGGATGTAGAAACTTCTCTTACTCGTCACAGTGATTAGCAAAAGAAGTTGATTGCCAAAAATAATGAAGCCAAAATGATGCTTTACAATGCTTTACCTAAGAAAAAATATGAAAGAGTTTTTATGTGTAAAACGGCTAAAGATATTTGGCAATCTCTAATTGTCACTCATCAAGGAAACTCACAAGTCAAAGATAACAAAATTGATCTTCTTGTTCAACAATATGAACAATTTGTTATCTCTGAAGATGAGACCATTGATAGTACGTTTGCTAGGTTTAATACTATTATTACATCACTTAAAGCACTTGACGAATCTTTTTCTAGTAAGAATTTTGTCAGGAAATTTCTAAGAGCACTCCACCCAAAGTGGAGAGCAAAAGTGACAGCTATTGAAGAATCCAAGGATCTTTCAAGCATGACACTAGATGAGCTCATAGGAAATCTCAAAGTTCACGAAATGGTGATGGAAAAAGATTCAGAAATAGTTAAAGGCAAGAAGGAGAAAATGAAGTCCATTGCTTTGAAAGCTAGAGCTGAGTCAAGTGATGATGAAGAGTCTTGTTCTAGTAGCGAAGACGAAGAATATGCCATGGCCATAAGAGATTTCAAGAAATTCTTCAGGAGACGAGGAAAGTTCGTAAGACCACCTCGTGAAGAAAAGAAATCCCTCCGTAAAGACCGTGATGATAGAAAAGGCAAGTTAGAGAGGAAGTGCTATAGGTGTGGAGATTCTGGTCACTTTATAGGTGATTGTCCAAAGACTCCAAAGAACAAGTCTCAAAAAGCATTTGTTAGTGGAGCTTGGAGTGATAGTGAAGGAGATGATGATGAGCATAAGAACAACGAAGTTGCCCTTATGGCTCATGACACAGAAGAGGTACATTCTTACTCATACTCCTCTATAGATGATGAAACCTTAGAAGTAGAATATAACAAACTATGTGATATAACTTTAAAAATCATCAACAAAAACAAATTCTTGAAAACTAAAACAACACTTTTAGAAAATGAAGTGTATTGGCTTAAAGAAAAAGAGATACGAATGGAAAAAGGCAAAAATAGTAAAGATACATGTGTCTCTTGTCAAGAACTAAAATTAGAATTGATGCACTAAAAACCAAACAGGAAGATCTCATTAAGCAAAACTCTAAGTTTAAAAAGTTTGATAAAAACATAAGTTGTGCAGATGAGATAAAGAAGATGCAAAAACTTCCTCATGATAAAACCGGACTAGGTTTTATGAAACAAGGAACCTTAGGTGACTTTAAGAAACAAACTGTGAATGAAAAAGAAACTGTTTCAACCATGTCAAAAGCCCACGGATCCGACGGATCCAAAGTTTTGGATCCGCCAGTTGTACCCAAGGGATCTGCGGGTACAGAAGTTGAACAGAAGGATCTTAAAATGAACCGTACTGAATTCGTTAAGGTCACTAGAAAACCTAGAACTAGTATAACTAACAACAAGCTAAAACCAGCTGTTTCTGTAGGAAGAGGTCAAGCTAGGAATGAGTATAGAGTTAAAACAACTCAACAGAGACCTCAAACTAGGTTTCCCAAACACCCATTTCCTAAGAGTAATGTTAACTCACAACATCATTATCAAAATAATTGGAACCAAAATATGCCTAGAAACTTCCAAGGTCCCAATTACATGCCATGGAACAACTATCCTCCATTTGCTTACATAAACCATGATAATGTTATGTTTAACCCAAACGGACCCATGAGATATTGGGGACCAAACGCTTGAGTCTTTCTTGAACTTAGGTATGCTTAAAGGTTGATCTAGAACCTGATGAGTGGATCAAAGATAGTGGGTGTTCAAGACATATGACGGGAAACAAAAGCCTTTTCTCAACTTACCAAGTGTACGACGGAGGTAATGTCACATTCGGTGGCAAACTTAAAAGTAAAATCATTGGAAAAGGTACGATCTCTCATGACTCTCTCTCTATTGACGATGTTGCTCATGTAGATAATTTAGGATTTAACTTGCTTAGTATAAGTCAATTATGTCACAAAAAGTATAATGTCCTTTTCAGTGAAAATGGAAGTAAAATACTTAAAGATGGCATAACCGTAAGAAAAGGTGTTTTAAAGAATAACGTATATGTTATGAAATTAGATAAAACACCTAAAGACAAGCTTTGTCTTACCTCTTTGGACGAAAACTCAACTCTATGGCATCGACGTTTAGGTCATGCCAATATGAGGCTAATTCAATCCTTATCATCTAAGGAACTCGTTAGGAACCTACCCAAGTTGAAATATGACCAACACTTTTGTGATGCTTGCAAAATTGGGAAACAAGTGCATAATAGCCATAAGGCTAAAAGCATGGTATCTACATCTAGGTGTCTAGAATTGTTGCATATGGATTTGTTTGGCCCGTCGGCTATACAAAGTTATGAAGGAAATTTTTACACATTAGTTATAGTAGATGATTACTCTAGATATACGTGGACTAAATTTTTGAAAACCAAAAATGAGGCCTTTGATAAATTTGAAATTCTAAGCAAGAAAATTCAAAATCAAATAGGAAGTAACATAGTATCTATTAGAACCGACCATGGTCGAGAATTTGACAACGAAATCCAATTCGGAACTTTTTATGATAATAATGGAATAACACATAATTTCTCGGCTCCTCGAACTCCACAATCTAATGGTGTAGTAGAACGGAAAAATAGGACAATTCAAGAAATGAGTAGAACTATGTTAAATGAACAAAACATACCTCAAAAGTTTTGGTTTCAAGCTGTAGATACATCTACTTATATTCTAAATCGAGTTCTAATTAGACCATTCTTGGGAAAAACTCCATATGAGTTATATAGAGGCAAAAAGCCTACTTTAGGGTATTTTAGAGTGTTTGGAAGCAAGTGCTTCATTTTAAACACAAAGGACTATCTCACCAAATTCGACCCAAAGTCGTACGAAGGTGTATTTCTAGGATATTCACAAACTAGTAAAGCATACATAGTTTTGAACAAGGAAACCTCAATAGTCGAGGAATCATTGAATGTAACATTCGATGAAAGTCCACCTCCCTCTAAGACATCACCTTTTGTAGATGATGACTTAGTTGAAAACCAAATGGTTGATAATCAGAAAAATGTTGATAATGATAAAGAAGATGAACCAGTAAAAAGAGATTTAGTCAACATCAAAGAAGCTAAAAGTCATCCATTAGAAAACGTCATAGGAAAACTCAACGAAAGAACATTAAGGTCTAAAGCTCAAAATGAAAGTAATTTCTTTTGTTTTGTTTCAACCATAGAACCTAAAAATATTAATGAAGCAATAAAAGATGAATCTTGGGTCATTGCAATGCAAGAAGAATTAAATCAATTTGTTAGGAATGACGTTTGGACATTAGTTCCACAACCTAAAAATCAAACCATAATAGGTACAAAATGGGTTTTTAGAAATAAAATGGATGAAAATGGCATTGTGTCTAGAAACAAAGCTAGGTTAGTAGCCCAAGGCTATAATCAACAAGAGGGTATAGATTATGATGAGACTTTTGCACCCGTAGCTAGACTTGAGTCTATTTGAATACTATTTGCCTATGCATGTGCACATGATTTTAAATTATTTCAAATGGATGTCAAAAGTGCATTCTTAAACGGATTTATAACTGAAGAAGTATATGTTGCACAACCTCCCGACTTTGCCGATTTTGAAAAACCAAATCATGTTTACAAACTAAAGAAAGCTTTATACGGACTTAAGCAAGCACCAAAAGCTTGGTATGATCGACTTAGGACCTTCTTAGTTGACCATAAGTACACCATGGGCCTAGTAGACAACACTCTCTTTACCAAGAAAAAATGATCACATATCATCATCGTCCAGATATATGTGGATGACATTATATTCGGCTCAACTTGTCAAGAGTTATGCGACGATTTCTCAAAAATCATGCATGACGAGTTTGAAATGAGTATGATGGGGGAACTAAATTTTTTCTTAGGTCTTTAAATAAAACAATTAGAAGATGGGATATTCTTCAACCAATCAAAGTATATCAAAGATATGCTTAAAAGTTTGGTCTTGAAGACTCAAAACCAATGAAAACGCCCATGTCCTCCGAAACCAAACTCAAAAAGGATGAAGAAAATGAATCCGTAGATAGCACTAAATATAGGGGAATGATTGGTAGTTTACTCAATCTTACGGCTAGTAGGCCTGACATTATGTTTAGTGTTTTTCTATGTGCACGTTTTCAAGAAGATCCCAAAATATCCCATCTTGAAGCCGTTAAACGGATATTTAGATACATTAAAGGTACTACACATTTAGGATTATGGTATCCCAAAGGAACGAGTATAGAAACCATAGTGTATGCCGATTCAGATCATGCTGGTGACTATGTTGATAGGAAAAGTACTAGCGGTATTTGTACTTTTGTAGGACATTGTCTCACCTCATGGTTCGCTAAGAAACAAACGACCCTTGCAATTTCAACAACCGAAGCAGAGTATGTGTCTGCAGGAAAGGCGTGTCAGCAAGCACTGTGGATGAAACAAGCTCTCGTAGACTATCGAATTGAACTCAACGACATCCTCATTCTTTGTGACAACAAAGGAGCAATCGACCTCAGCAAAAATACGGTCTCAACACGCTAGAACCAAACACATGGAAATATGTAAATACCAACAAATTTCTTAAACTTGTTTTACAAGCCAAAAAATTCATTTTGATTTTTTCTAAGTTTGTAAACCCCTTCGAAATCAAAACTAATAAGTTAAACTGAAATCCGGGACGGATTTCCAAATATGATGTATGTGCTATAACCACCCGTAATTTTCCGAATATATTTTTATACGAGACTTTCCCTGTTTCTCATAAACGGATCCTTTCTGAACTTAATTGGTTTGAAAACGTGAAATTTATCTCGCGAAACGTGAAATTCGTACACAACGCGTACTGGCACAACCGACGATTTGTTTTGATTATTTTATTATTCATGAGAAACGAGGCGTATGAATAGTCGTTATTAATGGAAAAATAATTTTAAAGTTAACAGAATAAATTTCGGATGCTCGGGAAATATTTATAACACGATTTAATTGCCTCGTTTGCGTATCATTAAAAATATAAGGAAAATGACGTAAATGGTCCCTGAGGGCACGCTAGGGTTTGTCCTTAGTCCCACCCTCACCCTATAAATATACCATTATAACCATCCTAGGGTTTCACCCTCTTCTTCTCCAAAAATCAGCCGCTCCCTCCCCTCTCATTTTCCGGCCAAGATCCGGCCACCGGAGCACCACCGCCGGCCACACACCCACCGCACCGACCCACGTCACAATCCCCCACACCGTCTCAACCACCCTCATCTATCCCATCTCTCTCGGTAACTTACAATTTTCTGGTAAGATTTTCCGGCGACACCTATTTGTAGTCATACAAGTGTAGATTGAAGGTTGTTTTGGTTTGTTTTGGTTCGAGTATCACCACCAACGCGTCACCACCACCTCCGTCGCTTCTCTTTCTCCCTCTCACTCTCTCGTCCATGTGGTTTGGTAAACGCCACATCTCGTTTTACTTATTTATTACCGAACGAATATATTTTGATGTCTTACATTTTCTGTGGATTGAACGAATTTAAATACCGGATATAACTCGTTGTTATTAATTGTTGTGGTTAAAAACTGGATATAGAAACTGATTAAAACTTGTTTTGAAAATAAATCGTGTGGTAAGAAATCGTTTGAGTTGTATGTTTGATTCGGTTCGAGCTACTGATTTCGTATGGTTGTGTTTTGATTTAGTCACGAGTTGGACAAGTTTGAATTGTGATCTTGTTGGTTCCAGTTGGTTGTTGTCGTTACCAGTTTGAAGCCGAGACCAAGTGGTCTCGGTGTGGTATAGGTTGTAACATTCTTGGTTCATTGTTGCGTTGTTTTGTACTCATTGCGTTATAATTAGTTTTGGTTGCGTTTATTTGGCTGTTGCGGTAAGCAGATTCGAGCCGAGACCGAGAGGTCTTGGCATAACAGGTTAATGTGCTCCTTGTCATAGTTTTGGTGTCGTGATGTTAGGACTTGGTTCGAGTCAGTTAGGGTGCGTTTATGTTCGGTTTAGAGGGCACATTAAAAACAGAATATGGTGCGTTTTGGTTTTAACAAATGTGTTATTGTATGTTTATTGCGTTGGATTTCATGGACCAGGCAATCCATTGGGTGCGTTTGGTTAGTGTTAGCTTGGGCCAAAGCCCAAAATTTTACTAAGGTTATGTTTGCTTGCTAATTGGGCTCGCAAGCCCACAACGAATTAAAAGGAGTGTTTGGTTAAAAATATTAAGGGTGTGTTGACATTAAAATGGGCCGAAGCCCATGCTACAAAAGGGTACATTGGAATTCAAAAGTGGGTCAAGTCCACTAAGTTTAAATAAAATTATGACATTAGTTTGATGAGGTTAATTAAGTTTATACACACAATAAGGAAATAATGTTTAATAACCAACGGAAACTTTTTATTAACTCTTCTATTAAACTGTTTTGAGGAAATTGATTTATTTAAGTCAAGATGACTCGAGAAAAACTAGTTTTATTAGTTAGACTCATTTTATTATAAAACGATTATGTTTTATACAAGTTATTTGGGGATAACGGGGTAAATGTCGAAACGTACAAACTGAGTTATTTCATTTGAGGTGTTTGTTTGTCTTTAACTCCTAGAGTTGTCTTCCTTGGTTTGAGTGCTCGTCAGTATTCTCTCAAGTTTGTTGATGTCTTTTTTCCTTAGCGTGAGTTGTCCGTCGAGTCTATGTCTTCTTACCACACCACACGAAACGTTTATACTAAACTTTTGATGAGTTTTGAAAACTGAGTAATCCACGAAAACTATGACACGTTGTCTTTTATAGACCTTATTATTGTGCGAGACGTATTTTGAGATAACCGTATGCGTATTAGGTTGTGCCGATCCTCGACCGTTGTGTACCGCCATGCTTGTACCTCCATGTACCGTCGTGCCGCATGTTTTGAAACCGTTGTGATACACTCTAGATGCCAGTCGTGTCAGTTATGATCTTGCATTTCTGTTGCTAAGGTGAGTTCATAGCCCCACTTTTTACTTGCTTTAACTGCTTTATAAACTACTTGGGGTGAGATACATGCTACTGTTTTTACTATGATCACAATTGTTTACAAACTATTGTTTGAAATGGAAACTTTGCTGACCACCTGATAAGCACTAAGTACCTTCCTTGCCAACAGCAAGTCCTTCGATCATGAACCATTAATCACCTGCGGGTGAGCGCGATTATAGTATATAGGCCTATAGGATTGACCATCCCATCTCTGTTGACCAGGTAGGCAACACGGGTGTGCTATATTTGAGTTAACTAGGTATTTGGCAAGATACCTGGCTTTGGGGGCAACTATTATGATTATGAAATTCCGCGGTTATTGTCGACTTACGCCAGAGTTTCTGGTGCCGGTTAACGCTTTGTGTGTCATGAGCTTAGTGCAGTGGTAATAACTTTCGGGCGTATAACAACGTAGCCCACTTTCTTGGAAACTTGAAATATTGTGATCAATTGCTTTACTTTTAAACCTATGAATTCACTCAACCATTATGTTGACTTTTAGCATGTTTATCTCAGGTGTTAGATCTTTTCCGCTGCATATTTTACTTTTGGAGGAGCTTGGCGAAGGGCATGGCATGGTCATAGAAGATTCTAAAAATTGTTTGGGACCGCTTTAAATCCTTTTTAAACCTATATCTTCCGTACTATTTTTACATTATGTAATTTAAATATTTATTATTATGAATTTTCTTCTAAAACGGTTTAAGCAAAACCGTTCTTTGTACCTTGTGATTGTGACAACTATCGAATAACACCCCACAACTTGTATGCTTCCGCTGATCCGATTTCGGGGTGTTACAGATGGTATCAGAGCCACAGGTTATAGAGAACTGGTATTTTCAAAAACCCAGACTATAACCATTTTTACGAAAACTTAAATCCTATGACCGACACGTGCCTGCCTGCCAAGCCGATGCCTCGCTTGAAATTTTGTTGCATAACATATTTGTTGAAATGTTAAACGTCATACTTGATGAGATGTATGTCTCGCTATTTAATGGTTTGTATTTCACCTCATTTCACTGATTCACTGTAAATATTTTCATCGATGCACCAAACCTGTCACGGAGTTACACTATTTCTTTGCGTAACCACATTATTTGATTCCGAGTTTGAACACCTGTTGTGGCTTTTTTTTTAAAGCGATTCTAAGGTAAGGAACATAGTACTAGTATAACTAAACTGAGTATCCCAAAATTCATTGATTCTTGGTTGAGAGTAGACCGATCACCTATAATTAACCAAGGATAGTGGGGACATGGCCTGATCACCTATGTCTCAGAAATGAATTTTGCGATACTGAGAGTAGTTATAACAGGATTATGTTTCGGGTTGACTTTCTATTTTGGGAATGATAAGGTTTTGCATATGTGCACGAGCACCGAACATTACGAAAGTTTACACACGCGACACACTGGCATCACAACACCTCATGAACTGAAATACTTCTGGCACCGCTATATCTCTCCGCTTATATGGAATAACTGTTCATCGCCGTCTGATTACGTTCGCACCGGGTCAGGTGAGACCCGATTGGTCGCCATTTTGAATTCGATCCGTTTATTTTAACTCGTCCGATATCATAACAAGCACATTTTAAGTTTATTACTTGGTTTTGGCTTTAGTCGAATTTGGATTGCATGAGTTCTTGATTTCTGGATATTGTTGTGGAGTTGATTTTGTTTCTTCAGCCTTGTTTTGTCTCTGGTTATGTTACAGTCATCACTACCCCAATCCTTACACTCAATTAATGAACCGAGTTAGATCACTAGTCGACTAAGAAAGACTCTTCCACATCACTTGTAGGATGAACCTCTTGATGGAAGTAAACAACGAAGTAATCTTTGGAAAAACCTAGGAAACTGACAATAGGTCGATTTGTAACTCAACAGAAGCTCTAGAAACTTGTGTAGCAACCCGAGCCCCTATTTTTGGAAAAGATACCTAACCTTTCACTTATCCTCCGAGGATACTAGTAGTCTACCTTAATACCTTTTATGAAACAATGAACTGCGATAAGTATTTTAAGAAACGTATACATAAATTGATACGATATTTTGGAAGGCATTATTCTGGGAAAGACTATTTTAGATACGTTATTCTAGGAACGCTACTTTGACAACACTATTCTGGCATACCACTTCGAATACTATTTTGGGACGATCAACTCTAGTTACACTATCTTGAAGACGTGACGCATTGGTATAATATTATAGGGGTTGTTTTGGATACACTATTGGCATACTATTATGAGAATTGTTTTGGGATACACTAGTTGGGACACACCATTTTGAGACACGCTATTTTGAAAGTATTATTTTGGGTACACTACTCAGGAATACTATCCGAAAGCTCTATCTGGAAGACATAATCACTCTGGTATTACCTTAGACCATTAGGTCACATATCCCATTTTCCCCTGCCCCTCAACTTGTAAGAAAGCTCGAGAACACCGCAATATAAGCCGATGAGTCGGGCGACATCATTAGCTGCATTAGGAAGTAACCTATCAGTTGAAATGGACACCTTAATAGTTTAGTTGAACGAATTGGATATTGAAGATTGTAAAGGAATAATAGCGCTCATGAGGAAACAGTAACCCTAAGTGGTAAGTAAGATTGCCTGTAGTAACCATGATAAGGCGGTTCCCCCTATTATTCGTATTTTGGAATTAATACTGGCTTAGATAACCCGAAGTATGTTATTTAAGATTTTCACACCATGGATCATAAACCATTTACCCCGAACGACCATTGACCATTTCACACCGTTACACTTTGACCGTGGGCCCATAACCCGCAAGTCGTCGACTATAGCACTGTTAGCACCCGTTATCCTTTTTGCACACCTCAAACATGTTTTACCTTTCAAACACTTTCGTTTTAATAGTCACCACTAAGGGGGCATGTTAGCCACGATAAGAATAATTTCAAAACGGTACTTTAACTCTGTATATACTTATCTCACTCTCACTTACATTCGTAACTTAACCGCATTTTTACTCTCATATCTCTACTCACCTCATTTTGGTCAATTACACACTTAAACAATACAGTTTTATTTAAACTTTTACGGACCATCATATTTCAATTACGCTCTATATTTTCATTATTATTTAATCAAAGTGTCAAATACGACTAAGCTATTACTATCTACTATAACATACTTATCATCACATTATTTCACTTTTTAATTCGTTATCTTAGCAATTATCTATTAAAGCTTTCATATAAGAAACCAACCCACTTACTACATCATTTCACTTTCCATTATTATTACCACTATGCACACATTCACACAAATCATTTTCAACTATCTTACCAACCCTTTTGCGGTCATTTTACAAAATGTTTTACTACTGCCTTGTAAACCATTTTACTCCTCTGCGAGCTAAATTAGCCACAGTTTTACTTAAAAACAACAAAGCTGTGTTACTATTATCTTACAAATTATTTCGCCATTACTTTCCAAAAAAAAAAAAAAAAAAACATTTTACTGTCACCCGACGAACCGTTTTGCTGCTAAATCACAAAGTAAACTACAGCTTTGCTGACATTTTACAGATAACAAATAATTTTCTCAATAACCTGTGCATTGTCGTACACATCATCTCATAAGTTATTTTGTAACCCGATCTTTATCCTAATATTTCACAACCTTAACCATAATTTCGGTTATCATTTCATAAATAATAAGTCGTTCCCTATCACTCTATAAGTATTCTACAAACTAATTTATAAAGTATTTTACAACCACCGAGTGAACCAGTTACCTCTATGAAAAGTGTTTTCATCCTATTACTGCATAAACCGAATAACCAACATTTCATTTTGAAAATAGATCAAAACCTTAGAAGTGGACCTCACACTTTCGCCTGCGACTATAGATAATAACCTACCAAGCTTTGATATTGTTTTATCACTGAATAAGTCGCCACATTCGTTCCCTGCAATTAGTTTCCCTCACTTGTAGCACTTGCATTGAACTATATTGTCAATATACCATTACTCTCAAGACATTTTACTCTCTAGAAGTTCTAGACGACACAGAATCGAAACCCATTCTTTTATGTAAACCGCTTCATTGCAAAACTCTGACTTCCCTGTAGTGACGCAACTTCTGCACCGGGATGCCGAAACATCTTAGTCTATCTAACAACCATTGATACCCGACCGCACCTTGAAAATAAGGACTTTTCTCAACATAGTATCGAGCCGATTCAGACCTCTCAAGTCACTAACACAACCGTTTAAGTAAAGATACCCCCTTAGCACAAAGTTATTTCTTTTAGGCCACCAGTGCAACAAATTCGGCCAGGGCACCTTTTAGTATCATTTAACAAGTTGGAATACTTGCACCTTAGAGTGTCGCCTGATATTAAACATTGAACCCCGCCCAACGTTGGCAACTAGATATTTCCTTGGATATTTGGAACCACAGATTGACGTACATGGTCAATTATCCTTCCTCTCTGATATTCTTACTTTTAAGGATTTTTATTAAAATGCTTTTAGATCAACCTTGGGGACCGTAATTACATTTTTCTAAAACGCATATTTTGAGGATTAAGTTCTTCTGGTCAACCCTTATCAACTTTGCTGCGAAATGTCAAACGCAAAATCTTACAAAAATTTCTTACCCATACCAGGTTTGAAAACCCGAATTTTTTTTACAAGTTTGTAAAATCTCTTGAAACTGTGTCATCTTACGCAGCTGAAAATTCTTGACAAAGAAAAGTTTAATGCCTGGAAAATTATTTTGGTCAAAACCGTGTAAATACTTACCCAAATAAGATTTTCAAACAAAATGCCATAGGTAGGATTCAAACACCCTACACCTTGCTCAACCTACAAACGTCCAACCACTAGACCAAGAGCCCTTTTTGTGTCACTAGAGTATAAACCCTACATTGGAATTAGAATCTGAGTATTTGAGAAGAAACAGCGTTGGTAAAATTTTGAGACCCGTATAATTAAGATTTGAACTGTTTCCCTCTATTAACCTTACTCCAAAAATCATTGTACCCCACCAAAGAACTAGAAGGAGATAACTTATGGCAGATCACTTAAGTACCTTTCCACAGTCAAGGATAACCCCTTAGAACAGTCCGGAGAGGCCTGAACATGTTACTAGTGCCACCACCTTTCCACCAACACCATTCCGCCGGGTAACAAGAACCAAATCGCGAGGACGCGATTCCTTTTTAGGAGTACGTGATGTAACAACCGACAAATTTCTTAAACTTGTTTTACAAGCCAAAACAATCATTTTGATTTTTCCTTAGTTTGTAAACCCCTTCGAAACCAAAACTAATAAGTTAAACTGAAATCCAGGACGGATTTCCAAATATGATGTATGTGCTGTAACCACCCGTAATTTTCCGAATATATTTTTATACGAGACTTTCCCTGTTACTCGTAAACGGATCCTTTCTGAACTTAATTGGTTTGAAAACGTGAAATTTATCTCGCGAAACGTGAAATTCGTACACAACGCGTACTGACACAACCGACGATTTGTTTTGATTATTTTATTATTCATGGGAAACGAGGCGTATGAATAGTCGTTATTAATGGAAAAATGATTTTAAAGTTAACAGAATAAATTTCGGATGCTCGGGAAATATTTATAACACGATTTAATTGCCTCGTTTGCGTATCGTTAAAAATATAAGGAAAATGACGTAAATGGTCCCTGAGGGCGCGCTAGGGTTTGTCCTTAGTCCCACCCTCACCCTATAAATATACCATTATAACCATCCTACGGTTTCACCCTCTTCTTCTCCAAAAATCAGCCGCTCCCTCCTCTCTCATTTTCCGGCCAAGATCCGGATACCGGAGCAACACCGCCGGCCACACAACCCCACCGCCACCTCCATTCGACACCCCGTGACCTCCTTGTCACGAATCTCCACCACACGCGTCTCCAACCCACCCTCATCTATCCCATCTCTCTCGGTAACTTACAATTTTCCGGTAAGATTTTCCGGCGACACCTATTTGTAGTCATACAAGTGTAGATCGAAGGTTGTTTTGGTTTGTTTTGGTCCGAGTATCACCACCAACGCGTCACCACCACCTCCGTCGCTTCTCTTTCTCCCTCTCACTCTCTCGTCCATGTGGTTTGGTAAACACCACATCTCGTTTTACTTATTTATTACCGAACGAATATATTTTGATGTCTTACGTTTTCTGTGGATTGAACGAATTTAAATACCGGATATAACTCGTTGTTATTAATTGTTGTGGTTAAAAACTGGATATAGAAACTGATTAAAACTTGTTTTGAAAATAAATCGTGTGGTAAGAAATCGTTTGAGTTGTATGTTTGATTCGGTTCGAGCTACTGATTTCATTTGGTTGTGTTTTGATTTAGTCACGAGTTGGACAAGTTTGAATTGTGATCTTGTTGGTTCCAGTTGGCTGTTGTCGTTACCAGTTTGAAGCCGAGACCAAGTGGTCTCGGTGTGGTATAGGTTGTAACATTCTTGGTTCATTGTTGCGTTGTTTTGTACTCATTGCGTTATACTAGTAATTAGTTTTGGTTGCGTTTATTTGGCTATTGCGGTAAGCAGATTCGAGCCGAGACCGAGAGGTCTTGGCATAACAGGTTAATGTGCTCCTTGTCATAGTTTTGGTGTCGTGATGTTAGGACTTGGTTCGAGTCAGTTAGGGTGCGTTTATGTTCGGCTTAGAGGGCACATTAAAAACAGAATATGGTGCGTTTTGGTTTTAACAAATGTGTTATTGTATGTTTATTGCGTTGGATTTCATGGACCAGGCAATCCATTGGGTGCGTTTGGATAGTGTTAGCTTGGGCCAAAGCCCAAAATTTTACTAAGGTTATGTTTGCTTGCTAATTGGGCTCGCAAGCCCACAACGAATTAAAAGGTGTGTTTGGTTAAAAATATTAAGGGTGTGTTGACATTAAAATGGGCCGAAGCCCATGCTACAAAAGGGTACATTGGAATCCAAAAGTGGGTCAAGCCCACTAAGGTTAAATAAAATTATGACATTAGTTTGATGAGGTTAATTAAGTTTATACACACAATAAGGAAATAATGTTTAAGAACCAACGAAAACTTTTTATAAACTCTTCTATTAAACTGTTTTGAGGAAATTGATTTATTTAAGTCAAGATGACTCGAGAAAAACTAGTTTTATTAGTTAGACTCATTTTATTATAAAACGATTATGTTTTATACAAGTTATTTGGGGATAACGGGGTAAATGTCGAAACGTACAAACTGAGTTATTTCATTTGAGGTGTTTGTTTGTCTTTAACTCCTAGAGTTGTCTTCCTTGGTTTGAGTGCTCGTCAGTATTCTCTCGAGTTTGTTGATGTCTTTTCTCCTTAGCGTGAGTTGTCCGTCGAGTCTATGTCTTCTTACCACACCACACGAAACGTTTATACTAAACTTTTGATGAGTTTTGAAAACTGAGTAATCCACGAAAACTATGACACGTTGTCTTTTATAGACCTTATTATTGTGCGAGACGTATTTTGAGATAACCGTATGCGTATTAGGTTGTGCCGATCCTCGACCGTTGTGTACCGCCGTGCTTGTACCTCCATGTACCGTCGTGCCGCATGTTTTGAAACCGTTGTGATACACTCTAGATGCCAGTCGTGTCAGTTGTGATCTTGCATTTCTGTTGCTAAGGTGAGTTCATAGCCCCACTTTTTACTTGCTTTAACTGCTTTATAAACTACTTGGGGTGAGATACATGCTACTGTTTTTACTATGATCACAATTGTTTACAAACTATTGTTTGAAATGGAAACTTTGCTGACCACCTGATAAGCACTAAGTACCTTCCTTGCCAACAGCAAGTCCCTCGATCATGAACCATTAATCACCTGCGGGTGAGCGCGATTATAGTATATAGGCCTATAGGATTGACCATCCCATCCCTGTTGACCAGGTAGGCAACACGGGTGTGCTATATTTGAGTTAACTAGGTATTTGGCAAGATACCTGGCTTTGGGGGCAACTATTATGATTATGAAATTCCGCGGTTATTGTCGACTTACGCCAGAGTTTCTGGTGCCGGTTAACGCTTTGTGTGTCATGAGCTTAGTGCAGTGGTAATAACTTTCGGGCGTATAACAACGTAGCCCACTTTCTTGGAAACTTGAAATATTGTGATCAATTGCTTTACTTTTAAACCTATGAATTCACTCAACCATTGTGTTGACTTTTAGCATGTTTATCTCAGGTGTTAGATCTTTTCCGCTGCATATTTTACTTTTGGAGGAGCTTGGCGAAGGGCATGGCATGGTCATAGAAGATTCTAAAAATTGTTTGGGACCGCTTTAAATCCTTTTTAAACCTATATCTTCCGCACTATTTTTACATTATGTAATTTAAATATTTATTATTATGAATTTTCTTCTAAAACGGTTTAAGCAAAACCGTTCTTTGTACCTTGTGATTGTGACAACTATCGAATAACACCCCACAACTTGTATGCTTCCGCTGATCCGATTTCGGGGTGTTACAAAATACGTCATCATTTCCTACGCGACAATGTTCAGAAGGGAAACATCTCAATTGAGAAAGTTTCCTCAGAGGACAACATTGCCGACATCCTCACAAAACCTCTCAAAAGAGAACCTTTCAACTACCTTAGACTTGGATTAGGATTAATGGAACATAGTGATTAGATAAAACAGTAGAGTAAACCTTAGTTTAACCAAACTCAACACTAAACCAAAAATTGTGTTCTGATCCCGCGGATCCAAACGATAACAAAGGCGGAACCTTTGTTTTGGATCTGCCGGATCCATCACATGCACAGTTGTTTTATTATATAATAAACAACACCAAGTACTATTCATCACTCTCCTAAAACTTATCACCTACTGAATTCTTTCATACTTCACCACAATCATAATTTAGGCTATTTTCTTCCACAAATTTGTGCTCCAAACATCACTGTAAGTATCCTTATCATGTTTATACTCCTGATCTGCGTCTAGGATTTCTATTTCATGCACAAAATCAAAACTTGGGGAATATGCATAATTCTTGAAAAATCATGAAACATAGTTACTGAATTGCACTTCAAATCATGTTTTTCTTAGTTAGGAATTGCATCTTGTAGTACATTATCATCATTCATCAAAAACCCCATGAGAAATTTTTGATAAAATCTTCTCACGACTAGGAAAAATGGTTTTTGAACATTGTTCATACAAATATAAAAACGTTAGTTTTCTTTTGTTTAACATCACTTGCATAATGTCTCTTGAATGCTAAAGGGAATACATAACTAATATGTATTTTCGGGTACATTCAAATGTAGCTACATTGAAGTAGGAGTGTTTGGGTTATCTCTCGTTTTATCATAAAACTTGCATAAATAAAATTTTCATGCATCTAAATGAGTCGAGATAACCGCACCTCCACATAGTCCCCATATAGGCACACACTAGACCTATACACGACATTTTCGATAATTTCGACTAAAACTATATAATTTTTTATGTTTAGAAAAATCATGCCTCCCGCGACCAACTATGATCACAAACACACCGTAAATTACCTACCTAAACACCATAAAACCAAAGGACTCACTGATCAACAAGTTGAAATTTTCAAAGCTCTAGAAAAACACTACGTACATGAGGGTAGGTTTGTAGACCCCTCATTCTATGAAGGAACCTATCTTAGGGAACAACTAGCGGCTATTCACTTTGATTCCCTCCTAGATATCGATGAACCATTAATTCCTCGATTCATTTTAGAATTCTATGCTAGTGTCAAACTAGAGTCAAACGATCAAGGTTACATGAACATTCGCTTTAGCGTTAATGGACATCAATTCAATATCCCATTAAATCAATTTGGAGAAGTCATAGGAGTTCCAAGTCATGGAACGAGTGTCTATTCTGATAAATGGTCATTGACCATTCTTGAGTCAAATCTTGAACGAACGGCACCATATGCCACTCCCTTAACTTCAAAAGAAATCATTCGTCAGCATCTCTTCATACCTAGGAACAACCCAACAAGGTTGTATCGAGGGAAATATGTAGCTAGAGATCCATTTGCTATGGAACTTAATGAACTAAAGCCCGAATTTAGGAAAATGGAAGAAGTCTTAAGGGCCAATGTCATGTGCACGGTAGGAAACCGCGATCACATCAATGCTTGTCTTTGTCACATGATGTACAATGTGTCAACTCATCAACCTTTCAACCTTGCCTACTATATCGCCAAGAGAATGGCCGATATTCCAATTCAAGGAAAAATGGCATTGCCTTATGGAATGCTTTTGACCCGTCTCTTTAGAGCTTTTGCACCCATCCCTAGAAATACCTTAAGGGTTTGTTCCTGAATATGATGAGATCGAACGCACCTTTGTTCCCTTGAGTGACTTTAGCGTAGCGGTTGACAAGGGCAAACGTCCTCGTGCTCAAACATCATCATCATCATCATCATCTATGAGTGACGATGATGGGTTGCCAAACTCTAGGATTCCTCCTCCGGATTACTTGAGCCAACTTCCACCAATCCCAAATGAATCTGCCGAGTATCGCAACATCAAAGGAATGGTGAAGAATTTAGGACGTTGGATGATGAAGCTTCATAAGGGCATGAAGAAATTGAAGAAGAAGTTGAGTTGAAGGAGTGTTTGGCTCTAATCATTATTAGACAATGTAGTATTAAAGATGGTTGTTTATTAACTTGTTATGATGCTATTTGAATTGTATGTGAACTAACTAAGAATTGCAGGTCGATAACACTTAATGTTATCAATTTTCCAAGATTAAGCCTATGTTTGGCTTAACTCCTCTTAAGGTAAGTTCCCATGAACGGATTAATCTATGATTAAACATGTGTTAGTATTATCATATTTGATTGTGTTGCATTACATATTAGATGATAGATATGCTCCAGGAGAATTTTCGGGTTTTCGTTGAAAAACAAAAAATATGTACATCTCTCTGTTTAGTTTTAGTAGTTTTGATCCACGGATCTGGCAGATCCCTCATTTTGAATCCGCCATGTGTTAGCGTTGGCTCCGCCATTCTTCTACCTGTGGATCAGGCGGATCTCAAAAGTTTGATCTGCACGCCTTGTCGATTGGATCCGCAGGTATAACAGTAAACTTCTTAAAACTTTTCGACTCATCACGATTCTTAGATTTTAGTTTCTAGTATTCTTTAGAATAGGTTCACTGATCATTATACATCTTAGAATGATTTAGAAACTCTTAGAAACTTAAGAACAACATTTCCCACCAAAATTTGAATTTTTAAATTTAAGGAGTGAGTTACCTTTCTAATACAAACAAGGAACCCTTTTTAGGGATCCTTCAAATCCGTGGGTACATCACATCACAGGATTTTCCACTATCCCTTTGCATTTACTGCATATCTTCCTCATATTACTCAACATAAGTTCTATGGATTGACTTATGTGATGTGATTTGCACAAATTTTTGTTCCAAATCATTAGGAACCAACATTCTCTATTGGATTCACATCAAATCCAAACACTAGTTTCTATAAACCATCTGCCTATATATTAACATCATAACTTAGAGCAAAACTTACTCATTCACCTTCCTCACAACATATAACCTATACATCTTAGTTCTCTTAGCTCACCATGACCAAATCAACCAACTCCTCCACCTCTAGACCTCCAAAACGCACTGCCCGCATTAGTGTTAAGCCATGTTGCTTCATAAATCTTGCTAACTCATCATCAGAGGAATCATCTCCTCTTAATATCTCATATCCTATAGCAAGTGAAAATTTCCTTACTTTATCCACACCTACACCATCCAATGTTGTCATACAAACTCCGCCTCCAACCATAACTCCAATAGCAACCACACCACCACCCGCTCCATCACAGACTGTCAAATCTCAATCACAACCAAACTCACCCAAACTCCAACCTATGGAGCTATTTAGGACTCCACCTACATCACCTCATCCATACCTTGATGACTTGGAGGATCTCCCACCAAGATCAACCAATCCTCCACCCATGACCTTTGAAGGTCAAGAGCCTATGCTCTTTCATCCGATTTTCCCGGATATCCATGGTCCTTTATACCATGATGTACCATCATCTCAACCGCAAATACCACCTCTCTCACCCACATCAACTCTCATTGCCATAGACGAGGCAATGTGGATCAATTTACCTCAAACCCAAGAGGAGATTAGTGAAGAGCTCAACCGTCTCTACACTCTCTCAGGTATGGTAGATCACCGCCTCAATGAAGCCATACCCGAGAGAGTGTAAAGACGGTTGCTCAATGAACAAGCAATGAACAAGCACAATCACCACCACCCAACAACCAAGAGGAGATTAGGACAAGCACAATCACCACCACCCAACGATGGACAAGCACAATCACCACCACCTAACAACCAATCACCACCACCACCACCACCACCACAACTAAATGAGTTTACTCTTCTGCCCGGTTTTCCTCGCCATGATTGCAACATGTGTTAAAGAACCGCTCATATAGCTCAAAGGACAAACATTTTGGTGCACGAGCTCCAAAATGAAATGAGGTTCATTTTGAACCACATTCTTAAGCGTCTAAACGCCATCTCTCATCCTCCTCAATAGGAGAATTTTAGTCTCATTATATTGGACCTTTTAGATGTTGTTGTAGGACTTTTTATTTTTTAGGATGTATTTTTCATTTTCATGTAACATCATATTATGTTTGTGACTTTTGTCACATAAGTTTCAATGAATGAATGTGATATTTTTATGCTTATGAGTGATCAACATAAAGAATATTATCATTAGTTAGGTAACTAACATCATTATATAGCTATTTGGAATCTACATTCTAGTTTGATCACTTGTACGTTAGGTACAAAATTTTGATCAGACACTACATTTTGACTTTTTAAAGTCAACTAGATTATCATTCTTATTTGGATGACCATTTCATATGCATTATGCTTCTCCATTGAAGCTATTCACAACTAACATTTCCTTTGCAGCATCTCATACCCTTCTAATGTATACGTTGGGACTCTTGTAATGGGGAGTATACATCAAGGGGGAGCATTTTATTTTTCTAACCGTTTGTTTTGTAGGATCATGCATCATTACCTTGTTACTCCATTTAATGGGAGCATCAAACAAGGGGGAGCTCTTAAAGTTCTCAAAATCGCATTCCGCTACGTAACACTTCTTTTAGTTTCGACAAAAAGGGGGAGAAAGGATTAAGTTTGCATAACTGTGAATCATCACAGTACATACACTTTTGCATAAAAAGAGTTTTTAAACTTAAATAAAACAAACTTAATCTATATTTTAAAGAACTCATACTATATTTATTCCTTTGCTCAAAAATATACTTTATGTTTTGTCATCAACAAAAAGGGGGATATTGTTAATACAAATATCGTCCTAAAAACGTTATTTATATTTTACGATCTTTACTTAGTTTTGTTAATGACAATTACAAAGTATATCCTTTAGCAAATTATAAATGCTAGCTAAAGTCTCTTTAAAACACATTTTACATTTCACAAGTTTACTTAGAATTACATTTTACACATCTACTAGTTTATTTCCTTAAAAGGAAACTTTATTTTTAAAATGATACAATGACATCATGGCATGCATCATACATAGATTATGTAATATCTTGGCTAGATCTTCAAGCAAGATAGTTGACTTTGGAAGATTTTGATGTGACATAACAAAGATGTGAATTAATTTTAAAACGGTAAAACTATTCAACCCCCCCCCCTTCTAGTTTTCCATTCGGTTATCTTTGGCTTGACTATTCTCATGATGAAAGTTTAAAAGATTTTTCCAAATGTCATTTGCCGTTTGACACAAAAGTATTCTTTCATATTCAATTCTCGGCAAGGCTTTATAAATCATTATTTTGGCTTCAATATTTTTATAAAACTTTCCTTTGGCTTGACTATTCTCTTGATGAAAGTTTAAAAGATTTCTTCAAATGTCATTTGTCGTTTGACACAAAAGTATTCTTTCATATTAAATTCTCGGCAAGGCTTCATAAATCATTATTTTGGCTTCAATATTTTTATAAAACTTTCCTTTAAAAATATCACTTTGACATGCCAAAGATCTTGATCTATTGATTTCACATAACTTTCAAGTTTATTTTTCCATTCAATAAAATTATTATTTTCGAAAAATGGCGGTTCTTTCAAAGAATGCCCTTCTAGATACCTTTCAGACTCCATAGATCGATTCAAGTTTTAAAGTACAGTATACTTTAAAGCTCTTGAGTAACCTCGCTCTGATACCAATTGTAGAAACTAGAAGGGGGGGGGGGGGATTGAATAGTTTCACCGTTTAGAATTACGTTTTAAAAAACTTTTATTTCATCTATGTTATTTTTGAAAAACCGTTTGATTCAAAGTTATTTGATATCTATGAACACAATAATAATGCATAAAGTAAGTAAAGTAAAAACAAGAGATAAAGGAAGAACACAACCAAATCGAGACGCCGAGATTTATAGTGGTTCGGCACGAAGCTCACCCTTCGCCCTACTTCACTCCCCGAGTACCACACTCGAGAGTTCACAATCGCTATGTCAACACACTCCCTTCAGGCAGAGCAAACCGTAAACAAAGCTTACACCAAGTTTAACGACACTAAGCGGAATGTCGAGTTCTAATCCTAGCTAGAACCAATCTACACAAAGCCCACGTGGCTACATGAACAATCACTCTTGTCCACTTGGATTTACACACAATCCAAATCTTCACACGGACGATCACCCCATCCAAATCATCACACAGACGATCACCCCGTCCACTTGAACCTTCACCCGATCCAAGTCTTCACGAACCTTCACTCGGTCCTAATCTTCATTTCACGGACTCACACCAAGTCCAAGTCTTCACATACCGACACACCAACTTACACAAAGTCCTAATTTAGATACACCACTTCACGGACTTACACTTTTTCCGTATTTATCCTAACACACCTAATCACGACTCACACACAAGTCAGATGTACAAATTTACAATATATACAAATGAGAGAGTTTGGGGGAATAAGAGAATCGTAACACAAGTTACGTGTGTGTGATGACCAATCTATAACACTTCATTTCTTGACGAATACGAGCGTTCTTCTCTTGCACTTTGACATAGAGGGTAACGGGATCACTTATAAACACATATCGACACGTTATAGTGATCAAAGAAGAGACGAAGAAAGACCAGAATGTTTTCGTGCAAAGAGGGTTGTTTTTCTGAGTAAAACAGTGTTGTATTTATAGGCACCAGGAGGAGCGGGGGACAATCCCTTAAAGTTGGACGGTCCCGTATATATAAGGGTCCGTCGCCATGTTTACGGGACCGTCCCAACATACGCTCCTATTTTTGTCCTGATGTGGTGAAAGTTTATCTGGTGAAAAACTTATCTGATTTGAGCGGGAAAACTAGCTGTTAGGAGATTTGAAATTCAAATTTATTTTCTTTACTAAAATATTTCTTTTTAATTACAAAAATACTTTTGTAAAAATATTTTGTCACATAAAAATGTGAAGTTTTGAGAAAATAAATTCTTTGATCACTTTACTAATGTTGGTATTGTATTTGTTCATACCTGAAGTGATGTTGGAGTCGGTACGTTGTTGAAACAATTTTCCCCGATTAAAATCTTATCAAATGTAGTTTTAAGTAATGTGTTTTTATATTTTGTGATTATCAAAACGTATAGAGGCCGAATAATGCAAATGATATTTTTGACATTATTTGTATTAACACCATGTAAATAGCTGAGTTAATGGAAAGTTTGTGACTGTTTTTACAGCTGAATAATGGGTGTTTTGGACTATTTTTATACATGGATTGACGCGTCTTTTGGACGTACTGTTTTTATACCTAAATTAAAGGTGGGACTATTTGTTTCGTTACTATGCTAAGTTTTGTGTTTAATGATGACTCCAATAATGATTGAAAATACTTATCATTTTCTGTTTTTTTTTTTATTATTATTTTTATCTTCAAATTATAGGAAGAATTTCCAAATATGTCGAAGCAAAGTATGGAAGGAGATAACAAATATGCGGCTTCTTCAACGACTTCAAAGAGAGAATGTTCTTTGGTGTGGAGCTATTTCGAGAAGATTGAAAGGCCAGTTGTCATAATTGTGGCAGGATGCCAGGATGTATAGTGCCGAACATAATTCTGGATATTTGAAGCGACACATGCTTAAATGTTAAATGTTTCAACTTTGAAAATGGCGAGCCAACACAAAAATGTGCCCCTTTGCATAAAGGAAATATTATTATTACAATAGTTCATAACACAACTTATAAGGCTTGGCCTTATATGAGCTTAACTACGCATTTTGGTCCATTCTCAAGGATTAACAATTTTCAAAGTACCTCAATCATATAGTATCATACTAATGATTTTTAACCATCATCAGGAGTACATATTAATGATCTGATTTTGTGCTAGTAACCTTCAATGTGCTGTTAGGTATTATTTTCAAAACAAACATAAGTCATTTGGGTGGAGTCTTAGGAAAAAAATAAAGAGTTTTGTTATGTTTTGGTGGTAACCCACGGATGGCAATTAGTGACAGTTTTTCTGTCACAAAACCGTTGCAAATTAACCATCATATCATTAAGAGCAACCTATTCGTCAAAGATTGCGGTTATTTCTGTTAAAAGGGTGTCCATGTGTGAACCATCACATCTGTTTCAATTGGTATTAGTTAGCGACGGTTTTTTCTGTCGCTAAGTGGTCGCTAACTGAAAAGTTGTGACTGTTTGTATGTAACAGAAGTGTCGCTAAGACCAAATAAAGGGGTATTGTAACTCTTCTAAGGGTCACCATTATGCATATATAAAGGGTGACGAATTTGGCATTTTGGGATCATCAAAAAAAAAAAAAAAAAAAAAAAAAAAAAAAAGAAAAAAAAAAACCACACAAAAACACATACAAAACCTTTCTTCTTGCATACCCGATTGCTATAAATAATAGTGCTATAGAACTATTATTTGTAGTGTCTTGAAACCCCCGATAACTCGGTAGTTCATCCGGATTATCACCACCATCGTGTAGTGTTGATAATTGCTACATACGTTGCTTCATTGTATCTTGGGAGGCAATTCGTCGGTAACCCAAAACACGATTGTTCAAAAGAACGGTAGGGTGAAATTGCTTTAAGGACAGAGAGAACTTGCCTTGAAGTAACAAGTAGTAGCATTAAACTTCGTTTTACAAAACCGTCTTTCTAAACCCCACCAACAATCTTAAAGCAATTTATATGTTGAATAATGGTGTTTGAGAGAAATCGTCATGTTGACGGAAAGAAGATTTAAATAATGGAACATGCACCGACTGACCAACAAAACTTACAAGTACGTAATCTTCTTTTATCTTCTGTAATGATGGATACATATTTAAACGGTGATATTTGTGATACGCATTGATCACAGTTACGGTACACTGTTCTAATCTATTTTATATACTGATCATGATATGCATGAAGTATAAATTATATGACACGTATATGAATGTGACACAGTTGATATATGGTATAATATGCATGACACATATATTCATATAATTAACATGTGGTATAACATGGTGATTTTATGTGTGTGATTGCATGATAAAGTGATTAGAAATATGCAAAGTGTTGATTTAATATGTGGGTTAATTCTACATATAGGTAACGAACTTTCCACAATTTCTAATGTTAGGTATTCGACTCTCAAAAATACTATGTTAGGTAACCAAACTTTATGAAACCTGCAAAGTTAGGTAATATGACCGGCTTAGCTTATTGGGCCCACATGTGACGTCATTAAAACCCTTATATCTCCCTTTTCCCTCTTTCTTCCCCTCTTTATTCCTGAACCCTAATTTCTAACGGTCATAACACACTAAATTAATTTTTTCACAAATCAAAACTAATTCCAAATCAAAATCCAATCATGTCTTCGTGTTCTTATCTTTGCAATGAAAACTGCGAATGTGAAAGGCCATCAATGGTTGTAACGTCCTGGACACCCTCCAATCCTGCTCGACGTTTCATTTGTTGCCAAAACCGCTGGGTAAGCATACCAGACAAGTTTTCTTATAAAGATTATTATGTTCAATTAGTTACAACATGCTTTTGATTGTAGAAACCTGGTAGCAAGAAATGTGGAAAATTTGATTGGTACGATCCAGAGGAGGAGTGTGACTGGTACCGGATGCATTTGTATGAGATGTACAGTCAACTTAATCCTAATCAAAGGCGTGAGGTTCAAAGAGAAGTAACACGTCAAAGGAAGATTGAATTATTGGAGGCTGAAATGCAAAAAGCTAAAAAAAAACTCAGTGTTTGGAAGTCAACCATGTGTGTGTTTGCAATTCTTGTTTCTTTGGTCCTTGCACTCAAGTAATCTTAGAATAGTATGCAGTCATGGTAGTTTAGGGATTGTGTTGTTTTTGTTGTTGTTTAGGGGAGTAGCAGTACTAGTTGCAGCCTTGTAAACACAATCCATTGTAGGCACTCATGGTTATATGCAATAAAAGTATGGTTTTTTACCTTTGTTTGTTACTAAAGCAAGAAACTTTGCAATGAAAACTGCATTTGTTCCCAAATGATTATGTAACTGCATAAATTGCATAAAACATTTAAACTAAAGAAAATTTGCATTAATCAAATTGTAAGTGGGGGACAGACACTAGTGGGGGACACACACATAGTGTTTGGGTTCAACTTTTACAAAAGCTGTGCCATTGTGCATAGTTTAATACATCCACCATTAAACAAAAGATTACATATTTGATAATGCAAATACTAAACTGTTTTCAAGGTTCATCAACAGAGAATGCTGAATCTGGTGTTGACCCTTCACCATTTGGACCAAAGCAAGGTTTTTTCATTTTTTGTAGAAATATCCTCTCTGATCTACCCCTGTTTTTGTGGTAAATCCTCAAAGGATCATCATGAGCTTGCCTCTTTTTACCCTTCTTCTCAGGTTCAGGAATAGCAACTGCTTTGCCCTTGTTTGCTTCAGCTTCATTAGGATCAATAGACTCATCAATAACTTCTTCAATAGGCATATCCTCATCTGCATCCCTGTTTTGTGCAAATGATTCTTGAGTCTCAATATTCTCATTAACAGATACCACAGCTCTGTTGTAAGGTTCTTGTTCATAAGATTCTGCATCTGAAATATTGCTTGAAGGTGGAACATAGGCTTTCTTTAGTTCTTCTTCTGAAACATAGCATGAAGGGTGTAAGCCCATCAGCTTTTCCAAATCTTCTTTTTCTCTTTGCTCATCTTGTTCCATCTTCAAATGTTGCTCTTTCCATTTTTCTCTTCTTCCAATGTTAACCTCATAGCTTCTTCATCAAAAGCTTCTTGTTCTTTTCTTTCCAATGCTAACCTGATAGCTTCTAATCTTTCTTCCTCTTCATTTAGCATATCCTGCATGTATTCATGCTCCATGTTCTTTCTAATTTCATCCTCTTCCATAAACTAAAACCAAATTACAAAAATGGAAAAAATTATTAACAGTTTAAAACAATATTCTACATGCAAAAACAAAACTTACCACATTCCTTTGTTGAGCTCTTCCACCACCTCTTGATCCTCTGCCTCCACCTCTTGATCCTCTGCCACCACCTCTTGATCCTCTACCACCACCTCTAGCAGAAGCATGGGCTGCATAATCAGGTCTGCTTGTGCTCTTAGATGGTCTTGTGGGCTTAGGTGGCTTTGGAACATGAGCTTTCTTACAACTAGCTTTGTTGTGACCTCTTTCTTGACAATTAGTACATGTCATGATTCTTCCCCTTCTACTAACTTGTGTGTTATTCTCTGATGGTGCTATGATCCTCTTTTTCCTTGGCCTGTCTGGCATTGTTCTCATAATTGGTGGTAGAAGTGGTGGATCTCTAGTTCTTTTCCACATATTACTACCATACACAGGCCTTATAGCAAATTGGTAAGCTTCAAACCAGTGATGTTGGCTATACCAGGCATGTACTCCATCAACAGGGTCTCTATTCATGTGCTGATAGGCTGCCACAGCATGAACACAAGGTATTCCAGACAACTCCCACATTCTACACATGCATTTTCTCCTTGACAAGTTAACCCCATATGCTTGATTACCATTTCTGACTTCAAGTTCTTGAAAGCCACTAGGAACAACCTCCCAGTATCTGTTTAAATGAAGTAGTGGTTAGTTTTAAATCAAAACATATAACAATAATAACAAGTTTTACCTTAGTTGATGATCAATCAAATAGTTCAATCTTTTTCTGACAGTAGGTGTAATGGTGTCTTCCCATTTCCTTGCAGTTCTATTCATGGCCACCAATCTCTGCATCACATAAAGTCTTATGTCCTCAAGCATAGTTATAATAGGTTTTGTCCTTTGTACCAGGATGGCCCTATTGAAACTCTCACAAATCCCATTCTCAAAATTTGGACATTTGCTTTCCAAACTGAAGAATGCTCTGCTCCAACTGTTTGGGTTTCTCTGTATCAAGTAATCATATGCCTCTTGATTATTGACCTTCATTTCCTCCATTTTTGAGTAGAAGTTATCCTCCAAAGTGGTTGAAGCAGCTTGCCAAAACAGTCTTTGTAGCTCCACTCCACTGAACTTCCTTTTAAAGTTTGCAAAGACATGTCTTGTGCACTTTCTATGTTCTGCATTAGGTAGGAAATCATTCACAGCACTTTCTAGACCCTGTTTAAGCACATGGAAATACATAAGTTGCAATTTAAGTACATAAGTTGCAATATAATTACATAAGTTGTTTTCCATACCTTGTGAGAATCTGATATTATAGTTAAACCATGACCCTGATGCAAGCTGAGATCTTCACACAACAGGCCCAAAAACTAACACCAGTTATCATAGTTTTCCACCTTCACAACAGCCCATGCTATTGGGTACATTTGATTATTGGCATCTCTACCCATAGCTACAAGCAACTCACCTTTACATTTATGTTTCAGAAAACACCCATCCAATCCTATTACCTTTCTACACCCTGCAAACCAACCATCCCTCACACCTTTAAAACACACATAAAATCTTCTAAAATAGTAGTTTCCTGAAGAGGTTTCTTCATCTTCTACTATATATGTACTGCCTGGATTAGTATCAATAACAGCATTCCTATACTCCCACAACCTTGCATAATGTTCTTTCAACCCTCCTTCAAAATCAAATAACGCCCTCTGCTTAGCTCTCTGGCATTGACCAATGCTTACATTAATGTGATATTTTGTCCTTAAGTCTGTTTTCATCTTTAATAAAGGCATGAATGGGTCTGCAATGATTTCCCTGGCTAAATGGTGTGCTATCCATTTGTATGTCACCAAGCTACCTAGGTTGTAATTCCTAGAACATTTGTGTTTAGACATTAAGGATTTGATTTGGAAAGAATTCTCAGTTGCCATCCAAGAAGCAAATAATCTAAAACCACAGACATTTTTTTGCTTATCACATGACCTAACAGCTTTCTTTTTAACCCTGCCCTTTTTTGGAACTTTGGCAGGTGACTTAGAACAACCCTCACCATCTTTTTTTTGCCTCTGTTCAGATCTTTTTTTTAAAGTGGCAGCCCCAGCACATCTACCTGCATTAACATCCCTACCACAGTATACTAACAAATTCTTCCAATCATTTCTTGCAAACCACAGTTGATACCCATTGCGGACCGCATAATTGGCTAAAGCAAGTTTAAGTTGTTCATTGTTCTCAAATCTCATTCCTAATATAGGTTCCATTTTATCCCAATCCTGTGTAGGATCATGTCTAGGATACACAATATGTGGCTTAGCTTTATAATTAGCATCTACATGATCTGGGTCTTCTAACACTTGTATTGCACGTACATTGACTGGTTCATCAATGAAACCTCTAAAGTTACCACTATTAGAGCACAATTTGTTAAGAAATGGGTCTTTGGTACTGACATTCTTAATTTCAACTTTTTCATCGCCTTCATGAAATAATTCTACATCACCTAAATCTTCCTCATCACTAGAACAATAAGCATCACTAGACTCATTTCCCTCCTCAGCTTCCATTTCTTCTGCTTTGTACCTAGCATCTAAAACATCTTCATCTAGATGTTCAGCATACAAATCAACTACCCATTTTGATTCAAAACCACAAGTTAAAAATGACTGAACATCATCATCATTTTTAATTTCCTTAATGCCTAATCTTAATGGGGTTCCTACTTTGCAATAATAAAGTCTTCTAAGTGGATTATGCACTAAATGCCTAACTACATCAAAGAGTTCAACACATGACATACCTTCAAAGTTAAGATCTGTAATTTGCTTCTCATCGAAGTTCATATAAGCAAAAGGATTAATCGCAAAAATACCATCGTGTTTTAGGTTAACTGTGAAAACACGATTCTTGTCGGGTTTACCTTTACCCATTTTGATTATTACATGGATTGGAGAATTAGGGTTATTTAATTTTGGGAATTATGGTTCTGGAAATTTGGGAATTAGGGTTCTTCAAATTGGAGGGAAAATGTAATTGGTAAAGTGGTATGCGTCAAATAAAAAAGGGGAGTTTTTTAACTTTATCACTCGGTCAAACATAGGTAACTGGCTACAACCGGTTACCAATTGCGACACCTGGCAAAAATACCTATCTTTGAACAAAAATGCAAGTTTCAATACCTAACCTAGTATTTTTGAGAGTCGAATACCTAACATTAGAAATTTTGGTAAGTTCGTTACCTATATGTAGAGTTAACCCTTAATATGTCAGTATGATGGATTAGTACGTATATTCTTTTCATGTTCTATACTGAATCATGAGACACATAGTATGCTTGCATGAAACTTATGTTATGAAGAATTATGTGATAACATGATTAACGTATGAGTTCATTTTAATAATTATATTTATTAATTTGAAAATTAAGAAATATAGATTAATTACAAAACATGTTTGCATTAATATGGAAAATGACGACAGATGTCATTAATTTTGTTCCGTTGTTTTGAAAAAGTTTGACAAAGATTCAATTTGGCGAGTAACCATAAATTATTGTTTTATTTGGCGGTAACCGTAAGTTTTTCGGTTATTTGTTTGGCCAAATCAGAAATGTGTCATAAAGGATAAACCGATAAACAATGTTGGTTTACGAATCTGGTAATCTCAATAGAACATTGGTTTGAATTAATTATTATATGAAAATTAGTAAATGACGTTGTATATTATGTATCGTCATTTTGAACCCATCCAGTTTTGGGGTGAATATAATAATCTAAACCAACGTTTTAAATATTCGGTCGTTTCCTACTAATTGCTAATCTCGACCATGTCTAAATCAAGCTATGGTATAAAAAGAAATTTTATGTTTACATTATGGTAACCATTCACGTATAATTGTATTCAGATGGTTAATTTTTTGTATAGTATTTCCAAAGAATATTAAAGATGAATGACTTATCTGGGGTCTTGTAGTAACAATATACTTATCATAGACGATATTTGTGTTATATGCATGGTTTCGTGCATATTTGTTATTTACTATGACCAGGGTGGGTATATGTCACAGTGTAATGAATTCATCATTTCTAATCGTGAATTAAGTTTTTACTATCACATTATCACATGTGTATGATGGAAGCACAAACACAGCGCTTTGGCATGTAACTGAACTTTGGTGGTCATTGTAATCCATGTGTGAAATCCTTGTGGATTTTTACTAGTTTGTCATTGTCTCTTGGCATTTTGCTAAAAAGGGTCTCCACCATGGAACTCGATACGTTATACAATTTGCTACTTCGTCAACTCATCTATATAGTTTGAAACTATACTAGTATGATGATTAAGGTTATGTAGAATTGGTGAATCTATCCTCTCATGTGGATGGTTAATAGTCATAATTTAAAACTGCTCCAGAATGAGCATGTTTTATAATGATTAAGTTGAGCACATTATGATTACACATCATAAACGCACATTTGGATATGGTAAACCAAGTATTTAATTACTTGAAGAAATCCATGAAATTTGGTTTATTAAGCAAAGACGCTTGCTTAGTGTCATAAGAATATGTTGATGCCATTTGCATTATTGATTACGAAGACTTTCATGTGCATCCACAAGTGGTTAGTTACTAGCACTTGGTGGGGGTGAAGTCTTAGAATCGAAGAAGCTTGTTTATAACAAGTTTTACTATGGCATGTTGTCATAATATGCTTTTTTCAAACAAGAAAAAATATATAAAGGAATGTTAATAAACAAATCATAAAGGCTAATTCCTTGGTAATAATAATTGTACAACGACAATGTCAAGTCGTCAATTATGTTTACATGTCAATCCCCAAAATATTGGACTTAGCCATATGAAATTCAATCAGTTTGTAAAGATAGGGTGATCACCATTAGTTTTTACAATCGAGTAAGAACTTTTTGTACATAAACTGATTGAAGTATGAGGGATGGGATTAAGCCCACATAAAATAGTCACCCATGATGGAACCTTGCCTTGACGCTTGGTATTTCACCAAGTCTCGAGATCAAGTAAAAGTACATCATCCGAACGTGACTGAAGTTCTGCGACATTTACAACACACCATCCCAGGCTTAGTGGAACTTGGAAACGTAATGTAGTTAAAGGTTGAATAGAATTCTTAATGGACTTATAACACAATTATGTTGGATTGTTTTAAGTTACGGGAACAATCTTGATAAGGTCCACCTATCTGAATGTGGAAGTGAGGCCGCTTCCTATGAGTTCAAGGGCTTAGAAACCAAGATAAGACCTATGGCCAGTTAAAGGGTCGGCACAAAGTGGATTGAATGAACGAGAGGAAGGATATGCGTGAAGCGTTTCCGTTTAACATATAAAGGAAGATGGTTCAATGGCTTTGGTCCAACCATTCTTACCCTAGTTAAGCTTGAGCGCTTTCACTACGTAAAGATTCAAGGTGTAATATTCCATCTTTACTTATGCATAACACCCCCGGGGATTTCTGAATCGGGTTAGGTCTTATGTGTCTTTTCAAAAACCTATGTCTATTTTGAAAATGGTGGGGGATTGTTGGGTATTATTTTCAAAACAAACATAAGTCATTTGGGTGGAGTCTTAGGAAAAAATAAAGAGTTTTGTTATGTTTTGGTGGTAACCCACGGATGGCAATTAGTGACAGTTTTTCTGTCACAAAACCGTTGCTAATGAACCATCATATCATTAAGAGGAACCTATTCGTCAAAGATGGCGGTTATTTCTGTTAAAAGGGTGTCCATGTGTGAACCATCACATCTGTTTCAATTGGTATTAGTTAGCGACGGTTTTTTCTGTCGCTAAGTGGTCGCTAACTGAAAAGTTGTGACTGTTTGTATGTAACAGAAGTGTCGCTAAGACCAAATAAAGGGGTATTGTGACTCTTCTAAGGGTCACCATTGTGCCTATATAAAGGGTGACGAATTTGGCATTTTGGGATCTAAAAAAAAAAAAAAAAAAAAAAAAAAAAAAAAAAAAAAAAAAAAAAAAACACACACACACATACAAAACCTTTCTTCTTGTATACCCGATTGCTATAAATAATAGTGTTATAGAACTATTATTTGTAGTGTCTTGAAACCTTCGATAACTCGGTAGTTCATCCGGATTATCACCACCATCGTGTAGTGTTGATAATTGCTACATACGTTGCTTCATTGTATCTTGGGAGACAATTCGTCGGTAACCCAAAACACGATTGTTCAAAAAAACGGTGGGACGAAATTGCTTTAAGGACAGAGATAACTCACCTTGAAGTAACATTAAACTTCATTTTACATAACCATCTTTCTAAACCCCGGAACCAACATGTGCTACGATTTAAAGTAATGTACTTATATGAGATATAGAGATATATGCTTTATTATAATTTATTTATTGATCAATACCCTGTAAAGTTAGAGTCAACCATGATTGATCACGTTAGCATTATTGTGAGATTAAATGAATAAGTGGGTTCATATATTTTTTATTATAAGAAAATATTTTATATATTTAGCTTGTTTGTGATTGATGAACATGTCCTATTAGGTATGGCACAATTTAGAAGATCTTAATCCTTTATTTATACAGTAACATATTGCCACACGAGGTACATCTTTACACCCTTACCCGTTACGTAACTTTGAATACAATTCAAGTGGTGTCGTCTAGTATGTCGATATAGGATTTGAGGTATGAAGGACGGTATCTTCGGTAAATTTTTATGTTTAGTTTAGTATACTCTTAAACTGAAATCGTATTTACTAAACCAGTTTGATTTATCTTTAGAGTAAGTTTTTGAACCATTTATATTTTTTAAGAAAACGAGCGGGGAAGCCCGCGCGTTGCAGCGGGTGAGTTTGTGTAAATATTTTATGTATGATGGTTTATAATAACGTTTGTTACGATAATTGAATTTTTATAGTAATCGTTTTGGTTTATTTTTTTGTTTCTGTGAGTGTGTTTTATTTAAAGAGTTTGTGTAAATATTTTATGTATGATGGTTTATAATAACGTTTGTTACGATAATTGAATTTTTATAGTAATCGTTTTGGTTTATTTTTTTGTTTTTGTGAGTGTGTTTTATTTAAGAAGTTTAAATTTTAATTGTATAGTGTTTTGGGTTATTGTTGGGCCGGGTCTATTTTGTATGTACGTGGGCGGACTCATTAACTTTTTTCTTGATCTAGGGTTTGTAAAGAGCAGCTGTTTCTTTGAAATATAATCACACAGTTTTCTTTTTACCGGAGTTTGATGGAGTTTGTGTAAAATTTATTTTTTATAGTAATAGATATGGTTTATTTTTTTGTTTTTGTGAGTGTGTGTAATTTAAAAAAGTTGTATAGTGTTTTGGGTTTTTGTTGGGTTGGGTCCTATTGTGTATGTAGGTGGCCCAACCCATTATTTTTTTTCCTTATCTGTTATTTGAGAAAGATTGTAGATCTAGGGTTTGTGAAGAGTGTTCCTTTCTCTAGGGTTTCTGAAGAGTGTTTCATCACATATCATATTTAAATTCCTTTTCAAGCATCCACCAACATCACTTCTTGCACGCTTTCTCAAACCGATCTTCGCAATAATCACACAAATGACAACAACCAGAAACCGCATCTCTTTTTCATAACCGAGTTGATTTAGTAACAAAAACCCTAACGTCTCTACTTTGCTATTGATTCATTCAGCTCGAAATGAATCTGTATTCGTCAATCTCAGGTATTTACTTATTCGTGAGTTGATTTAGTGATTATATTACTGAGTTGTCAACGGTGAATCTTATTAGGTGTTAGTTATGGTTTCAAGCTCGGGTTAGTATGGCGATTTAGGTTGTGCACGAAAGGTGTTTGATGAAATGTCTGTTAGAGAATGTATTGGCTTTAGATAGAGAAAGGTGTTTGATGCTACTGTCTGTGTGATTGCGTTGATGTGTTTTTAATATTTTGAGATCGATTGTGTTAAATGTGTATGAGGTGCAATTGATGAGTACTGATTGATGTGAATGTGCGATTGATATATTGATTACATAGAACTCAGTGAGCTCCCAATATATAGAAATAATCTATGTGTAGGTGTAAATTGATGTGTTTTCAAAATTTTATATACTTAAATCATATTAAATCCTTAGTTTGCTTAGTTAGGCATATCTTTTGCAGGTTTTAATAGGTTTCTATGGGTCAGGTCTTTTGAATACAGGTAATATCTTTCATTGATGTTTTTTTAGAAATTGTTAATTGCTATTTCCTAATGCGAATCTAAATATGTTCTTCAATATGCAGTATTAAAAACAAAATAACATATATTTGTTATTGTAAATACCTTTATTATCAGATGCTTTGGAATCATCTGCATGATTAATTGGGTCTTTATTTGTTATGCGTCTTTTACGTTCTGTGATCCATTTGGGTGTCATTGTTGCTGTTGTGCATACATGTTTCTATTATCATCCAACTTTTGACCCTCTGCACAGGTAGTAGTTGATGCAACACCTACATCAAAAGCATTTTTTAAATTCATGAACCATGATTTAGTTGTTTACTATAAAATGCTAGTTAAACACTTCTTATATTGTTACCTGGGTTTATCTTTTTTGACTGGTGCATATATTCATTGTTAAGTGGATCTTGGCTTCTTGATTGTCTTTTGCGTTTTGGTGCAGATGTACCTGATCCAGATGCAGCTGCTGTGTTCATTATCCCTTCATGGTTAACATCTTCATAGCTCAGGTTATGCATATAATGCTCAAATTCTTTTAATGGTGTATTTGTGTATCTTTTATCATACATGTTTCTATTATCATCCAACTTTTGACCCTCTGCACATGTGATAGTTGATGCAACACCTACATCGAACACATTTTTTAAAATTCATGAACCATGATTTAGTTGTTTACTATAAATTGCTAGTTAAAGACTTGTTATGTTGTTACATGGATTTATCTTTTTTGACTGGTGCATATGTTCATTGTTAAGTGGGTCTAGGCTTGTTGATTGTCTTTTGCATTCCGTTGCAGATGTATCAATTCTCCTGTCATTGCAAGATGATCTCAACAGTGGATCATCATATGTTGTGTAAGAAGGTGACATCATCACATATGCATCTGTGGTTAGACAATTATTATGAATGAGTAACTTTAGCAAAATACAACAATGTTTATCTAAAACATAAATTAGTGGCTTACCTTTTTTTCCATTGTTGAACGATCCAGATACAGCTGGTATATTCATTACCCTTTTACGATTCACATCTTTTAAGACAGAGGTGAGTTTTTCAGTATCTGATGATGAATACACAGGTGAACTCTGTTGTTGGTTGACTAATGGTGGTAATTGTGTATTTGTAGGCCAGTTATTGTTGATACGGTATTTTGCTGGATCAACAGCTGTCAACTGGCTTGGAAACCTTTCTCTTGACAACTTCACATCCAACTCAGTTTGTGGTTGCATATAAAATGCATCGTCGTGGCTCAGGTTATGCATATAACACTCAACTTCTTTTGATGGCTCTAGGTTATGCATATAACACTCAACTTCTTTTGATGGCTCTAGGTTATTTAAATGGCTTGTAAAGCTTTGTCTTGACAACTACACATCCAACTCAGTTTGTGGTTGCATATAAGATGCATCGTCGTGGCTCAGGTTATGCTTATAACACTCAACTTCTTTTGATGAAACCAAAATGTTATAGTAGGTAGCAAATGTCTATGCATAATGGAATGCAAAGCAACAATTTTTTTAGGCACATAAGCACAATAACAACATCAGTAAAATTAAAATCATATTTATCTAAAATCTAAATGTCATAACCAACTGTGTATTATATCTTAGTTGCACTTGTAGGTAACTTCTACAACTTGCATGGAAATAAGCTTCAATGAGGAAAAGACACAAAAACAAAGCAACTAACATACAAAATATACCTGTGTAAATAGTCTTTTGTATTTTAATTTTTTTTTCCTCTCTGCAGATTAGGAAGAAGATAAGTAGATGCAATGGTGATTTTTGTCTGTAGATTAGGAAGAAGATAAGTAGATGCAATGGTATTTTTTGTGGGATTAGAGATTAAGAAATCTCTGGAAATGGGAGAATAAGAGTACAATTGCAGCCAATAAAAGACAAAAAAAATCATATATACGTGTACAAAGTATGTGTATTTTACATTCTGGACTTGCTGCTACTCTTAAATGGACTGGGCTGGGCTGCAAATTCTGGGCCACTATATGTGTGCTACTATTCTGCACTATTCTGCACTGTAGCTTACTGTTTTGCACTGTATGTTACTGTAGCACAACTGTTTATTGTACTGTAGCAAATTCTCATGTTTTAATATATTAGATAGATAATAAAAGATTAAAAATAAAGCCAAAAAAGTTGATATTACCGAATAAAGACTTGTAGAAAATAGCAAGAATATTGGCACCCAAAGAAGTGTGTGAATACAAATGACAAATGGCTTTCTTGTGACCATCTACCAACCAACATATTTTGTTAAAGAAATGTACACAAACACGAAACATGGCAAAATGATTTGTTTTTCTAAACATTCTAGGCGATTTAATCCAAATCAATCCTCCTTGTAAATTTCGATCATCTTTATGCCTTCTTGTTACCTTGTTTATCGACCATCTTATATAGTTTCGTATTGATCGTATAGTTTGAACCTGGAACTACTTTTTTATTTTTAGAAAGACAACAATTATATAGAACCAACGATTATATGTAACTAAATACTTATATCTGAATATAGATAAACACTTTTTAATGGAAACTAGAATGCTTTACGAACTACTTATTAGGCTTTTAATATACTTATATCTTACATTCTAACTCACTGGTCATTATATATATAGTGAATATTCCAATGTTTTTTGTTTAAGAAAGCATAAGGTAAATAAGCTTTTAATATATTAGTAATCTAGCTGTTTTAGATATGTATATGATCATGTTACTGCTCGAAAAATGACCATGAAGAGAAAGACGTCTACTATCGAAAGCGAAGATTTAAAACCTATTTTTTGTTTGAAATACTAGAACCATATTCTCATTGTTGAAGTTCCTTTTCTTTACTAGCATAATGATTTAATTTCAAGTTGTATGGTCTGCCTAGCAATTTGCAAAGAAAAAGAAAAAATTACGCATAAGAGACAATCACGAAGTTGTTATCACTTTGTAATTGATTTGGTTAAGGAAAAAATACTTTTCTATTTTACATACCATTCCATATTAGACATTAATAAAATGGGAAGGGTACAAACGGAAGAGAAAAACAAATCAGTCATAATTAATATGTAATAATTTGTTTGAGAAGAATCTTAGTGATAATAAATGAGTTTTAACCCATGCCATGCCATAGTGACACATAGGGGTGTGCACGGTTCGGTTTGGGTCGGTTTTTGCCTAAAACCGAAACCGAACCAAAACATTCGGTTTTTATAAAATCCAAAACTGAAACCATTCGGTTTTTGGCGGTTCGGTTTTTCAGTTTTTAACCGCTTATATTTGTGTATAGCCAATTTATACCAACAAACTTTCTTATTTTTCTTTACTTTTTTTGTCAAGATAAGCCTAATAATATTTATCTCATAACTCTACAATTACAGACGTATAGATGAGATACACATATGCAAGTGAATTTATACATAGTATAATCATTGTCAAATAAGTATTGATATATTGTAAAGTAAACACACGCACACGAAAAGAAAAAAAACATATAAACGTTAAGATAAATATATTATAAATTCACCTACAAAATTAATATGAAATTATAAATTAGATTTCTTTAGTTATTTATTTACATTATATTAGTTATATACTTATATACTATTATATAATAGAAGCGGTCGGTTCGGTTTTTGGACAAAAACCGAAACCGAACCGAATTTTTAAGTTTTTGAAAAAGTAAAAATCGAACCATCGGTTTTTAGTTTCGGTCGGTTATTTCGGTTCGGTTTTTTCGGTTTTTGGTTCGGTTTCGGTTTTTTTCGGTTTTTCTTGCTCACCCCTAGTGGCACATATTAGAAAAAGCGGGAAGCGATCTAATAAGAAGAATAATAAAAATGAGAAGGGTGAGAAGTAATTCTAGCAAAACATTTCAAATGAGGAGGAAAAATTTGAAAGGAGATGCATCTATTTTTATAGGTATATCTCAAATGTGTGGTTTTAATTACTTCTTATCATTTTTATTTTTATTATTCTTCTCATTTGATCCTAAATTACTTATTATATCTAAACACTTATATATGAATACGGATAAACTCTTTTAAATGGAAACTAGAATGCTTTACGAGACGCAAGATGAACCAAAAATTGTTGTAAACTAGACAAATCCAACTCATTCCTAAAAGTTGACATGATACAGACTTACAGAGCTCCAAAAGTGTGTCTTCCTCTGATATTTAATTTGTATTTCACTGTCAAAAAATTGGATTGATGCCCTTTTTTGCTTCTTAGAACCATTACATATGTGACTCGTTGGTTGCGAAGATGTTAGGTACGAGTAATTTTAAACTTGGACCTTGTTACAAAGTTCATTTTCGTGGTTTAAGAGAGAAAGAAAAAAAAATAAAAATAATAATAAATGGTTGGCGTGTTTTCTAAATTGCGTAATTTATGGAGCATAAATATAAAAAAGCTTAGAGTCGTGGACATTAAAGTAATAGACGTGACACTTGGGCTCTTTTGGGTAGCTTATAATCTAATTCTGGCACCCGTATGTCTTCGTAATTAAATCATCTCCTGTAAAAAATAAAAATCATACTTTTCATTCTAGTTGTTTGACACACACATTTTTTGGGTCATATTATATATATATATATATATATATATATATATATATATATATATATATATATATATATATATATATATAGTGTATCTTTATTTTCAGAACCCTGTTAAGTGCGGGAACTGCGAGAACCCTTCTAGACCAATTTAAGCCATTGGATGAGTTTGATCAAAGGCTAGGATTAAAAGTGCCAAATTTATAATTAAACAAAAGATAAAGGTTTATTTTGCAACTAAACAAAACACTGAAAGGGTATTATTGGTACTACACTTTATAAAATATTTAAACCGTATTATAATTCAATCTCTCTCTCCCAGATCTAAATCATTTTCAGTTTTCCTCTATTTCTTCCTCACCAGAAACCCTAGCCGCAAACTCCTAATCACCACCATTACCTGTCGCAAATCCGAGCAACCAACAACGAAACCACCAGATCTTCACAAGATGGACGCATATCGACCAATTCATGGTATGTTTGATTTTTAATTTGGAAGATAGGTGTCGAAGATAATATTAAACGTGGAATTCGTGTAAATTTGTTGTACATTTATAGATCTGCTATTCTGCTATTCGAAGATAATATAAAAATTGTATTAATAATAATTCATGGTATGTTTGATTTTTAATTTGGAAGATAATATTAAACGTGGAATTCAATATTATCATGTATTTATAGATCTGCTATTCAATTCATAGATCTGATAATATTAAACGTGGAATTCGTGTAGTTTTGTTGTACATCGTATGTTTGATTTTTAATTTGTTGACTTTATAGATCTGCTATTATTTTTTCATTATTATTATTTTTTTAATTTTTTTATTTTTAAATTCTTGTTGTGAGGTTTTGATTTTGGTTTCGAAATGAAGAACATGAAAGTTGTTGGCAATATTTTGGTACCGGAATATGGTTTTCCGGCGATGAAAAGTAGAGGACAAAAGTACAGTATAGTACTCACGTGGTGCTCAGTGGGGGATACTGACAATATAGCCTTAATGCATTACACAGTATCATAGTGGTAGTATTTCACTATTTCATATTTTATTTCCATTATTCGTGACCCAAAAGATATTTATTCTTTAATAGTGATTTTTATATTGGAAAAATGATAGCTGTGATCATGTGTTGTTTAAAAAACATACATGTTTTCTATGGACATGTATGTTTATCTATTAGCTTTATTAAGGTGTATGATAAAAACATACATGTTTTTTATGGACATGCATTTTTAGCCATTATGTTTATGAAAGTGTATGGTAAAAAAACATACATGTTTTCTATGAACATGTATGTTTATCTATTAGCTTGATTAAGATGTATGGTAAAAACATACATGTTTTCTATGAACATGCATGTTTTCTATGAACATGCATGTTTATCTATTAGCTTTAAATGGTGCATATGTGATTAAATTTCGTTTTCTATTTGTTTGTGGTTTAATTATTTTTGTGTATTATTCTTTCAGATTAATGAAGATGATGATCATTGAAGACCTAGAAGTTGATGAACATATTTATACATGAAGATAATTTGTGATTTTTTAAAAGATGCGATTATTTTCATGTGTTTTTTTGTATTTGTAATTAAATGGAATGTAACATGTAAATTTATGAATCTTGTTTTTTATTTTATAAATGTTTAGTTGATTCGTGTATCAAACTTTCAAAAATAATAATGGTTAGACAAAAATATCAAAGAGATTGATAAAAAAAAGTGTAAACAATTACATACTAGAAACATATTTAAAAAACATAAATGCACCTCATCTTTTATAAGAAAAAACATATATGCACCTGTAATATCTGGAACCATGCTAGCCTTAAAAAAAAAAAAAAAAAAAAAAAAAAAAAAAAAAAAAAAAAAAAAAAATTCCGCAAATTTTGGAATATTTAAAAATCCGGATTTATAAAAAAAATTCAAATAGAATATAAAAATTATATTTTACTATAATACCCTTTTGAATTAATAATAATTTTTAATATTTAAAAAAATTTCATTGGTTTAGAAGAGTTCTCGCAGTTCCCGCACTTAAGAGGGTTCTGAAAATAAAGCCCCCCTATATATATATATATATATATAGTGTAGGGTTATTTTCAGAACCAAAAAAATGTACAGAACTGCGAGAACTGGCAAGGACCAATCAGATTTTAGATAAATAATTATCATTTAATTATTATTATCCTATTTTCGTAGGGGCATTTTTGGTATTTTACAATATACACATTTAATTAGAATATGTATTTTCTCCCTTTTTTTTGGAAGTGGTTACATGTTACAGGATCAAATCATATATTCTGTATCAAACCCTAAAACTTTCTTATCTTCACCTTAAAAAAAAACACGATCATCACCAGTTCATTTATCAACATCATCATTGAAAAAAAAAACACACACACAAATGGATTCCACACGTGAAAAAACTGCTCAAGATCATCCGAATGTGCCAGTTGAAATCAACGAAAAACATGCTGAAACCCCTTCGCATGATGTTATTCAACCTGAAAACATTGATGCCATTGTTAACTCTGATGATGATGGTCATTCTGGTAATTATAAGTCTTATAGTTTCTTTAATTTCCGATATCATATAGTTTATGTGTATTTAACGTTTTAAATAATTTTGTTTTCATCACATGATTCTGGTAATTAACACGTTAACATATACATGTGTTTTCACAAACGTTATATGTTTATTGTTTATTTTTTTTATCAATTGTATGTGACATCCAGTATTCAATCAACACGTTAACATATACATGTGTTTTCACACGTTAACATATACATGTGTTTATTGTTTGTTTATTGTTTATTTTTTTATCATATACATGGTGTTAATATAAGGGTCACTTTGGGGTCGTTTTGATGCTGTGATAACCATGGATCTATACACATGTTGTATTATATAATTATGGCTGTTTGAAGTTCAGTTAGTTGTTGTGCATAAAAATAATCTTGTATGAGATGAGATGTGATGGTCAACCAAAGGGTATGACAGCAAGCTGTTTGTTTTGTTTTATTATTTCACTTGTGTTCCTACATGTTAAATGTGTCTAGGATACTCTACTAGATTTCTTCTTCTTCATTTAGTACAGGCCGCTGCTTAAAAACTTTTACGGTACAACTCTCCTGTGCATTACTATCTTGTATTTTGCTGTGTTTGATTGGCTGAAAATAATGTGGTTTTGTGTGAATTAAGAGTTGAGCTCAATTGGGTATCTTTTGTTTTAAGTTTTGTATATGGGTTTTGGAAATCTTGGATTTTGGTGACTTCAATCTTGCTAAATCAATGTGCCTTGTTTTGTGTTTTGTAGGCTTCTATGTAAAGTTTAAAGCTTTAAATTTGTAGACTTAAATCTTGCTGAATATAGATTTTAGTTTAATTAGGTGTTTTGTATGTACTAAAAAGTTAAACTTGAATCTGTTGTCTATAATCTTGCTGAATTATAATGTGGTTTGTCATATCCGTCAAAAAAACCAAAGTAACGCAACTGTTATTAATGCTCAGGTATATTTTTTTATACTATTTATATTTTCCCCCCTGTTAAACGTTGTTTATCATATGTCTTCATACTTAGATGTTTACTACGTAAAAGTATACCATATGGATACTATTTTTATAGGTTGTTCTTAATGAATCGGATGGAACGGTTACGTGCACATGTAACCACTTTGGACGGCATGGATACTTGTGTCATCATGTTTTCTGCGTTTTCCATGTTAATGGTATTGACCAAATTCCACAACAGAACATTAGCAACTATTGGAGAAAAGATGTTTTGCCTGCTCATTTGCTAGAAAAGAGGCACCGATATGGACCATGCATAGAAGAAACGGACAACCTAGCTGCTGATGCTCATGCAACATTAGAGTATTGTCTTGACCGCTTAATGAATGACATAGAAAAGTTAAAAGAATTTGTGGCACAGGTTAACGAGCTGAAAAATAAATTAGATGCTGAGCTTCCTAAAGAAAACAACAAGCCCAACAACGAAGAAATATATCAGAAACTATTGGGGGTTACTACCCCTCCGGTAGTTGTTGTCAAAGCTCCTCAAGGCATAAGGAATAAGGGTTGTGGAACTGGAGGATCTAGGTTTATTGGGCCAGGTGAAAAAGCAAAGACTAAGGCTAAAACAAACAACAAAGGACGTACATGCAGCATATGTGGTGAGGTTGGTCACAGCATGCGCACATGCAAAAAGAATAAATCAAAGGGCAAAGCATTAGAAGATGAAGATTCTGGATATGAGGATGAAGAGTATGACATCGATGCATCTGATAATGCCACTTCAGGCAATTAGTAGATACATTTTCAATAACTTTGCAATTTTACTTGGTTTTTTTAGGTTTTTTTATCGCAACTATGGATATTTGTTTATTCCTATGTTTCTTAGTTTTTTTTTCCATTTCTACGACATTCATACTTTACTGAAATTTTTACAACATCAGTTTTTTTAATTTACATGTTGTCGCTTATTATAAATACATGTGTTATATTTTTGTTTATTACTTTACATGTATTTTCGGTGACAAAAAGTGTAACTATATGTTTTTCATTTGATTATAACGTAGCTACACATAGCTTTTCTCTTATGTGCACAAATGCATTTACGTTTACATGTCAATTTACATTTTAGCTATACAGTACAATACATGTGTTTTCTCAAGTCTTTGTATTTGTAATCCAACCTTTTCTATTTAGGATAATCTTGTAGAAGAAATATAATTCCTGTTTTAAGTTTCCTGAAGTTGATTTTAAGTAATACATGTGTTTTGATCTGTCTGTTTGTTCATAATTTCTACAACTAAATTCTTTTTTTTTTCCCTTTCATCAACTGATTATATCCAATACTGGTGTTATTTGTTATCCAACCCTTTACATTTAGTGTACCTAAATAGAACAAACATACCTTCTTTTTTATTTTCTTTTTTTAATTATTGGATTATAACTTATACACGTATTTCCGTCTATTTATTTTTTAACCACATTGTGCTACTACTTTTGCTACATAAGATTTGTACTAGTACCACTAATACAAATCTCATAGTCCGTTTGTTAGTAATTCCGAGTACATTTGTTTTGCTAATTTGTTTAAAAGGAATACATATATGTTTTCGTTTATTCTAGTTTAACCAATCCAACCCATTGTATTTAGGATACCTAATTAAAAAAAATACCTTTATACTTACTTATTATAAGTTATACATGTGTTTTACATTTGTGCACATGTGTTTTGATAAATTGTTTTCAAGGAATACATGTGTTATTATTTGTTCTAGCTTTTAACTAAGTTTAACCATTAGCACAACTAACCAAATTTTTGTAATTATACATGTTCATCCAAAAAAAATTTTACATTAATTTTATATTATACATGTGCACACCCATTTATTATCCATTCGCAAACACATTCATTATACTGGTGTTTACCAACAAATTAGAGTTTGTGTAAAACGATAGTAACAAATATGCAACCATCTGATTTTTTTTTTAATAAACCATCATAACTAAAACACACATAATTAAACTTAATGTTCAACAACAAATCAAACATGTGTCCTAAGAAATTTAAAACATCAAGTTAAAACTACCAAATCAGATGCCACCATTATAATATTCTAACCTTAACCATCAAAAAATAGATGACATGAACCAAAACAATGTTTCCATACTGTTTGCTTGTTAATTACCAGACATCATACCATAAAGCTTCCCTATACTCAAATTGCAACCAAAAAGCAGAATCTTCGCTGCATACTTCACTCTTAACTTGTTCAACTGTGCTATCTGCTTGCGCGCATCATTCATCAGTCCACATTCATACTTCTCAATTGGTTCTCCCATATAGGTTTCCATATGGCGCATAACAACAATTCCAGAATTTGGCACCATTGATTCTGTTTGCCATTTCAGAGTTGGACGATGTAGCTTACCAGTAAATATCTCCATTGCTTTGGTATGCCCAACGTTTGTCAAATATCTCCCGAAGTCCGCATGCTTTGTTCATAAAAAAAATACAGTACATATTACTTACTTGACCAATACTATAAATAATAATACACAATAAAAGTTGTATAAAATATATTTGTCTTAACATACCACAACTGTAGCCACGCTATCATCCGCAACTGTTTCTTCTCCATCAACCATTTTCTTAGCCGTTGTTAGTTGTGGCCCAGTTTTCTTACCCTTCTTACTAGCAGGTTTTTTAACAACTTTGTATTCTCAAAAACACATGTATTCTCAAAACTTATATCCACAACACATGTATTCCACATGTATAACTCATTTATTGATATGATTGATGATGGAAATCCTTTCGCAAAACACATGTATAATCAGTACTAAAAAATATAAATCCCTACAAGATTATTTTTTTCACAAAAACAACTCATACAAATCATTTTAAAAACACCTGTATACCTCATCTACATACATGATAACACAAACATATTATTGAAAAACATGTATTATTGATATGCATTGGGGCTTTGATTTCACAACACTTGCAACCTGATTCACGTAACTGAAAAATGATTACATTTAAGCAGCAAATGTAAACTAGTAACAAATTTGTCCATTAAATCGAGACCATGATACATACGTTTCAAGTCTTCAATGGAAAAAGTTTTAACAATAATGAAAATGAATGTTTTGATACTCTAAGAAATGTGTATGCTTAATTTAGTAAAATACAAGAGTACGGCACATGAAAAAAATTGTTCAGGTACTGAAAAAGTTTATATACCAATAATGAGTTTTTGAAAAGATTTGTATGCATACTGATGTGTACATGGCACTTTGGTTAGGTCACAATGGTAAAAAAATGGTTCAGGTCCATGTGACTTGGTTTAGGGTCACAATGGAAAAAAAAACACGTTACAAGAGTACGCAACATGAAAAAAATGGTTCATGGTCACAATGGAAAAAGTGTGCACATGTACACGCACAGTTATACACATTGAATCAAATATATAAAATTACTTGGTACCGAGAGTAGGCAACATAACTACACGCATCAGTTCATAAAATATCTTTTCAAAACACATGTATACCTCATCACCTATTCAAACAATGTTTTTTAAATAATCATACAAATTTAAAAAAACACATGTTTACTGTTCACGTAACTAGAAAATGATAATTTTAAGGCGACAATGTATAAATAGTAACAATTATGCTCCATAAATCACAGATCATTAACATCGGTTTCAAGTCAAAATGCAAAAAATTTCATACAATAATGTAAATGAATGGTTTGATACTTCAAAGAAATGTGATATGCTTAATTTAGTAAAAATACAAGAGTACGGCCACATGAAAAAAAATGGTTCAGGTCACAATGGAAAAAGTTTTATACCATAATGAGTTTTTGAAAAGATTTGTATGAACTGATGTGTGTACATGTGCAACTTTGGTTTAGGTCACAATGGAAAAAAATGGTTCAGGTCACATGTGCAACTTTGGTTTAGGTCACAATGGAAAAAAACACGTGTACAAGAGTACGGCCACATGAAAAAAATGGTTCAGGTCACAATGGAAAAAGTTTTATACCATAATGAGTTTTTGAAAAGATTTGTATGAACTGATGTGTGTACATGTGCAACTTTGGTTTAGGTCACAATGGAAAAAAAATGGTTCAGGTCACATGTGCAACTTTGGTTTAGGTCACAATGGAAAAAAACACGTGTACAAGAGTACGGCCACATGAAAAAAATGGTTCAGGTCACAATGGAAAAAGTTGCACATGTACACGCATCAGTTCATACAACATTGGAATCAAATATATAAATACTTTGGTCACCGAGAGAAAGACAACAGAATACACGCATCAGTTCATACAAATCTTTTCAAAAACACATGTATACCTCATCACATATTCAAAACACATGTTTTTTACAACCAATTCATACAAATCTTTTCAAAAAACACATGCATACCTGATTCACGTAACTGAAAATGATACATTTTAAGGCAAAAAATGATAAACTAGTAGCAAATTCTGATCCATAAATCGCAGATGAACCATTTTTTTTAACAACAACTCATCCATCTATATACATTAAACAAAAATTGCATATCACAACAACTAATTCATCTATATACTTAAACATAACAGTTGGTTTAAGATCAAAGTTGCATATCACAATAACTCATTCATCTATATACATTAAACCAACATTGCATATCACAACAACTCATTCATCTACATTAAACAAAAATTGCATATCACAACAACTCATTCATCTATATACCTCAAAAATAGACACTTAATATACTCATTCATCTATATACCCCAAAATTGCATATCACAACAACTCATTCATCTACATTAAACCAAAATTGCATTTAAAAACAACTCATTGATCTATATACCTCAAAAATACATGTATTTTTTTTCCGCAACAACTTTGATCTTAAAAATTCGATATAAACATTAAACCAAAATTGCATATCAAAACACATGTGTTCGACTTCTTTCTAGAAAAAAAAACATCCATTGATTAATAACCATTTTATACAAAATGGGAAGCGATATGCAATTTTAATTAGAACATGAAACCATCCATTGATTAATAACCATTTTATACATTCCATTTTACACACAATTCGGTATAACCATTTTAATCAGAACATGAAACATTCCATTGATTAATCAGAAGATGAAAACACATGTGTTCGACTTATTTGTACCAACATTCCATTGATTAATCAGAACATGAAACCATCCATTGATTAACTTCCATTTCGCACATTGAATATTATATACTTTTACAGCTAATAACCATTTTATACAAAAAAATTCGAAAACATACCTTCCATTGATTAATAAAAAAATTGGGGCTGTGTTTTGTTTCCCTCCGCCTTTTGAGATTGAAACCCTAATTCTAATTGTGATTTTATAGTTGGTAGGAGATATGATTTAGTTGGTGTTTTGAATGACGAAAAAATCTGTGAGGCGATATGTTTTGATCGGATGAGAGAAGAAGATCTTAACTTCCCCTGATTTTGTGCTAGTTCAAAAGTAAAGAGATCAGTTACCAAAATTAATGAGATACAAAATTCCATATTTGCCCTCCAAATAAAAAAAAAACGGAATAAAATGTATGCAGTTAATTACAAAAATGCCATGGTGATTCTGAGCCATTGATGATAAAATCTAATGGATAGGATCGGTTCTCGCAGTTCTGTACCTTTTTTTGGTTCTGAAAAGAACCCTTCCCTTATATATATATATATATATATATATATATATATATATATATATATATATATATATATATATATATATATATATTATATTCACATTTGACATAAAACTATAGAATAATATCAATATATACTTTTCTTCTGATCAGTTAGTCCTCTTTATTTTAGCATACAAAAGATTAAAATATAGAACCATGTTGTGTGTGTTTTTAGAACTTTAGATAACAAATATATTTGAATGACTTTAATTCTTACGGTCACTTTTCGAAAGTAAAATATATGATGACAAGTCACGAAATGAATAGGCTCTTCACACTTTTATAAATGTGCTTTTTGTTTCCACCGGCTATCGCCTGCCCCCAAAATTTTTCTTGCATGAACAATAGGCCAATAGCCGTTGATTTATTATTATGACATTAAAAAAACTGGAAGGATACTCGCGCAATGTGACGACGGGTACCTGATTACTATTTTTGTGGCTGATGCGGTGGCGGCTGCTGATGTGTTTCTAGGAGTTTGTGTACTTTTTGTTTAGAGAGAGCGTGGTTCAATGGTTTGCGTGTGTTTTTGTGTTGTGTTTGAGGTTTTATATCCTGATCTACCACCAATACCACATATAACTGAAACCACAAAAAGCAGTGATTCCGGCGTACTGTGGCGGCGGAGGATGAGGTGGTGGCAGCCGAGTAGGATCTGATGGTGGTGTACATGAGAAGATAGTTTCTTATTTGAGAGATTTTATTTTATTTATTTATTTTTTTTCAACGGTGAATATATATTATATCAAAAACAAAATACATGAAAAGCATCAAAATCAATTGCTGGTGACATACCACAGCAACTGAAATTGGAGTTAAACCAAACATACAACATGCTACTCAACAACCAACATACAAGCAGCAAATACAATCATACAAGATGGCCGATTCACTAATTCACTACAACATTCATTCTTGAAAATTCCCTATAAAAGGGCACTCAGTTTTTTTACTTAGCTTCCCATCCTCCCTTGTAGATCTCAAACAATCTGAGAGGCCATTTTTTTGTTTCCTCAATAGTAGGTATCTTTTTATTGTTAACAAGCTTTTCAATAAAAGTTTGCTCCTTCTCCCAAAGTAGTCTTAAATCAGGCCTTCTTTTATACTCTTCAATCAATGCAGCATATTCTTCTCTTATACTTCTTGTACCATCTGTCACAACTGTTTCATCAGTTTCTCCTTTTCCTTTCATCATTCCCCATTGTTTTTGAAAATAACACTTCATGGCCTCATTCCAGTCATTGAACACTTCTTCTGAGGGTTTAACACTTTTTAATAAGTATTCATCAACTTCTTTCTTCCATTGTAATTCTTGATCATCATGCATTCCATCATTTGCCACCACCTCAAGCACTGCATACTTATTTGCACTTTCCTTAAAGGCATTTAACAGATCCTCTTTAACTGGCCCTTTCTTCTTATTAGGACTTGCCTTTTGTTTCTCATTATTTAGTGGTTCAGTAGCATTTTTAGTCACATTATCCTTAGAATCCCACTGTTTTAACCATTTTCAACATCTCTATTTTTCCTCATAACTTGTTTATATTGATACCTAGGCTCAGTAGGATGTTTTCTAAAGCCCTCTTTCTTCCAATTCCCTTTATCATTTTGAAAATTTTGTTTTCTAACCAACAAGCTGTTACAATAGGCTGTATAAATGTTAGTGGTTACAAGTTGACTGAATTCAATAGGTTGAATGAATGTTAGCGGTTACAAGTTGACTGAATTCAATATGCTGTATAAATGTTAGCGGTTAAAAGTTGACTGAATTCACTATTATCATCAATAAAATTTAAAGGTCTCGAGTTCAAATTTAGCTAAATGCAAACAACACTAAATTGATAACACCAATTCACCTACAAAATAAGGTTTTACACGATTTAAATACGTGTGACGTTAGGCATATATACCTTGTGAGTTAGTTGGCCAGAAAAGTAAAAAAACATGGTTACCTAAAATAAATAAATAAAATAACTTAACATACATTAATATTACCAAAATGATATAGAACTCGCTAATACAATTTAACTATATTTTTCCACAAATACAACCGATTTTGTTACCAAACTAAATATTGACTAATACTACGTACAATTCAATTCAAAGTTGGTGTATTCTTTGAAGATTCATCGGACACCTGCAAAATAAAGTATGGTATATAAAAGAAAGAAGTTTTGTTAAAGACAATCCTATGGGTTGTGTATAAGCATACCTTAATTAAAAAATTTGCATTAAATGAACACTAAACATTTCATGTTTAACATCACATTCCATGTTTAAAATGAAAAAATATGTATAATTATGGAATGTGATGTTAAACGTGGAATGTTTAGTGTTCATTTAATGCAAATTTTTTAATTAATGTATGCTTATACACAACCCATAAGGTTGTCTTTAACAAAACCCATAACAAGAAGAAAGAAAGTAGTTGCGTTAAATAATTATTTAGGTAACAAGTGTAGTAGTTGCGTTAAATAATTATCGCCCTAACTTATTATCCTCTACGTTAAAGGAAGAACCATTCAAATATATTCTTTTCGTAACTAATTTTGGAATAGATATGAGATCGTTAAAATAACAAGCACGAGGTACTTATCAGCTTCAGAATTAAAAACAAATATCCAGTTTTATTTATATCAAGCATGGTTTAATGTATATTCTCATATAATATGTCTGTTTATTATACTAAAACTTCCAATACCTTTATTATACGTCTTTCAATTCACAAATACGTAATCTAACTATCTTATAATAGAGGAATGACTACTGTTAATAGAAATACTTAAAATTAAGCAATACAAGTTCTAAAGCTATAAGTACAATAATCAATACGGAGTATCACTTATAGAAACTTCACTGATATTTACAATTAATGCATTGTACAAATTAATACATACAATTAATACACATCATCACCAATATTTACAACTACCTAAGTTCAATGTACAAGTACAAGTAATTAAAACACATTTTCTAACATTTACAAGTTCTTAAGCTCAAAGTACAACTAATTAAAATATAAATACTAACATTAAATACAATAAATAAATCATTATGTATATTAAATACAATTAATTAACGGGTCAATAAATACAATTAATGCAGTTATTAAAACATCCCTTACATAAGAAATACAACTTATCAAGCATATTGTACAACCAACTTAAACACAATTCCTGCATTAAATGTCATTAATACAAATAATAAAGCACATTATACAAATACTCAAGCCCGAACGGGCAACGGGACAAATGGGCTCGAGCCCGAACGGGCACGGGCCAAACAGACTCGAGCCCGAACGGACACGAGCCAACGGGCTCAAGCCCGAACGTGCACGAGCTAAACGAGATTCTTGATATCCGTAAATGTATTGTAAAAAAAAACATAATAAACTAAAATACATGATTCACCAGAAAATTTTATTTCAGGGTACCCGCCGCCGCAACGCGCGGGTAGCCTGCACAAATACGTAATATTATATATAAGGCAATGATATGATATTTAGACGATATGTCCATGGTTGTGCTTACTTTATAATGTTAACTTCTTATATGTTTTAGGTTTACGTGTGATTTATTTTTATATCAACATCCGTTATTCAACCAAGAATCATACCATAAGTGAGCTCGGTGTGGTCTCGTGGTTGGCTTGCCGTTGGTACAAATAACGGACGAACGGAGCGTTTTTGCATACCATCCGTCTCACCATTTGCTCGCCATCAGGCATTTAGCCACCACAATCACATACGCCGTTCGCTACCTTTTTTTTCAATTATAAACGTTATATAACGATGCAAAAAAAAAGCACAAAATAATTTAAACCCCCAGTTTCACCTATAAATAACCAAATTTAAACATCAATTTTTCAAACATCCAACCAAAGCACAATTTATATACACTTTCACTTACATTTTAATCAAATCTTCCGTATTTCATATACTTTTTAATTTTCATAGATTTTTTTGACGGTGAAACTCGAGCTGAAAAATTATTACGTTTATACAATTATCACGAACAATTTATAGCCTTTGATGACGATGAAGCAACTAATTAACACACTCGGACGTATATAACCCGAGAATCTGAAGCCGCCGAATAATGTTTATTGAGTGATTATTTTGGTGATGGTCCAAAATATCCCGAAAGGAATTTTAGGCAACGGTTTCGGATGAGTCGAAGACTATTTTTACAAATAATCCAAGGTATTATTAACTATGACGTTGAACCTATTTTCGAGCACTTTAAATTTTTTAGATTACGGCCAAATGCCCTTGGTAAAATGAGTATCCACCCTATAATGAAATGCACGGCCACTATACGCCAATTAGCGTATGGGACAACCCCCAATGCTTTCGATGAATATTTACAAATTGGTGAACGTTGTAGTCGTGCTAATTTAGACGGTTTTACCAAATGTATATGGGATTTATACTCGGAGGAGTATTTAAGAAAACCATCTCCCAATGATATTATGTGGCTACATGAAAAACACGAAAACTATCATGGGTTGCTGGGCATGCTTGGTAGAATAGATTGTTTGCATTAGGAATGGAGAAATTGTCTGATGCTTACAAAGCGCAATTCCAACTGGGGGATCACAAATATCCGACAATAATGCTTGAAGTAGTTGCATCCCAAGATTGTGGATTTGACATGCATTTTTTGGTATAGCGGGTGAAAATAACGACCTAAATGTTCCATATCGGTCGAATTTATTTGACAACCTCATTGACGATCGCACTCCCGAGGCCCCGTTTGTGAATGGTAGAACATACACCAAAGGATATTACCTAGTAGATGGTATTTATCCTACTTGGGCTACTTTTGTCAAATCATATACGATCGCCCGAACTCACGCTGATTTAAAATTTAAAAGGGCTCAAGAAAGTACAAGAAAAGATGCGGAACGGGATTTTGGTGTCCTTCAGGGTCGTTGGGGGATTATAGCACAACCCGCACGTGCTTACCAGGTGAGCAAAATACGTAGGATTATGTATTGATGCATCATATTGCATAACATGATACTAAAAGACCAAAATTTTCAAATAAGTGAATTTAACGAGTTATATGTTAGTCCCGCCGCCAATATACAACAAAGATGGGTCGAAAGATATGACGTACATGCAAAGAACCGAAAAGAACTATGTGACAAAGAGGTGCATCCTAATCTTCAACGACAACAACAAGGCGATATGTAGTCTATTTATGTATTTTACTTTCTTTTTTTCGAAATGTCGTATTTTATTTTATGCATTGTAATTTTAATTTAAGTTTAATAAAATGTGTTTGGTTTTAAATAAAATAAAAGGAAAAAAATAATGGGACGAATAACGTGTTATTGTGTTTTTTCCTGAGGAAAGGGTTTTAGTTGTTAGTGTGTTATTGTTACAATGATAATGTTAAGCTGAAGTAGCAGATGAATAACGTGTTATTCGTGAATACCACACCAAGCACTCTAAAGATACTACTCGTTATTGTGACTCATTTTCCATTTATTACTAGGTCGATCTTAAAGTATAACAAAGCATAACATAAATGCCACAAACCCAACTAGATCGAAAACTAAATTTGCTTGAATACTAACTAGGGGTGAGTTATTTTAGACACACTTAAAAAATTGGAGATCAATAAATCAATAATAGCCACTCAATTTTAACTAAAATAAAATATTCACTTTCATTTCTTTCGGTCCACTCGTTTTTAAATAAAACTCATTTTCACCTTTTTTAAATTAAAATAATATGTTTCAAAAATCGTTAATCGTTAGTCAAAACAAATTACATGATTACGACAAACACTTAATTATCTTTAAATAGAAAGAAACTTTCATATACTTTCGATAAACTTTCTTTTTTATTTTTGGTTTCTTTTGAGGGTTTTTCGATACAGAAGTTTGCATGATATATCACACGTGATATAACACTAATCAGTAAGTTCGAACACTCAACATATTGTCGTAGAATGAACATAAGTATTTGTGTAGAATTCAAATGATTCATCATTTGTTGCAATTGGAAATTTACATCCTTAGCTTTCTAATCATATATCACACATATATTTTTGCACTTACAAATCAATACAGTTTATGCATAAAAGTTGGAGAAAATAGAAGAATTCTCTTTTTAAGTAAAACTCGCTTGATGTATCACATGTGATATAACACTAATCTGTAAGTTTGAACGTTGAACATGATGTCGTAAAATGAGCATAATTATTTGTATAGAACTCTAAAAGATTCACCATCTTTTGTATTGAAAAATACCTCTCTTTAACTTTCAACTATATACCACACATAATGATTGTACGTCTAAATCAATACGATTTACTCATAAAAGTTGGTCAAAATAGAAAAAAATGATATTCAAACTCGTTTGATATAGCACATTTGATATGACAATAATCTGTAAGTTCGAACACACAAGCAGTCGTAAAATTTGTGTAAGTATTTGTGTAAAACTCTAAATGATTCGACGGTTTTTACATTTAAAAATATAAAATTTTTAGCTTTTCAACCACATACCACATATAAATTTTAAATTTCAAAATCATTGCAGTTTAAAAAATTGATATTCAAACTCAGTTTGATGTAATACTAATTTTTAGATTCAAAAATTGAATATGTTATTGTAAATTAGGCATATATTCATTATAGGAGAGTTGTATTACATATCAAACTTTTTTTTTAATACCAAAAGAATCATCCTCACTATTAATCTAAAAAGAAATCAATTGCTAAGATAAAATTCATTTTATTATTTCAAATATTTTTTAGAATTTAAATATCCAATGAATCGTTAATCGTTAGTCAAAACAAATTATACCGTCACGACCAACATTTAATTATCTTTCTATACACGAGCACTTTGATATACTTTCGACAAACTTTTTGTTTTCGTATTTTTCACCTTTTTTCCCTTTTTTTTAACGTTATTTTCGTCTTTTTTCTGCGTTGTTGAAACTTGCATGAAAAACCACATGTGATTAAATACTATTTTGAATATTATAATAAAATCACATGTGATATTAGTATTAAATCACATATGATATGTAATAAAATCATACGTGATTTAACACCAATGTCACTTGTGATTTTATTGGTATATTCAAATTAGTGTTTAATCACATGTGATTTATTCATGCAAGCTTCAATAACCAGAAAAAAAGTAAAAAATAAAAATAAAAATAAAAAATAAAATTGTTGAAAGTATATCAAAGTTCCCATCTACATAAAAAAAATTAAATGCTCGTCGTGATTGTATATTTTTTTTCGCTTAATGATTAACGGTTTAAAAAATATTAATATCTGAAAAAAAAAAATAAAAGTGAGTTTTTTTTAAATGTTAGGTTTAGGGGCTGTTTCTTTTTTTTCCTGTTTCTAGTTAGGTTCTGTGTGGATATATGTGTACTGTTTCTAGTTAGTGTCTGTGTGGATATATGTTGTTTCTTTTTTATGCTTAATTGACCATCTTAATACGAGTTTTTTCCCGAACTAGTGTAGGTGGAAAAAATTTATAAAAATTCGAAAAATTTATGAAAATTCGAAAAAATTTATAAAAATTTTAAAAAAATTCGAAAATTTTTAAAAATTCAAAAAATTTATAAAAATTCAAAAAATTCGAAAATTTTATAAAAAATTATAAAAATTCGAAAAAACTTATTAAAATTTTTTAAAAATTCAAAAAATTTTAAAAATTCAAAAAATTTGTAAAAATTTATAATTTTTTAAAAATTCAAAAAAAAATTATAAAAATTCAAAAAATTCAAAAATTTTATAAAAAATTATAAAAATTCGAAAAAACTTATTAAAATTTTAAAAAAATTCAAAAAATTTATAAAAATTTATAATTTTTTAAAAATTCAAAAAATTTGTAAAAATTTATAATTTTTTAAAAATTCAAAAAAATTATAAAAATTCGAAAAAAAATTTAAAAAATTCAAATTTTTTTAAGTTTTTTTGAATTTTTATAAATTTTTATAAAATTTTTGAATTTTTTGAATTTTTATAAATTTTTTGAATTTTTATAAATTTTTTATAAAATTTTCGAATTTTTTGATTTTTTTTATCAATTTTTTCGAATTTTTATAAATTTTTTTTGAATTTTTATAAATTTTTTAATTTTTATAAATTTTTTCAATTTTTATAAATTTTTTGTATTTTTAAAATTTTTTGAGTTTTTTAAAAATTTTTATAAATTTTTTCGAATTTTCATAAATTTTTCGAATTTTTATAAATTTTTTCGAATTTTTAAATTTTTTTTGAATTTTTATAAATTTTTTGGAAGTTTTCTAAATTTTTCGAATTTATTTTTTCCACCTACACTAGTTCGTTAAAAAAATCGTATTAAGACGTCCTGGATAGAAATAGTATCAAATTTTGCCCCCTTCCACATTAAGGATTCTCTTTTGCAATAAGTTAAAAAGAAATACAAAAGTTTCCTGTTTCCAGCCAGTTTTATTACCAAACAGGACATTAAGTAGAAAGTAAACAGCACCTTAATCTCATTTATTTGATCAAATGGAGATAATCTATACTACATATAAAGCATGAATGACTCTCTCTCCTCTTGGTCTTAAAATTAAGACTTACAAGCTATAATGCTTATTATATAATACACAAAGCACTATTAATGATCTTTCTCATCAATCTTAATTTTAAGACTTACAAGTCTTAAAGCTTAATGTACAAAATACAAAGCACTATTAATTGACATTAAGCTTTAAGACTTGTACAAAATACAAGTCTTAAAGCTTAATGTCAATTAATTAATTGGTCAATAAATACAATTAATTTAGTTATTAAAACACCCCTTACATAAGAAATACAAATTATCAAGCATATTGTACAACCAACTTAAACACAATTCCTGCATTAAATGTTACTAATACAAATAATAAAGCACATTATATAAATATTCAAGCACGAACGGGCACGGGCCAAACGGGCTAGAACCCGAACGGACACGGGTCAAACGCGCACGGGCTAAACGGGTACTGGCCAAGCGGGCTCATGTTATACGAATGACTTTAAAAAAGACCCAAAAAAACGACATAAATTCCTTAGTTAAGGAGTTAAAATACGTCACATGAAATCCTTGATATCCGTAAATTTATTATTAAAAAGAACATAATAAACTAAAATACATGATTCACCGAAAAATATTATTTCAGGGTACCCGCCGCCGCAACGCGCGGGTACCCTGCTAGTGGTTAACAACTATGATTTTAACCACTAGCTTTAGCCTTAGATCACAACGCGTAACTTTGGTTTGAAATATTCTTAAAAATTAAAAAAAAAAAATACGTCTTTCTAAAAATAATTTAAAAAGTCAAAAGTCTAGAAGGAAGAAAAGAAAGAAATAAAATGCCTCCTCTATGAAAGCAGCAGCTAAAGAAGACGACGACGACGACTATAGACTCTTGTAGAAGTCGGTCGCTACACAACAACAGCGACACAAACAACAATTCAATTCATTCATTCAAATAAAACACACATTTTAACTAACTTTACTCCGCCATAAGCCGCCGGTAATCTCAATAACCAGCTCAACTTATGTTTTATTTATCTATTTATTCTTCAGTTCACTAACACAATTTATTAGCTGTGTTAGTTAGCTTACTGTGAGTTTTGAAATTATGAGTCAAATCCAAGTTTTTTTTTTTTATAATTGATGTTAGATTTGATTTTATTGTTAATGTGATCTGATTTTTATATTTTCTTTTAGTGAAATTGTAGCTTTTAGTTTTACTAAGGCATTGTGTGGATCTGGTTTTTATTTATTTTGACTCTGATGTTTTTAGGAATTTGTGTTTACTTGTTTGTGGATCAATGAGATTGTGTCTATAAATCAAGTTAAACAATTGTAATTATGTTGACTTTTTAAGTTTAGTCTTTGTACACCTACTTTTAGTTCCGAAGGCGTTGAAGTAAAAATCTGATAAGTGATCTTGCTTGCATTTACAGGGATAGCACATGAATTGTTAATGAAGGCTTAGAATTGAAATTGAGCTTCTGTATCGTACGGTCCTCGTCATGTGATAAACGAAACCAATGCGTTTTCCGGTTGTTTCTTCACCAGGAAGAGTTGACTTCATTTTGTAGAAGTTCATACAAAAAATTATTTATATTTGTATGAACTCTAAGCTCACAAGTGCTGATATCCCCTTGTTGACCGGCCGATATGAAGAAATGGTATATTTACGTCCTATCTGTATCTCTTTTAACATTAACACTTTTTGGATACTTTGTTATCAAAAACCCAATTAGAGAAGCGTATATTTCATCACCTCCGGTTTACAACACAACGAATCCTCTCGAATGGATAAAATCTGGTGCTCCACCTGTTAACAATCCCGGTAGTGACTCACAAGTTGTATCTGCTGACGAGATAGTGTCCACCCTCTTCACTCACAGAAACATCACTTTTCAAGAGCGACAGCCGTTGTATACATGGAACCATTTGAAACATTTGATTAGCCATGACCGTGTCTTGCCGAATACAGTAGAGGCTATTAAAGAAGCCGGTGTTGCGTGGAATAACCTTATGAATTCAGTCGAGGAAGAGAAAAGTAACATGAATAGAAGTTCGGGTGACAAAAAGAAAGAGAAACAATGTCCTCATTTTCTTAGTAAGATGAATGCTACGGAGCTTAATGATACTGGATATAAGTTGATAGTTCCTTGTGGTTTAACTCAGGGTTCATCGGTTACGTTTATTGGTATTCCGAATGGTCTTCTTGGTAACTTTCGAGTTGACTTGACTGGTGAGCCTCTTCCAGGGGAACCAGATCCGCCTGTTATATTGCATTACAATGTTAGGCTCCATGGTGATAAAATAACCGAGGACCCTGTAATTGTGCAAAACACTTGGACTATCGGTCATGACTGGGGCGAAGAAGAACGTTGTCCAAAACCCAAGGATGATAAGAATAAGAAAGGTACGCACATAAACCCTGTATGTCGTTATGTGAAGTCACAATTCAGGCGGCAGCTTGAATAGCTTAATACAATATATGTGATAACTATATGACGATAACCAGTGCATCTAGATAACTTTTAATTAAATTTGTTTTTGCCTTGTTAAATATTGTTTAAATTTTATTGTGCTAATTGCTGATTCATATTTTTACTATTTGTAGAATACTTGATGTGCCTAACGTAAGGTTTTTGAAATTATAACCGACTGCATAAACTATTAATGAATGTTCTTAAGCTGACATTTAAAATGTATATGATGTTTTTTTGGAATTTAATATTTTTGAAGAGCTTATTTTTGCTCCATAGTTTGACCAACCTATCTTCTGTTAGATACTGTGTATGAGGCTAGTGAATAGTTACAATAATTTCCTCTGCGGTTATCTCATTATGCGGTTATCTCATTATGCCTCCTTGCTGCATTTTTTTATTTCAGTTGTGGGAATACTTATATGGTTTGCATTAATCCTATAGAGGAGCAATTTTTCTTTCTATAGTGCAATAGGAAGTCACATAAATCTGAGATATGAGTATTAGTATATGTTTTGTATTTTGCATTTTTTTTTGGTAAGTAACTTATGGTTTGCAACTGTCAGTGGATGAGTTGGACCAGTGCAACGACAAGGTGGGTAAAGTTATAGCTTCTGCAACTACCAAACATTCAAACAGATCAGCAGAAGTTCCTATGCCAGTGTCTGATGGAGGATCAAAAACTAGAACCTATTTTCCTTTCAGACAAGGCTATCTTTCAGTTGCAACTCTCAGGGTTGGATCAGAAGGCGTCCAGATGACGGTTGATGGAAAACACATAACATCCTTTGCTTTTAGAGAAGTAATTACTTTAACTTCTTAATTTGTAACGTCAAAATATCTCAGTATTTTTATTGACTATTATGTGTTATCTAAGCAGACTTTGGAGCCCTGGCTTGTTAGTGAAGTAAGGATCGCCGGAGACATAAAATTGGTGTCTGTGGTAGCTAGTGGGTTGCCCACTTCTGAAGATTCAGATCATATAATTGACTTAGAGTCACTTAAATCGCCTTCAATTCCTCCTAAAAAGAAGATTGATTTATTCATCGGTGTATTCTCTACTGCCAACAATTTCAAACGTAGAATGGCTGTTAGAAGAACATGGATGCAATATGCTGCCGTGAAATCAGGACAAGTAGCAGTCCGCTTTTTTGTTGGTTTGGTGAGTACTTAGATTTTATTTATCGCAAAAATTGATGTATAAGATTTGCAATTGACAAAATTAAATATGAATATTGCAGCATAAGAATCGAGTGGTGAATGAAGAACTCTGGAATGAGGCAAAGACTTATGGAGATATACAGCTAATGCCTTTTGTTGACTACTATAGTCTTATTTCATGGAAAACTATTGCCATTTGCGTTTTTGGGACAGAAGTTATATCTGCAAAATATCTCATGAAGACAGATGATGATGCATTTGTTCGTGTAGATGAAGTTTTGGCCTCTTTAAATCGAGTGAAAGCAAGTCATGGGTTGCTTTACGGTCTAATCAATTCAGATTCTCAACCTCATCGAAATCCAGACAGCAAGTGGTACATCAGTCCCGAGGTAAATTTTATCCCACTATGCCGCAATAAAGGACTCTTGTGATAACTAAACCATGTATGACTCTTTGTAGTATTTATTTTATGGCAAATGACTAAAAAATGCATGGAACTTGACACTTTTTGTAATTATGTGTATGCCAACTATTTTTTTTCTTATTGTGTGTACTGAACTTTCAAATTTCGATCATTGTGTGTATTTTGTGACTATTCTGCCATGTAAAATGACCATTTTACCCTTCGAAATTTGAAAAAATTAAGGGTAAAATGGTCACAATATACACACAATGATCGAAATTTGAAAGTTCAGTACATACAATAAGAAAAAAAAAGTTGGCTACACACAAACACAAAAAGTGTCAAGTTCGATGCATTTTTTTGTCATTTGCCCTTTATTTTATTTATTTATTCTGAGACTAAAATTTTCCGGTCTTATCTACCCTAGGAATGGCCAGAACAAAGATACCCTCCATGGGCTCATGGTCCTGGGTATGTTGTATCTAATGACATAGCGAAGGCAATCAACAATAAACACAAAAAAGGACAACTGAAGGTATGTGTTCATAAGTATAGCATCTCAATCATGTTGCATTACAAATACTTCAAGTTCCTATTATACATTTTTAACGGAGTCCCTATTATACATTTCCCATATGAATTCGTGAATCCGTTGGCGTTACAGATGTTTAAGCTAGAAGATGTGGCCATGGGTATCTGGATTGCAGATCTGAAAAAGAACGGTTTAGAAGTAAGGTATGAGCAGGAAGAAAGAATCTATAACGAAGGTTGCAAAGATGGTTATGTCATTGCACACTATCAGGGACCTCGAGAGATGCTCTGTCTATGGCAGAAGCTTCAAGAAGGTAACCGAGCTTTTTGTTGTGGAAATTAACACATTGACTATCATATACGTAGATCTACGTAGTATAGATATGAGTATTTTAGCATTTTTTGTAGGATTATATTAGATACATCTGTATGATTGTTGCCTTGTATGATATCAAAGGCTTATTGTTTTATGCTATGCAATATCTGTTGATCATGGCACTAATAGAAACTCGTGATATATGCACGAGATACAAATAGTTCTAGCATTACATAGTTTCACAAAATAACGAAAACAGAAAAGTACATCATTAAGCAGACAAACATCCAATACCATAACGGGTGTTTGGAAACACAAGAAACAAACCACTACAAACAATTCCAACCATCAACGGAAAACTTTGCATCACTTCATCCATCTCCTTTGCATGGCCCGGAAACAAACAATCTGTAACCCGATGATCTGAGAACGCGATCGACATAAAAACCATAGCAGACATCATCGCGTGTACAAAATCCGATATTCCAACTTTATACCTATCATCTTTTGGCACTTCAACATTCAAACTTGGTTTAAACACTTTCAATCCAGACGGAGTCACGAACCCATAGTAAACCTTCCCGTCAGGCCCACGGAAACTATCAGTGAAGTGGAAGAAGAAGCACGAAAAAGTGCAAATAGCAAGTAGGACATTGATCATGAAAGTGGCGACAGTCGAGCATTGGGCTTTGCCATATATGGACGGCAGGACCATTTCAAACGTGAGAAGAGTTCCGGTGGGTAAGAAGTTTACTAGTAGTGAGGTTTTGGAGAGTGTTTTCTGGACCCCTTTTGAGAGGGTGCGTTGGAACCTCTGCCGCCTATTGGCGGCCCCAGGTAGTGGCGGTGGGGTTGGTGGTCGAGGAATGGCTTGTGGTGAGGGAGTGTAGATTCTGATGCCTGGTTCTTCTGGTTCCATTTTGAAATTGAAAATGTGGAGAAAATGTGAAGAAATGAGGATTTTAAAGTTTGTGAATGTGATTGTGGTAGTGTGTAACTGCATATTCAAAATTTGTAATGACAGTTAATTAATTCTCCAACTACCGGTTATAACTGCCCATTACTTGAAATGTTTAAACTTTTGCCCTTCATGTTATTTCATTGGGTTGTTTGGTACATAGAGTTTGATCTCCACGTTTATGCTAAAAAATGAAGTTCCAAAAGCTAATGTTAAACTTAGTGGTGACAAAACAGGCAGACCGAGCGGGCAATATTACGAATTATGAATTGAATATGCCGTTCAAATAAAAGAAAAATATTCTGACTAAACGTACATAAATTATACTCCTAGATAACAAGAACTTCAGAATCTGAACAAAAAACTTTAACGTGTCAAATACTTTTACAAAACATTCACGATGCAAAGGCAAAAAGATCATGTCGTTATGTTAAGATGCGAAAATAAACTAACAAAAAACACTATTTTTGCTAAGGGGGACACTATATATACCCTTTATAAATCAAACATATTACAACCGTTCGATGCGTACAATGATTGCATACCCCTATAGAGGTTTAGATAAACCGCACTTTTTTGCTAATAAGTGTCCTCTACAAGAGTGACACGCAGGCTCAGGCAGATACAATTATCGTCTTTTCTATCATTTAAGTACCATCTTTATTCTTTTAAAATGTTTTGACTTATAGTACCCAGTTATTAACTTGACCATTATTTCAAGACAAACTCAAATAAAGATATAATCCCTTGAGCTATTTGCTAACCGAATAGTGCTAGCCCACGTGGTAAATTTTACTTCAACATATTATGACTTCTTGCATTTTAAGACATATACCTTTTTGCCAAGTTGTGCACAAACAAATCATAGATTGAATTTTATAGTTTATCACGAGAGTAAACGTGTGTACATTTATGCCGTTGCGTATGGATAGATCACAATTTACATGTGTCGTGATTTTAGTCATTTTTCCTTTTATGAATTATGACAAATGTTATGTTGTACTTCAGTATATAGCTAGTTTCTAAACAAACATAAGACCGGGTGTAGTAACTAGTAAGGCCTCCAAGACCGAGTCTTCGGCCAAGGAGGACATGTCCTCCTTGTTATGGACGTGCCCCAACACGTGTCTTACATGAGAAAATTGCAAGACTCGGTTGTGTGCAAGACCGAGCCATAGGAGGAAGGAAATGAAACCAAAGGTCAAAAACTAATCATTTGGCATTTTTATTAAAAATATAAAAATTCATCCTTGATCACCAAACACAAATCCAACCACAAGATAGTATAAACTCACACTTGCTCAAACCTCACATCACCTACCTTAGATCTTTTATAAAGACCTTATCCGAGACCTTCAAGATCTTCAAAGTAAAAAAGTGAATTAAAATTTATTTTTGAAAAAATTACACGTTTGGTCCCTGTGGTTTGCTCAGATTTCATGTTTAGTCCATAAGTCATTTTAATTACACCAGAGATACCTATTTTTGAAACCTTGCACTCATTTAGTCCCTATTTTGGATGGGCCGTTAGTTTGACCGTTAAGTGTTTAAATAATATTTGCCCGTTAGCCCCTCCATTAATATATTTTGCACCGTTAGTCTTCATTTTCTAAAATGAATTAAAAAGGGCATCATAGGCTCGAACTCGGGTCTTGTTGCCTAAAAACCAATGCCACAACCACTGGACTAAGCATCTAGTGGTGATTATATCAAAATAAATTATATTTAACCTTTTTTTGGCTCAAACTCGCTTTTATCCGTTTTCGTCTGTTTTTATACGTTTTCGTCCGTTTTTTTAACGTTTTCGTCCGTTTTTTTACGTTTTCGTCCATTTTTTTTACATTTTTATCCGTTTTTTACGTTTTTGTCCGTGTTTTTACGTTTTCGTTTGTTTTTTATGTTTTTGTCCTTTTTTTACGTTCTCGTCCATTTTTTACGTTATTGTTCATTTTTTTACGGTTTCTTACGTTTTCATACGTTTTAGTACGTTTTTTATGTTTTCGTCCGTTTTTATATGTTTTCGTTCGTTTTTATACGTTTTCGTCCGTTTTTTACATTTTCGTCTATTTTTTTACGTTTTCGTCTTTTTTTTTTACGTTTTCATACGTTTATTACGTTTTTGTACGTTTTTATATGTTTTTTACGTTTTCGTACGTTTTTATATGTTTTTTACGTTTTCGTCCATTTTTTTACGTTTTCGTCCCTTTTTTTACATTTTTTCCCGTTTGTTTTTTACCTTTTTGTCCTTTTTTTTTTTTACGTTTTCTATTCCTTTTTATGTTTTGTCCCTTTTTACGTTTTTGTCATTTTTTTTACGTTTTCGTCTGTTTTTTACCTTTTGCTGTTTTTTACGTTTCATCATTTTTTTTACGTTTTCCTTCGTTTTTATACATTTGTATATTTTTTTATACGTAAAAAAAAGACAAAACGTAAAAAAACAACGAAAACGTAAAAAAACGAACAAAAACATAACAAAAGGGACGAAAACATATAAAAACGGACGAAAACATATAAAAACGTACAAAAACATATAAAAACGTATAAAAAATGGACAAAAACGTAAAAATAGCGGACAAAAACGTAAAAACACGGACAAAAACGTAAAAAACACAGACAAAAACGTAAAAAAAATGGACGAAAATGTATAAAAACAGACGAAAACGGATAAAAACGAGTTTGAGCCAAAAAAATGTTAAATATAATTTATTTTGATATAATTACACCACTGGACGCTTAGTCCAGTGGTTGTGGCGTTGGTTTTTGGGCAACAAGACCCGAGTTCGAGCCAATGATGCCATTTTTAATTAATTTTAGAAAATGAGGACTAACGATGCAAAAAATATTAACGGAGGGGCTAACGGGCAAATATTATTTAAACATTTAACGGTTAAACTAACGGCCCATCCAAAATAGGGACTAAATGAGTGCAAGGTTTCAAAAATAGGTATCTCTGGTGTAATTAAAACGACTTAGGGACTAAAAATGAAATCTGAGCAAACCACAGGGACCAAACGTGTAATTTTTTCTTTATTTTTAGTGCTTAAAGAATGAAAATGAAAAAAGAAAAGTTGGCACTGAAATTGATTATAGAAAGTAAAAGTTGATATAACGTTAAGATGGTTTTGATAGATGCGATCTTGAGGTCTCCTCCTAAGATATAGGGTATGTTTGGCGTAACGGGCTGGGGCTTATAAGCCGCAAGCTGAAGTTTATATTTTTGTAAAGCTGTTTGGTGAATTAGTTGGAGCTGAAGCTTATTAATGTAAAATTACGTAAAAATACATCAAATTAAATTCACATATATTTTCACCTTTTACGTGATAATTTGTAATACCCCGTAATTTTTCCCGACATGTTTTATTCGGAGAACCGACGATTTATTTCGAGTTTGGTATTATTTCGAGAAACTAGACGTGTATATAATCGATTTTATTGGGAATATTATTCTGAGCGCATTGGCGTAACTCTCGAGTCTCGAATCTACCGGTCGCTAACCTAAATGAGCCCCGATTCACTAAATTCCAAAAGATAACAGAAATTACAATAATGGTCCCGGAGAGTAAATTACACCGTCGCCCCTTGTCCCTTGTAATTTTCATTTTGGTCCCTAGGTTTTTGCTATAAAAGAGAAGTTATAACTTACACACACCAAAAAAAAAAAAAAAAAAAAAAAAAAAAAAAAAAAAAACCATTAGCCTCCCTTATCACCTCCTCCCATCTCCGGCGTCGCTACCACGATTGCGGCCACCTCCGGCCACCATTACCTAGCCGCCTCATCACCACCATGTTCCATGAAGCAATCATGGGTACCATTTGGTTCTAAGATACAACCTCAGCCACCACGTCACCACCATCACAGCGCCACCACCTCTATTCCTCTCTCTCTCTCTCTCGTTTGTCCGTGTGGTATGATAAAACCACTTCCCGTTTTGTTTATTTAATAACCGATTATAAAGATTTGTCATTTTTTTCGTGGATCTAAGTTAATGATAATTAGTTATTAAGTTGTGTGGATAAAAAAATGGATAGAACATGGCTTAAAAACGTTTTGGAAATAAAAGTTATCTTGATTTCGTGTGGTAAAATCATGAGTCTGGTGTGGTTTTGTTCTCGGGTCGGGTTAACCCGAACCCTTTTGAGGTGTTATTTTGGATTTATGTTTGTATTGAGGCTCCGGTTGATTAATCTTGATGTCGAATGTTGTTTTGGTTAATATAGTTTGGTCCAGTTTGGTTTCGACACCGTTAGGGTGTGTTTATTTGGTCTTGAATCGGTCGACATCACCCACGAAGGGTGTGTCGTTTGTCTCTTGTGTCTCAGCCGAACATCAACCACCAAGGGGTGTGTTTGTTCCAGCTTAGTTCTGCTTATTTGTCCATCTCGTATAGCTAAACTTTATGATGTCGGTTTGTGAGTATGGTTGCCTCGGATTGGAATTGGTGTTGCGTATATTAACTTGGTTTTGATTTGTTCTTGGTTTATGTAATCGTATTGCAAACTAGTAATAAATATTGTGTGTGTTTGAGATTGTTGTGTTCGGATCTAATAAGAAACCACATGGGTGATTTGTTTGGTTCTGGTTCGCGACCACACCCACAAAGGGTGTTGGTTTAGGTTTGAGTCGACTTGGTTAACAACCCAAGTAGGGCGTTTGTATTTGGTGTGCTTGGTATGTCTCGGTTCAACACCCACATAGGGTGTGTTTGTGTTAACAAGCCAGATTATGGGTGCGTTTGGTATGCATTAAGTCAGGCCAAAGCCCATAACCAAAGGGTGAGTTTGTTTGTTGGGCCGAAGCCCATTGATAACTAGAGTGCGTGTGGATTATAACGAGTCTAAGCCCATTTAACTTTAATGGTTGTTTTTATTTGGAGTAGTCCATAAGAGGGTGAGGACTCTTATAAGTAAAAGTATTTAATTTGTCAAAGTGTTATTGAATTGTAACATATCTTAAGGGTATTACTTTGTGTTGACTTGGGATATTTGGTACGTTTCAGTTACTCGTAGATTATTACTTGGAATTATACTTGAACATGGACAATATAAATACTTAACGGATACTTGAATATCGGATTAGGATTTGGATTATTTGGACAATTATTGGATTTATCGGGTTGACATTTATTGAACATTGCATATTGGACAATTTGAACTTATTGGACTTGAAACGAATACAATATATTAGACTCAAGACGAATTTAATATATTTGATTCGCAACAAATATACAATAAGTAAATAATGTCTAATAATCAATGAATATTATTATAAACTTTCTATTAAATTGTTTTGAGAAAATTTAGAAGTCACAACAATTTGGGAACATTGTATACATGGACGCGTAAAGCCGAAATTTATAAAACATTCCAACTTATTGTCTTTATTTCAAATAACTTTTATTATAAAACCTAAATGACTTTTCTAAGCTATTTGGGATGATGGGGGAAAATCACCGAAACTTACCTATCGACCTATATCAGTATAGCTATTTGTCGTTAACTTCTAGATTTGTCTTTGTTGGTTTGAGTTTGCGTCAGTATTTCTCGACTATGTCGACGTCTTTTTCCATTTTGGCGTGAGCTGTGTTTTGAGTCTGTTTTCTTACCACACCACACGACACGTTGATATTAAACTTTTTATAAGTAATGATATGAATAATCCATGAAAACTACGACACGTTGTCTTGTATTGACTGAATTATGGTATGAGATGTATTTTGAGATAGCTATATACGTATTAGGTTGTGCTGATCCCGTACCATTTTGCATGTCCTCTGGATACCGTTGTGATTAGCTAGATGCCAGTTGTGTCAGTTGTGATATTTGCATTGCTGTGGCTAAGGTGAGTTCATGGCCCCTACTTTTACTGGTTTTATAACTGTTTTGTGGGAGAATACATGCTCGTTTTAACTAAACTTAAAGATTGTTTATTTGGTTACGTGAGTTGTTTACTCAAGACTTGACTGTTTGGTTGAAATATTTGTTTTGGTTATTTGAATGCGTTAAGTGATTATCTGTTGCTTATGTGATTATTTCCTCATGGAACTGATATGTTTTGGGGTAAGATTTATGCGAAACCTGTTTATTGATTTGACCTGAAATTGTGTTTGTGGTTATGAACTATTACGCGAGCTGGCTAAGGTTATTGTTATATGTCTGCAATTGTGTGGAGTTATTGTTATGTGTGCTGCAATAGTGCAGGGTATTACTATATGGTGCACCTGCAGCGGATGATGTTATGATATGAGACACTCCTTGAGTGCGGCTCATGACTTGGTTTATGTGACTTAGCCAGCGTAACAGATAAATTTTGTGTGACACTATATGAGTGCAGTATCTGTATGATTGATTATGGTTCAAGTTGTTTGATTATGGTTTTGTTGCGGATTTTGTTTTGGCAATTATGAATTTGGCAGTGTGAGCCTACATTATATTTGATCTGTTGGGAATGACTGTTTGAACTTGAAAACCTTTTGGTTAAACTATATAGTTTTAAACTAAAACATATGAAATCACCAACCTAGTGTTGACACTTTTAGCGTGTATTCTCAAGTTTAAGGCGATAGCAGACTGTTGGAAGGCGCTTGGCAAGGGGCATGGTCATAGACGACTCTGATAAATATTTGGGACCGCTTAAATCCTTTTATGGGCCTATACTTCCGCATTATTTTTGGATGATGTAAATTTTATACTTTTGATAATGAAATGTCTTCTAAACGGTTGTGGTAAAACCGTTCTTTGTACCGTGTGTTGTGATACCAATTGAGTAGCACCCCAGTGACATGTATGCTTCCGTTGGACCCGATTTTAGGGGTGTTACATATTGGTATCAGCGCCTAGGTTATAGAGAACTGGGTATATTTTTAAAACCTAAACTATAACCACTTTTGCGAAAACTTAACCCTATGACCGCCACGTGCCTGCCTGCCAAGCTGATGCCTTCTTTGTGATTTTGGTTGATGGTATAACTAAATGAGATAATTAAAGATTTGTTTGATGAGTTGTTTGATGATATATTGTTGAGATGTGTGCCTGACTATTAGGTATTTTACGTCCACCTGTTTTAGCTGTTCACTGTAAGCATTTTCATATGCTTATGTGTAACACCCCTAAAATTTGGTTCAACGGAATACAAAAACAAGCATTGGGGTGCTACGGGATTGGTACACAACACAAGCGTAGGAAAACGGGATAACATTATTCGTTTACATAAAAACATTTCGAAATCCAGACTTCAAGTTTACATTTATTCAAAAGTACTGAAAATAAGGCCCAAAAGAAACATAAGATAGGTCCCCAAAAGTGTCATCAGAGTTTGAATTGATCCTTAGCCATGCCACTTGCCAAGCCTCCAAACAACGATCATCACAAATGAACATCATTAGTTACCTGAGAAAACATGTAAAAAGGGCCAGCTAACGCTGGTGAGTTCATAGGTTTAAGTAATAAGTAATGGCAGACCAAGATAAGAAATTTGCTACACTGGAATAAGATAGATATAAATAACAATTTCCACATATATCAACAATCACAAATCAACTATTAACAATATCATAGGTCACAATAGCCCTCTCTCATATTGACAATCACAGTAGGGCCCTAGGTATATCTGACCTTAGCCAGGCACCACGTTATAGCAAATTAAAACTGGATTATTTGCTACCCTGGTGTAAGACAAACATCTGTCGCATATCTAACCTTAGCCAGTAAACAAGTTATAGCAAATTAAAAAGGTAGCAGTAGGTCCGTTAAAAAGGTTTTGCATGTTTTCTCCCCCAGGTTTAAATAAACATCAGTAAGAGTAAAAGTGGGGCTATGAAACTCACCTCAAGAAGTAGACGAAAAATGACACAACAGAAGAAGATACTACGGTAGCTAGAATGTCACTGCACTGCGGACCCGAGACAACCTATTATAGTAAACTTATCTTAACCTCTAATTCGAAAGAGTATAAATCCCTATAAATCGACTATCCCCAAGTATATCCCATTTTGATTCCTAAAACTCATTATGTTATCTTTTTATTAGTGTTTGGTATCATCGTGTGTGCAGTGGTGACACTACATCGACTCAAGTGAACTCACGCCAAACAAATGACCAAAACATAAACGACTCACAAGATAAGGGCAAATGATTTAGTTTAAATTCAATAAGTTATTCGAACGAATTGTCGGGTTCTTATCGAATTCGTCAACTCGATAAGTCTTGCAATTCCTTCACTTTACTTATTAATCCGAAAACTAAATCACAATACTCGATAAGCCATAGGATAAGTTGTTCGTTAATAAGTTTCCTCCGACATGTTTATTGGGCCCTTATTGGGCTCGTCAACCCAATAAGTCCGATAACCATGTGGGTCGGGTATATTAACGTCAACCGATCCGTAACTCGACACTAACTCAATATAACATTAACATTTCCATAAATAGTATTTCTCAACTTGCGTGCCCTCGAAACATTAAATAACTCGCACATATTCTATTTTTATTTCGTTAACCGTTTTCTTTTTATTTGTATATATATATATATATATATATATATATATATATATATATATATATATATATATATATATATATATATATATATATATATATATACTAGTTTCAAAGCCCGCCCGATGGGCGGGCATGACTTGTAATTTACGTAAATAAGGTTATGCTATTGTTATTTATATACTATTTAGTATAAGTTGGTGTATAATACAGATTTTATACATTTAAAATACATGGTAATTATTTTTTTTATGTGTTGTATGTTTAAAATAGGTATTCGTTTACATATATATATATATATATATATATATATATATATATATATATATATATATATATATATATATATATATATATATATATATATATATATATATATATATATTAGTTTCAAAGCCCGCCCGATATATATATATACTAGTTTCAAAGCCCGCCCGATGGGCGGGCATGACTTGTAATTTACGTAAATAGGGTTATGCTATTGTTATTTATGTACTATTTAGTATAAGTTGGTGTATAATACAGATTTTATACATTTAAAATACATGGTAATTATTTTTTTTATGTGTTGTATGTTTAAAATAGGTATTCGTTAATGTACATATTAGAGAGTATATATTTTACTTAAATGTCTAGTTGTATAATTTGTTTGTATATTCCGACCAAAAGGAATGGTTTGAAACGATTGGAGTTTTGTTTGGCTTTTTATATAACATTTCCGAATGCATATTTTGGAAAAAGGATAAAGTCTTCGTACAATTTGATATTCCAACAAATGATTCTATTTGTTGGCTTTGTTCGTTGGCTTGGTCTGTAACATTAGAAAGTGAATGATGTGATGTTTTGTGTCTAACCATTTTTGTTTTTTCTCTCAGCCTTTCTGATTTGCGTTTAGAGTATTGTCCTCCGCATGGAGTACATTGAATGTCAACAGGTGTTTTTGTTATTGTCGGAACTGCTTCACCTGCCGAGTTTTTGTTCTTGATAGGCCGTCCTCTTGGTCGGCATGCTATATCCATTGGTTGTTGTGATTCTGTTCCAATGTTGTTTTTATCACTTAATTATTAATGTTACATTATATCAATTTATTTGAACATTACAAATACATCACTTTGTTGTATGGTTTAGAAAAAGTATATGCTACATACCTATTGTTGTATTCACAGGTCTATCTGATGTCGTTGAAACTGCATTAAATTCCTGATTTATGTTATTGGAAGGCGTCCCATTGGTCGATGTGTGGTATACATTGATTGTTGTGGTGCTGTTCCATGGTCATTTATTATTTAATTATTAACTTAACATATATCAATTTGTTTGTACATTACGAACACATCTCTTTGTTTTATGAATTTGGAAAAGCATATGGTACATACCTATTGTTGTATTTACAGTTCTTTCTTTTGTCGTTGAAACTGCATTATATTCATGTTTTTTGTTCTTGACAGGGTGTCCCATTGGTCGACGTGCGGTATCATGTTGAAGAAGTACGCAGTGTGCTGGAGCTTTCAATATATGTTTTTTTGGAGGTCTGCCAATACGTCGTGGAAGATAGTCATTAGTTACGGCGTCGGTACCATTATGAATTGTGTTTTGATTTGAATAATTCAACATTTTATCATGTAAGATTTTGTCAACAGCAGTATTCTCAATTTTGCTCATATGATGTATAGTGTTTTATTTTTTTGTTTCTCAGGATTACTATATATATTTTTTAAAAATTCGTTTGGTATATTTGTTAAAATATCTTTTAAATACAGTTGTGGTCATCTCCAAAGTTACAACGTTTCAAATTTGGTATTTATCCCAAACCAAACTTAATATCACATATGTAAATTTCATCCGTTTTAAACTTATATGTTTATCTTCATTGTTCTATTCTTCAAGCCTTTTGATACGCTTGTTATAAAGTTCAACCAATGTTTTCTCGTTGGCATATTTTTCGGAATGACATTTGTCCCAAGTATCTTGGGGTACGTCAAAATTTTCATATTTTGAAGGGATTGGAGGAGGAGAAGTATCTCTGCTACGTTTATTCTTCTTTGAATCAGGTTTAGAAGATGATGAAGCTATTGAAGTTATATATTAAAGAGTATAATACAGGATGAAATTATGCAACATATTGTTGTTATATGTAAGTATAAAGATCCGGCATTTAAAACACTTTACAACTACAAATGTTTATAGAATTATTTTAGAACAAACAACCTGTTGGGAAGTCTTCAATGATTTCTTTATCAAGGATATTATATTTGGGCTTATATTCATCTAAAGCATAAAACGGTTCTTCCAAATCATTGATGTTTGTCCAAACGCCATCATCACTGTTGCTCTTGCTGTTATCAAATTCATCATCTGTATCTAACATCATATTTCATTTTTCGGAATGGAAAATTGTTCATATTGTTGCACAAGAAGATCTATTTTGTTCTATCTGACTTGATTATTAACTTGATGAGTGACTAACAAAGTTTTCCAAATTTCTTTTGCCGTGTTACACATAAAAATTCTTTCAAATTCCTTTTTCGGCAAAACATTATAAATCATCATTTTATCTTCATCATTTTTGGCTAGTTTTCTTTTAAGATTATCACTTTGTTTATTATAGGGAACTATTTCATCCTTTTTTGTTTCCGGATTCTTTTCAATCGATTGAAAGTTACCCTCGGTAATAATATGCCAAAGATCAATGTCACGTTTTCAACGTCCAATTGTCTTTTGGTCATATAATATATATACAAATTAGTGTATCAAATACAAATACATTGACTAAAAGACCAACCTTACATTGGCCAAGCAAAGCGCTTTACCACATTTCGATGTGCCCATAAGCTCTACAAATGCGCCAAACCAAACACTCCTTTCGTTAACCAAAACAAAAGTAGCCTTTTACTTGGAACAATGCCTTTGGAAAACACAAAAAAATTGTTATTTCCAAGCTTCATATATGTCCATAAAAAATGTTCTTATGCCAAATTCTTATCCTGCTACAAATATTAATAACCACAATGATTATCAATTTTAAAGTCTCATCACACATATAAGCACCCCCTTTAATTACACGTTAATTCAACTATTTATCGTCACAAAGTTTTCAAGTTAAATAAAAAGATGATGTCAACTTCACCTTTCTTCATGGTCTTTACACCTCTATCAAGCTCGTCAAACGCAACCTCATTTTATTATTGCTTGTTTTTCCGTTTATTTAAAAAAAAAAAGTGAAAATTAAATTGCAGTTACAAACCCACAAGGGACCCACCTTCATCTATTTTGAGCACGAATGATGAATTCGGTTTTGAACTGATTTAACTACTGCCACTCTTGAAGCACTTATTGCTCGGTTAGCTGATGTTATAGATTTGTCCACTCTCCCATCAACCTCTGCAAACACCACCGATTTCTCAGCTACACGTATGTTTTACATAAAGGAAACTTAACTGAGCTGAAGTGAATCATGTATTTTAGTGCAAAAAAAAAAAAAGAAGACTAACCATATCATAATCAGGACACGTCTGATCACTTGTTGCATGATAAAGACAGCCCCGCCCAAAAATAATCATCCCCGTAATCGGTTGAATTGCAGCATATCCGAACTTCATGGATGTTCTCACTGTAAGATCCTCTATGCTGGTCCACAAATGTAAACAACTCTTTAACATGCTTGAGGAGCAAGCTAATGCAGTCTCGGCTGCAACTTATGTTCCGGGATTAGTATCGTGCAATAAGATGTCTTTTCTCGATCATAACTTCAGGTCTATCCCAACATTTTTGGTCAGACGCGGCGCCTTTTCTCATGTTCTGGATCTCCCACCTAAAGAGAAAATTAAATTCCTGTAAGTTACAACAGTGTTATCGAGTTCACAATATACTAAAAATGAATCATAATTGCGCTCACATAACTTCTTGAGTAAGAAGTGTAGTTAATAATATCCCTTCTTTAATTTGGCTCACAACTTTATACACACTAAGATATCAAAATATGTACTGACCCATCAATCTAAAACGAAATCGGTTTGAGGTAAATTATCTACAACTGGTTAATAAAACCCGACCCCTTTTGGTTCATATCAAAAATTTGCCACCTTAGTTTAATATTAGCATCAATAGTGGGTTCATATCGATACACGCTTAGAGAATTGATAAATTGGATCCACCTTTGCTGCAGGGAACTCCTCCTTCATGAACTCAGTGATCATAAAGTGTTCTAATTAGCAACCGGAACAAAAGTTTGCTTCTTTTACAATTTCCTTATTAATTACTCCTTTATTAATATCCATATATCCATATATGAGTATTAAAAATGATAGAAAGTTAACCCGTTTAATCACTGCAGTGTGGTCTAGGGTGTGTATAAGTTGGATATCATAGCCATGAACTCGTGTTCCACATCCATTTGACTTAAACCCCGCATCTTTGGTCAAAACATTTACCTGCAAATGTAGAAACATTCCAAATTTTATATTAAAATTGTATTTTATCGTATAAGAATAAGCAACAGTAGAAATCAAGCATAGAAAAGGCAGCAAAAAACTTAAAGTCTACAACAACCCTCGCTAATATCATATACAATAGCAATATAAAGTTAATTACGACAACTGTACAAAACAATACCAACGACAGGGGCACATATTGCTAATATAATCATAGCTGTGACAGTTTCAACCCATGTACTAATGAGATCTGGTCACTTTAGGTTTTGTTTTATCTCCGGCGGATTGAATGGGCCAAATAAAAAAGCTTAGATTAAATTGAAGTATGCCACACATAATTGAAAGACCAATCCTAATGACATACTGAGGCCATTATAAACAAAACCAACTTTCAGACCCTCTTCACTTGGGGCAAACAACTACAATAAGATGTCCTGATGGTGCTAAATATTCGCATTTCAGCCGGTACAACATTAATGTCGTATAGCATCTTCACAAGGCTGAAAGGCCATCTAAATCTTTAAGCAAGAAAATGTACTATCGTAGTTCTTCACGTATAATCTAAAATAATATTTCCTAGAGACTATTTCTTTTAACAAACCCATTACCCAATGGTCGCAATCGTTAATCCAATTTGTTGAAAATCCAGCCATTTACTTATGAATGAGTTATTATGAACAAAACCACTAAAAAGCATTGTCAAATTAATAAAATAACCTTTTTTTTTCTATGAAACATACATGGACAAAAGGCATGCTTTGATTCGCGATTCATACCTGTAGGAATACTCCCCGACCACTAACATCAGATTCAGCCATGAGAATCTGAGGACAATAAAGTCAGCATCATTGTGGAATTCATCCATAAACTTTTTGTACATGTTAGATTGGAAGTGTTTATATTGCTCGCCCTTTTACACTGTTTTAAAAAGAGCCTCATTTGCCACATTGGCCTTCTCATTTCCTTGCGGGCTCGCCTAGTGACCCACTGCCACAACTGCAATGCGACAAATATGTATGAACATCATGAGTTCATAAAAGTCAGATATTCTTCACGTGTCAAAGATGAACAGGTGAAAACGATGACTACATAAGAAACTGATCATTTAGTTAGCAAGTATTTTTATGTTGTACATTTAGGGGGCGTTTGGATTACCCTATTTTATGGCTTTAGAAAATTATTTAAAATGAAAAGAGCTCACAAGTCTACTTTTTTAGGCTTAAATAAGTGATAACATCAGATTGATTAGCTTATAACATGATAAATTGAGCTTATCTGCTTTTTCAATTTTGAATAAGCTCATTAGTCCGGAAAATAAGCTAATCCAAACACCCCCTTAGGCCTTGAGCAATAACCAAGACACCAGAATTGAAAAAACCAACGTCTCCTATATTTTAGGTGTTTATGGTTCAGTTTGGTTAAGTTGGTTTGAGTAATAAAAACAGGCCAAACATGTAAGCTTAGGGCATCTCCAATGGTTGATTTCATGTCAAATAGAGTTATTTTTTAACCCATTCCAATGCATCAACTTATTCTCAGACCCGTTTTTTCATAACTTCCCAACAATAGAAATATTATATATTAGCCACGCCATCTATTTGTCGTATTCATTTTTCTTTTTCATCTTAGCAAGCCAAGGAACATGATTCATATGTTTTTTTAATAATGGTAACAATAGGTTTCTGTTGTGTACTTTTCATATTTACTATTTACAGTCATATAAAAAGAAATAATTGTTATGCCCAACTTAAAGAATATGAGACGCAGAATAACTTACAAAAAGATGCATTATTAATTTATTACTCTATCCCTGTTGCATATATCTACACTACATTATTCAGATGGCATCACATGTATACCCTTTTGGTAGGTGTATATTTAACAATCACTGCGTTAATTATAGTTTCCTTGCAAAATATTACTAATTCATCAATTCACTAAAGTTACTCTTTGGAATTGGAAGGTTAGATGAACTTACGGATTGCCAAAGTGTACTGTGTTGCGAATGAATGTATTAGTAACTTACATTGATACATGAAACCGTGAATGATTAAATTAATACCTTCTGTTCTGGTCTATCGATTGTCCTGCATAACTTCATCCCCAATGCCTACACAAAATGTTTTGAGTACTTCTCCTCAGGTACGTCCCTTTCCCTCAGCAATTTCATCCCCAAGGCTTCAGTGTAAAACCTGAGATAAATACAGTAAAAACAAATGAGCAAAACACGTATACTGTAGTATATTGGTTGAATATACTACAATTGTTGATACACATAAGCGACTGAAAAAAGTAGACAAAAGGGTCAAAACAGGTAAAAGTTATTTTCTTTGCTACGATTGCTTTTTTTTTTGGGTTAACCATAGTTTTCGACCTATATAGGTAACCATGACCTTTTGTGTACTTCTAATACTATAAAATATAGAAGAACAAAACTTACACTTGATGCCAAAATAGCAAGATCATAAGTTGGTCTCCATTAATCTCAAGGATATCCCAGCATACGCTTCCATCTACATAAAAATGCATATGCAAGTATAAGGATTACTACATAGGCTCCAAATCCAGGAAACAGGGTAATTAATCTCTCACTGCCTGTGAGGTGCTCACTCCGAAAAAGTCTACACCCGGTTTTTTTCAGTTCAACTTCCGCTATGAACATAGTTTCTAATAGCAACATTCTTTGATCACTAAACGATGTATGTTGTGTAATAACAGTCTAATTCTTATCTTCTTAGTTATATAGTAATTTCCCTAACTCACGGGTTTTAACCTCTAAGCAGTAGATGGATGCAAAACCACTATAGAGTATAGCCCCCTTAAAATCATTAGAAAGGAAAAAATAACTTAATCACAAACAGCTGCAGAAGACGATTTTCCACAACTTTTATGCGACTATTTTATTAGATTTCTCAGACAATATACACGATATGATTACATATTGACATATTGTCGAATCTGCTTTACATTAACATATTTATCAGGGTTCATCATTAAGTGCTTAGCCAACCTTGATGCGTGGTTTTGTAACCTTACAACAGGTTTTACCTCTCGAGGGATCCCAAGAGGCTTACAACCCCACCAGGCAGTGTACCTGACCGATGTAGTATAGTGTAGTGGTAAGTACGGGGGATTGATCGTTCTCCACAGGGAATAGTGTTCGTTAGGTGTGAAAGACTACTCTAATTAGGTCTAAAGGTTGAGGAAGATTCTTTTTATGTTTTTATAATTTTTATGAAAGCAAGTAAAATCTCGGGTTTGAAGGAGTGGGCGGAATTAGTTGCTAGTCAACTAACCCAAATTACTACGAATGCAATAAAATAAAATAACTGAAATGAAAATGTTGGTGAGAAACTTATGTGTAGAGAAATGTGTTTACTTAGATTTCCTTACTCCCTAACTATCTTTTACCGGTTAATTAGTGTGTATTAGTCGCGTGGATGACGGGTGTATTCCTTAATACCAATCGTGGGGTGGCGTACTTACTTCCCCAACTCTACAAGCTCCTACTTCACTCCTATGTCGAGCCGGCTAGGAAGCTCCTAACATGGGATCACTAGAATTCGCTTGTGCATTAAATACAACCATAAAAACCTTTAGTACGCATTTGGTTCATGTTTCTTAAGACGTTCAAGCAAGTTACCGAATAGGAAGTTAGCCAGTTTTCTTAAGCCTAACATAGATAAACAATCATCCAATACAACTAACAACACACTAATAACCAATAATCAATAGCTAGGTTTCATTAGATCTAAGCAAACACAAGATAAATTTAGCCTAACATGTTAATCAAAAGACAAGAATAAGATAAAATCAAACAACACATAGACATATTGAATGATTAATTGATAACGTATCTTCAATGTAACATGGAAGATCTCAAGGCAAAAAGCCTTGAAAAAGAAGCTAAAATCGTCCTAGGGTTTTCTCCCAAAATTCCACACACTAAGCTCTCTTTAATGACAAAAAATTAGAAAACTATATATAGATTTTTGGATCTGACGGCGTCACCTTATGGAGTGTGACGCCGTCACCTCGCCGCTTTTAGGGTTCCCGGATGACCTTCTTGACGCCGTCCCTCTTTAGCTCTTCAAAAATCCATTCTGGCTTATCAAGGCTTGACGCCGTCGAACCTTGAACGTGACGCCGTCCCCTTTTGATTTAAGCCGTGACGCCCTTGATCAAGTTAAAGCGTGACGCCGTCAGAATTCACATGCTATTTTCACTGGCTCATCATGAGTAAATTTCACGTCCACTTTTTCTTGCCAAAGCATGACGCCGTCCAGAGTTAATTGTGACGCCGTCAAAGGTAACTTTCAGCCGATTTTTGAGACTTTGTCGTTTTCTTCACTTTTATGCTCCAAAAATGTCCAAAATGCCTCCTTTTCCAGATTTCTCCTCAAAAGTACCTAAAATGACAAAAGGAACGATTTAGGGCAATATTTGATCAAATAAATACGATTTAAGGCTTAAATGACCCCTTAAAAGCGGTACACTTTTCGCTTCATCAAATACCCTTACACTTGAGATTTGCTTGTCCTCAAGCAAATGCGCTTTTATTCTAATCAAAATACAAGTTAGGGGTCATTTAATGCAAACATAAAAGTAATTACAACAAATAATCGTTCCACTTCAATCATAATAAGCACGGAGATTACAAACTAGCACCTCACAAGTAGTGTTTAGATACTCACATCTCTCAAGTGTCATCAAAATAAATCTCATAAATGAAAACGGATAATATCTCTCACTACCTGTCATAGCAAATAGATTACCATAGGCTTGGGAAAGGATCGAAAACCTCCTCCACTAGGCGTAAGCACCAAAGATAAACTATCAAAGAGGGCTTTTAAATGGGTTATAACGTTAGGTGTAGGGAAAAGGAAAACACGGTTTTGTTGGATAAGGGATATTTTACTGGTGGCGAGTTAAAGATCTTGATCAATTACATGTACTATACAATGTTGCTAAGCCAAGACTAGACTCGATCTTAAGCTAAAAACAAAATAACAAAAACATAAAACAAACATAAAATGAAACGGGATGGTAGTCCGTATGTTTTTTCTATTTTTCATTTTCTCATTTTTTTTTGTGTTTTTCTTGATTTTTTTTTTTTTTTTTTTTTTTTTTTTTTTTTTTTTTTTTTTTTGCATACACTTTTGCCCTACCATCCAAAATAATACATCATAGGGGCATTGCATTCCCCTTACACTTGAATTTTTACATAACTTTACAAATACTAATCTAATGACTCGAATTAAGATAATTGAAAAACTTGGAGTACTTTTAAAACATTTAGCACATATGGGGGTAATAAATGATGTTCTTCCCCATTACTCCATTACACTAGTACTTTACCCATGAGTCCCAATCGTCCCAAAACAATATGTACAAGGATATGACTCGACTTAGCAACCATGTAATCAACTAGATAATTAACTTGGGTTTAAACAAATGTTGTAACAATAATGCACTAAAAATGAGTGCATACAAGGTAGGCTAAGGCGATTTGGGTGTACATTTTAGTGGGGTGTAACAAATTCTTCCTTTAAGTAAAATGCTTAAAGGTCGAAACGAAAAGATAGGCTCTGAGGGGTGTACTAGGGGTATCGTGTACTAAAAATGAGTACAACGCAAAGGGGTGTGGGAGAGTTACTTGACCAATGTAGCCAATGTAATTATAACAAAAACACATGTGTAAAACAATGGGTTAATCCTAATGCCTCTTATCATGTAGTAAATCTAACTACACGAATGTAGTCTCACTTGTGGCCTTGGAATGGTCCTAACGCAAGTTCTAGAATCTAAGTGCTACCGGTACACACATCATAGCATAAATGCTTTTCCTACCAATTCTAGGGTGAACCTCACATATTTGGGGTGGAAAATTTTTTTGTGGTACGGTTTTTTGTGCTAGTCATATAACTCCTATCCGTGAGACGCTTATTAGGACTAAAGTTTCACTCCTAAATGTTGTAAAAAATTTTAAATTTGGCACTAAAATTGCCCTAACAGGTATTTCTCTCAGTTTTATTACACATCTACTATTAAACAAACAAAAATCAAGCGCAATGGCATTCTCTAAAATCGTACTTTTACCCCCCTTACACTTAAGATGAACATTGTCCCCAATGTTCAAATAACAAGATGTAAAAGTAAATAAGGTAAAAGAATGAAATCAAATACTCCCCTGATTCGCTCGGTGGATAATGAAATTACACGGTTAAATCTTCCTCCAAAGTAATGTAGAAGCTCCATGACTAATGCATCGCCACAAGCTTGATCCAAAAACATCTCCTTGTCCAAAATAACCTGTTAAACCTGAGAAAACAAACACGAAAACCTGCATAACATCGGCGGGAAAAAATCTATATATAAGGATATAATGCTTGTGGAATGATAATTTTGCAGATTCCTGGAGATTATAAGTTGGAGATTTTAATAAAAACTTTTCTAAAAACAAAACTTTCAAAAATTTCTGAAAATTAAATCTGACGCCGTCAGGTTATAACCCCTGACGCCGTCAGAAATGACCTGACAAAAATTTTCATTTTAAGTTTCCGGAAAATTTCTGGAAAAACCTTTACCTTACTTCCTGGAATTCCTGCAAAACATCATTATGACTCGATACAAGCATTTGACTCAAACACACACTAATATGTATGTTCATTTAATATTATTACGATTCATGTTCATTTGTGTTCTAATAAACCGATTTAGATTTCCCTTACACTTAACTTTTGCAAAATACCTTTATATGTAGTTAAGACGAAGTTAAAAACAACATAAAGCATTTTCACAATTTACTTTTGAACATGAATCAATACTAATAAAAATTAAACACACATACGGAAAATAAAATCAAACAAACAAATAAATAAACACACAAAGCAAATAAAACAAATAAAGCTTGGGTTGCCTCCCAAGAAGCGCTTTTCTTTATTAACGAGTCTTGTAGCTAGACTCAAAGTCACGCTACCCTATGTAAGTAAGCTCGTCATCGAGGACGTCTTTAGGGTTAAGCTTGGATTGAAGTTTCCTATTGGTCCGCTTAGTACGATATGTCTTTTCAAACTTCTCTCCATCCGGGTCATACAATGTCATCTTGATATGCCATGACCCATCTCCATCTTTGGGTGGTTTATCCCAATTCCACTTATGATCATCTTCCTCACAACTCCACTTATTCATTCCTAGGTTAATTGGCAAAACTCCTAGGAAATCAATCATCTTCCTAAAAACTAGAGAGTCTTCAAATGGATCCAATTCGGTGTCCCTAGCCAAGAGTTGTTCTACCGTATGTGTTCGGTTCACAAAGTCCTCTTCTAGGTAAAATGGGCGTTGGGTTCCTATGAAGCCTCTATCTATCCAAGGTCCATATCTAGATGGTCTCCTATTCAACTCTAACCAATGGGGTGTCGGTTCATCACTAGTATCATATGCATGTTTCTTTACATCATAGACTGACCAAGTATCTCCTTCTCCTACCGCTATCTTGGATTCCTTACAATCAATCATAGCACTAGCGGTCGCCAAAAATCCTCTACCTATCAACAAGGGGCATGTAGGGTCGCTAACCATATCAAGGACGTGGAAATCGGCTAAAATGGTTAGTTTTCCAATGTGCACTAACACGTCCTTAACTACTCCAACCGGGTAAGCAACACTTCCATCCGCTAAGCCTATTATTACCTCGGTTTCTTCAAGTTTTCCAAGTTTTAGAGAGGTGTAGAGAGGTAACGGAAGTAGGTTAAGGCTTGATCCAAGATCGGCTAATGTGTCATAAGCCTCCGAATTACCGATCTTGCAAGGTAGAACAAATAAGCCCGGATCATCTAACTTCTTAGGTAGCTTGTTTTGAACAAAGGCGGTCCCTTTTTCGCCTAACTTGAGCTTCTTCTCATCCAACTCATCAAAAACCGGACTTTCAAGGTGGAGCTCCTTGAATTCTTCGTCAAGGTTTTGAGTGGGAGGTGTTTCAACTATGTTGTTGACCAATTTGGATGTCATAACTTCTTGGTCATTTGGAACGACTTGGGTTTGTTTGAAACACGTGCTCATGGAATTGACCGAATAATATTGTGGACAAGAACTAGGGGACGAAACCGATGAAATAGCGTTGACGTTTAGTTTCGGGTTCTTGACCGTGTTGCTAGGGAGTGCTCCCATTTCTCGGTCATTGAGGGCTTTCAACAAGGTGTCAATCTTATCGGTCATCTCGCTTTGTTTTTGTTTGAAATCGGCTTCAAACTTGGCTAAACGAGCTTCTTGAGATGCCATAAATTGAGACATCAATCATTCAAAGTTATTGGTACTACCATTGCCGGAAGGATTGTTGTTGAAAGTACGGTTCGAGTTGGAACCGCTTGATTGGAAACGATTAGGTGAGTTGGAAGAATTGGGTTGTTGCGTGTTTTGGTTTTGTTTCCACCTAAGGTTCGGGTGATTTTTCCATGAGGGGTTGTATGTATCACCGTAATGGTTTGGCTCGGGTTTGAAAGTGTACCACTTGTCTCCCGCTCCGTCGGTACGCGAGGATGCGTAGTCCACAAAAGCTTGTTCGGGGAGTTCCATGCAATCACGAGTGTCGTGGGGACCACTACATAATTCACATGAAGAAGTGATTTTGTTCACTTGGCTTGGAGGTTTAGGAGCCTCGTAGGATTTCATGAGAAACTTGACTTGGTCTTCAAGTTCTATGATCCTACGGTCGGAAGTGCTTGAATTGTTAGAAGGCAAAGATATTGCCTTGACCGTTTTATTCAAATCACGGGGATCACTCCAACTTTCGTTGTCATAAAGAGCAAGATCCTCTAGGAGAGCCCATGATTGTTCCGCACTTAGATCACGTAGCTTGCCACCGGCCGATTGGTCAATGGTTTGCCTCGTGGAGAGATTGATATGGTCATAGAAGATTTGGACTTGGAGCCAAAGTTCTATGCCATGGTGAGGGACTTTTTGGAGTAAGTCCTTGAATCGAGTCCATGCCTCGTAGAGAGTTTCGCCTTGACGTTGTTGGAACATCAAGATATCATTCCTTAGCTTGGTAGTTCTTCCCGGTGGGAAAAACTGAGCAAGGAAACGAGTGGTGAGATCATCCCAAGAGGTAATGGATCCTGCGGGTTGACGTTCTAGCCACTGACTAGCTTGGTCCCGCAAAGAGAATTGGAAGAGACGCAATCGGGTCGTCTCTCGAGTGGCAACATCAAGGTCTATAGAATCAACGATTTTAAGAAAGTCCTTGAGATGTTGATTAGGATCTTCAGAACGAAGTCCATGGAATGCGCATCCGCTTTGCACCAACCGGATGGTGTCGGATCGCAAGGGTGTGATATTGGCTCCTTGAGTGAGCTCAATGGTGTTTCGATAGCCATGGTGGCTAGGACGGGAATACTCTCCTAAAGTACGGGCTCTAGGAGGTGGTGGTGGTTGTTGTGGTGGTGGGTTGTGGGGGTTAAGGATATTACCATCTTCCATGATGTCGGATGGTATGGTTACGAACAAAGACACGAAGAAAATAGATAGACTAAAGAAAACCTAGAAAAAATAAAATAAAAATCTCACTAGAAAGGAATCTAGTGAGTAGACCTAATAGAAATAAAAATTCAACCTAAACAATAACTATTCCCCGGCAGCGGCGCCAAAAACTTGATGCGTGGTTTTGTAACCTTACAACAGGTTTTACCTCTCGAGGGATCCCAAGAGGCTTACAACCCCACCAGGCAGTGTACCTGACCGATGTAGTATAGTGTAGTGGTAAGTACGGGGGATTGATCGTTCTCCACAGGGAATAGTGTTCGTTAGGTGTGAAAGACTACTCTAATTAGGTCTAAAGGTTGAGGAAGATTCTTTTTATGTTTTTATAATTTTTATGAAAGCAAGTAAAATCTCGGGTTTGAAGGAGTGGGCGGAATTAGTTGCTAGTCAACTAACCCAAATTACTACGAATGCAATAAAATAAAATAACTGAAATGAAAATGTTGGTGAGAAACTTATGTGTAGAGAAATGTGTTTACTTAGATTTCCTTACTCCCTAACTATCTTTTACCGGTTAATTAGTGTGTATTAGTCGCGTGGATGACGGGTGTATTCCTTAATACCAATCGTGGGGTGGCGTACTTACTTCCCCAACTCTACAAGCTCCTACTTCACTCCTATGTCGAGCCGGCTAGGAAGCTCCTAACATGGGATCACTAGAATTCGCTTGTGCATTAAATACAACCATAAAAACCTTTAGTACGCATTTGGTTCATGTTTCTTAAGACGTTCAAGCAAGTTACCGAATAGGAAGTTAGCCAGTTTTCTTAAGCCTAACATAGATAAACAATCATCCAATACAACTAACAACACACTAATAACCAATAATCAATAGCTAGGTTTCATTAGATCTAAGCAAACACAAGATAAATTTAGCCTAACATGTTAATCAAAAGACAAGAATAAGATAAAATCAAACAACACATAGACATATTGAATGATTAATTGATAACGTATCTTCAATGTAACATGGAAGATCTCAAGGCAAAAAGCCTTGAAAAAGAAGCTAAAATCGTCCTAGGGTTTTCTCCCAAAATTCCACACACTAAGCTCTCTTTAATGACAAAAAATTAGAAAACTATATATAGATTTTTGGATCTGACGGCGTCACCTTATGGAGTGTGACGCCGTCACCTCGCCGCTTTTAGGGTTCCCGGATGACCTTCTTGACGCCGTCCCTCTTTAGCTCTTCAAAAATCCATTCTGGCTTATCAAGGCTTGACGCCGTCGAACCTTGAACGTGACGCCGTCCCCTTTTGATTTAAGCCGTGACGCCCTTGATCAAGTTAAAGCGTGACGCCGTCAGAATTCACATGCTATTTTCACTGGCTCATCATGAGTAAATTTCACGTCCACTTTTTCTTGCCAAAGCATGACGCCGTCCAGAGTTAATTGTGACGCCGTCAAAGGTAACTTTCAGCCGATTTTTGAGACTTTGTCGTTTTCTTCACTTTTATGCTCCAAAAACGTCCAAAATGCCTCCTTTTCCAGATTTCTCCTCAAAAGTACCTAAAATGACAAAAGGAACGATTTAGGGCAATATTTGATCAAATAAATACGATTTAAGGCTTAAATGACCCCTTAAAAGCGGTACACTTTTCGCTTCATCATTAAGTGCTTAACCAACCTAGATCAAGAGGCGCCAAAATTTAACAAAAAGAACTTTGTTTCCTCGCCATTTATCTCTAATTCTTTATTTATTTCACCTTTTCACCACTTCACCAGTTTCTCAGGATAAAGATTTTACAGCTAAATGTATTTGTCCTAGACTCTTGCCTATGACCAAGGTTACCTTTACAATTTACAATGATGGGTACATGCCATTCTCGTTAAAGCACACCTATTTTTTAAAATATGAATCTGAAAGATACACGTATAACTATTTACACGCTTCACATAAACCGAAGGATTTTTCCAGCTACAAAAAATGGTAGTTTACGATTTATATTAGTAGAGTTACCTCTTGGCCAAGGATGCAAATATCAGAGAGGCAATTAGAAGTCCCACCATGAGAGCAAAAGACATCACACCATCTTTCATATTGCTCAAGTCAAAATCACCTCTGCACAATAATCGAGGTACATAAAACATTATAACAACGACATTATTTAGTAACAAAACATGTCCTATAAGTAACACTTACTGAATTCCACTGCCATCTGAGCACACACCACTCTCTGTGCAAGTTCTCAGACTCCCATTAACACCATTACTCACAATAAACTTTTTGTACATGTTAGATTGGAAGTGTTTATATTGCTCGCCCTTTTACGCTGCTTTAAAAGGAGCCTCATTTGCCACATTGGCCTTCTCATTTCCTTGCGGGCTCGCCTAGTGACCCACTGCCACAACTGCAATGCGACAAATATGTATGAACATCATGAGTTCATAAAAGTCAGATATTTAACACATGTCAAAGACGAACAGGTGAGAACGATGACTACATAAGAAACTGATCATTTAGTTAGCAAGTATTTTTATGTTGTACATTTAGGGGGCGTTTGGATTACCTTATTTTATGGCTTTATGAAATTATTTAAAATGAAAAGAGCTCACAAGTCTACTTTTTCAGACTTAAATAAGTGATAACATCATATTGATTAGCTTATAACATGATAAATTGAGCTTATCTGCTTTTTCAAATTTGAATAAGCTCATTAGTCCGGAAATTAAGCTAGTCCAAACACCCCCTTAGGCCTTGAGCAATGACCAAGACACCATAATTGAAAAAGCCAACGTCTCATAAGAATACACATAATATGGAAAACAACACTCGATAGATATGATAACTATTTCATAAATCCTACACAATCATCATAATATACTTCTACCCAGTAACTCGATAGATGTCCCTAATAATACACATAATATGGCAAACAACACTCCAAGAACTGAAAAATAGAGGATACCCATACTGCTCGATGTTGATGATCGCTTTACCCTCCTAGCACCATTTTTAGTATTGCTGACCCTATTTAAGCTACACGGCATCTGTTCAAACACCTTATTCACAAGAGCACTGCTCTCCAAAGCAAAAGCTGGACTCGTTGGTACCGACTCAACATAATCCCATAGAGCAGATGAAAACAGCGAACCTGAACCACCATAACCTTCTCCATTGTTTTGACATTGGTTCACATCAGTTATTACACCTAGAAAAAACAATATAAAAAAACTCGTCTATCAGCTAACAATTTCAGGATACCACACTGAGAGCAATGAAGATCTTGAAAGTTTTGGCTCAAACTCCCCTCTTCCCAGTTGGGCTCGAGAGTTTTGACCATTTTCCATCTGATCAAGATCAAGAGCCTGACCAAATGTTACCTAAATGTAAACATCATTCTACATACGACTCATATTTTAAACTTTTTACATGTCAATAGCTAATTACAAACCCCATTTGTCAAAATGTGTCACATTCAGATATAGTAGCAAATCAGTACCTGAGGGAGCGGAGAAGGGGTGTTCAGATGCCTGTGGGTCCGTGAAGTTATGGTTGGTTTGGTCAGTATTCAGGCTATTGTGATCCGTTTCAATGTTGGTGTTAAAATATGAACGAAAATCAAAATATGAACGAAAATCAGAATCTTCCGTTCCATATTCAAGATTAGTTGCATAGGACCGATGTTGATTGTGTTGACTTATAAATGGATTTGTCTGGTTGAGTGTGGTTGGATCGTTCCCAAAATCAAATGCACAAAACTCGTCCACATCATCAAACGGTAGATCATCCACTACGGGTTGTTCAGGGAGAGCGGGTTGTGTACTGATTAGATCATCTAACTCGAGAAAATCCTCAATCATAGCGAAATGGTGTTGCTCCTCCATAGACGGTTCATTTGCAACCCTCTGGTCAAACCTCTCGCCGTTGACAGGATTAATCTGAGCCATTGGTGGAACAATCGCTAGCTCAGTTGTGATAATACTTGTTGGGTTAGGCTCATTCACAAACGTGTTAGTGTTCTGCACCAAAAGCGCATCAACGTTTACATGTTCATCATCGTCAGCCCATTATTCTTCAACAAAGGGAGCACCATACTGCTCATCATTCTTTGGACCGGCCCCGCTTTTCTTAAAAAATTTGCACTAAAAAATTTGCACACATTGTAGTAATTTTTTACATAATTGCATCTCCTAAGCTCCTCCCCGTCGAGAGTATACTCATGCATCACCCAATCCGTGCGTTGACCAGATGGTGCACGGCCTAGGTAATATATGAGAGTTTTCTTTGACCCAACTGTGCGTGAGTTGCAAATAATGATACGGTCTTTTCCAGTTGCCTTCCAGTAGCCATGCATAGTTGCCCTGTTCGCTCGTGCTCCGCTTGGATACCTTCTATCCATGGGGCAAAAAAAGAACCATTGCCTGTCACCAGTATTCCATTTAGATAGACCTATAAACCAGATTTTAAGAAGACATTTGTTAGCATTGATTCAATTTTACTACAGAGCGATATAAACAGCTAATGCTCAAGTAAAGACGACATATTTAATATCCAAATAGAAACAAACCAGCAAAATAAAGCTTAATTATGATGCATCAGAACTTATCATGAATAAACATCATATACACGTAAAATCCTAATTGAACATCTGCAACATCATACATTTTTCTCCCCGGTAGAAGTGGCCTTCTTGTCTAGCCCGTATGCTATCGCTGCAGCTATTGGTTCGTTAATAATACGCATCACATTAAAACGGGCAATTTCACCTGCATACATTGTAGCTTGGCGTTGTGATTCATTGAAGTATGCTGTAACAGTCACAACAACATGCTTGATGGGTATGCCAGGATACACTTCTGCGATTTCCCTCATCTTTATAAGGACCATGGAAGAAATTTCCTCAACAGAGAATTTATGCTATTCACCTTTGTGATTAACCACAATCAGTGGTTTTTCAGCTGGACCAGGTATAAACTTGAATGGCCATAGCTTCATATCACTTTGAACAGAGGCATCGCTAAACCTTCTGCCAACCAAACGTTTCGCATCTGCCAATGAAAACAAGCTAGTTGTAATTCACATTCTAGAATTAATATATGTAAATACAATAACTTCTTTAATTCGTTTCACATTCTAGAAAAATATTAACCCCATTTGTTAGATCACTACTGAGCCTTCATTCCCAAAATATAAACTACTTGGGTTCCACTCTAAAACTAATCGGCGATAAAGGGGTTAACCCAATAAACTTATATGCAACAAATTAGTTCATTTGTTTCTAACGTGGGAATTGGTTTGCACCCAACACTATTTACTCACAAATTTTTGTATAAATCAAACCCCATTCAGGGCACAGAAACATCCGCCTTCCTAATTCACACTAACGGATTTCTTAGCCAAATTATATGGTCTCGGTAATTCAGTTAAACTTATACAAAAAAGAAATATTGAAATCTTATCATGTTGTATACGATCATGAATTATATGGGACTATAGCAGAACAACAAAATAAAGGTTTGTACTTAAGTTTAATTTGTTAATTAAGTTAGAAATTTGAGCTTTACCGGTAGAATCAATAAGTTACCATGGTCTGATTACTTTGGCCTTTTTCAGTAGACCGTGACCACTTATAGTGTGATCGAGAAGTAAATGAACCTCAAAAGTATTATAAAACCTACAAGTTTGGGATAAATTAACTTGGGCCAGGTCATGAAAAACAAAATACACGTACACTGTAAATCCATTTATGTCGACAATAAAAGGGAATCATCACTGATATCATACAAAAATGCAAATACTTCCCAGAGTGTTCTATATTGTCCTAATTCATAGCCAATGCAGGATGGGTTTCATCGTCCATCAGAAACTATCAATTATCTATGACCAATTACCAAATAGAGCATGATTATGTAGATGATAAAACAAATAACTAAAAATACATACAGATCAGAGATTCTATCATAGTATCAACTTGTAGAATAATGATATATGCGGTACTCACTCTAAGCACAAAGCCAGCGGCAAGATGATATCTTCCTAAATTGTGGTTGAACCCTTATTAAGGAACAAAGCTTTTACCAATAATATACCACTATTCACCGAATGTAATAAAGAAAATGCATATACAACAAATTACCTACAACGGATTGGTGTGCGACATCAACAGGTTTGGAACAAAAATTGTAACATTAATTTTCAAAATTAAATCAATTGAATGAATTCACAAACCGGGAGCCTTTCTGAAACTGTTGCTTCCGATACTTGGGGACTTCTGGTAACCAAAGTTCGAAACTTTCTTGCCGAAAAACCTATTCATGTTGATGCTAATTGGCGTTGTGTGATGAAGAATGTGATTTAGGGTTTTGTTTTGACCCTTAGATACCGAGTATGATTTTGAAATCAATTGATGCTAAAATTGGAGATATTAAGATTGACATTGGATAGCTTTATCATTTTTGATTTGCAAATTGTAAAACAAATGTGGTGCTGCTCTAGTGGTTGAGACATTTGTTAATGTTAGTAGACACCCAAGTTCGAATCCCATTAGCTTGCATTTTTACACAATTTTAATCCGAATTTTAAAGATTTATTCAGAAATTTTGAAAATGTGATTAGGTGGCATATAAATTGATTATGTGGCATTGAGGTGGCGTTTATGTGGCATTATCTACGTGTAATGCCTCCTGTTATATATAATGTAGAGACATATATATATATATATATAGGGAGACTTTCTTACGAGAACCATCTTATCTGCGAGAACTGACAGAACCACAAAAAACATACATGCACGCCTTTTAAAATAAATAAAAATACATGCAAATCATAAATAATCGTAAGTATCCACCTATGTTCTTCAATATCATCATGAACTCATCCTCTTTTTTCACAAAAACCTTACACACGGCCGCAATATTGTCATTGCACGCCTTATAAGAACATACATGCACACCTTCAAAGAAAAATTTTGTATTTCCAATTTCTTATCAAATTCTTTAGAACAACCATGTTTTTTTTAAAACATATATGTTGTTTTTAGAACATATGTGCAAAAATACAATTATTGAAGGCGTGCATGTATGTTTTTGGTGGTTCTATCAGTTCTCGCAGATAAGATGGTTCTCGCAAGAAAGTCTCACTATATATATATATATATATATATATATATATATATATATATATATATATATATATATATATATATATATATATATATAACCACCCGTAATTTTTCAAACATTTTTTTTTATGATAAAAATTAACTTATTATTACTTGACAATTTAATTGAGCATTTTTGAGCTTATTTGACTATTTAAGAAAGTTATCTCGCACACTATAGCAATACAGTAAACCTCCAAATCACTAAATTTTATCAAGAAAAGTAAAATGATCATTTGTTGGCAATTTATTTGCAAAACCAAGAAGTCATCTCGTTTTCTGAAAAACGTGACGCCACAAGCGTACCGTCACCACAACAGTAATGGCTTAAATTTTATAATTCATTATCGGGGTCAATAACCTTATTTTTACATCACTCTTATAAAAAAAAAAAAAAAAAAAAAAAAAAAAAAAAAAAAAAAATTGCAAAAATATATTTCCCGTATTTTTACCAGACCAAGAGGTTACGTTTAAAATTTAACTCAGCGGGACACGGAATACACGGGGAATCATTAAACCTAACCCTCCATTTAAGATACAACTGCCCCCTTCTTTATCTTCTCCTTTTTACTTTATTTCCTTTTCTCTGCTTCTCTTCTCCCCATAGTCACGAGTTCTCTGCTTTTCTTCTTCCCGAAGTCACGCCTAGCTCTTGGGAAGGAAAATTGATGGTGACCTTTCTCAAACTAGGCTCTTCACGAGAAGCACGCTAGGAAAGTTGGTCAAGCTTTACCTCCTATTTTCTTTTTAATCACACCGAATCCACAGGAGATCCCACATCCACAAATCTCACTTGTAAATTATCACAAGAAAAGTTTTCTTAAGAGAGTGATAAAGAGTCTGCTGTGGTTCTCGCTTGGATTCGGATTGGATCGATTTGTGCTTGGGTTCCATTGTTTCTCAATCGACATCTCTCACCTTCGTAAAGGTTTTACCCAAATCTCCTTCGTGTTCATTTCTACTGATTTTGTAAATATATTGGAATCTTGAGTTTGATGAATTCGTGGATTAACTCAATAAAACTTGTTTTGTTAAATTACTTTTATTTGAAGCAATTATATTTAACCTCGTTGTTAGTCTTCGTGAAACTAAAATAATGAAAGACATGTTTAATTAGTTTCCTGGTTAGGATTCAAATTGGAACATGGTTGCTAAACATTTCGTGTGGTAAGATTTGTCACTGATTTGCTTGTTACCGGGTCGGGTTGGTCCCATTTAGTCCTCAGATTTTGTCCAGTTACCATGTTTGTTATGGTTGATATCAGTTATGGTCTCAGTAGGGTGCGCCCAGTTACCATGTTTATTGTTATTGAAGTTTTGTTGTTGTTATTGTTGTCAAGTCGTGAGGTTAAATCGTTTAGAGTCGCGGGTTTTAATTACTCGTATAATGGTGAAGTGTTGTTCTCGGGTCGAGTGAGAACCGATTAGAATCGAGTTGGTTGTGATAAACCTGCGAGAGTCGTGTTTTGCTCCTGGTTCAGGTGAGCCACCCACGTAGGGTGCGCTTGGTTCGATCTGAATGTGGAATTGGTAAACGAGTATGGCTCGTTGTTGTTGTCGTTACCGGTTTGGAGCCGAGACCAAGTGGTCTCGGTGTGATATAAATTGTAATATTCTTGTTTCGTGGTTGTGTTTATAGTGGTTTTGGTCTCGATTCTTAGTAACAACAATGGTAAAAATGTGAGTTAATGTTTGTGTCTTGTTAATAGCCACAGAATGTGAACTTGGGTTTAATAATTTATTGCTAGTCTAAGATGAGTTGTATTAGTATTTCTTCTAAATTGGACTTGGGCTTAACAAGCCCATGTGGGTGTGTTTGGTTTAAAGAATGGGCCGAAGCCCAATGATGTTTGTTTGGTTAAAAAGGGCTCATAAGCCCAAAATAATTTAAGATGTGTTTGTTTATAAATTTTAAGCAAAATATATTTTACCAAACGAGACATAAACTTGTTAAATATTGTAATTTCAGTTTTGGTTAATCCAAGTCTCGACGACTCGAGAAAAACAAATTTTATTAGTTAAACTCATTTTTATTATAAAACGTTAATGTTTTATACAAGTTATTTGGGGTATCGGGGTAAATGTCGAAACGTGCAAACTGAGTTATTTTATTTAAGGTGTTTATTGGTCATTGACTTCTAGAGTTGTCTCCCTTGGTTTGAGTTCTCATCCGTACTCTCTTGAGTTTGTTGATGTCTCTCCTCTTTGGCGTGAGTTGTAAGTCGAGTCTCTATTTTCTTACCACACCACACAAAACGTTAACACTAAACTTTTACAAACTTTGATACGAGTAATCCACGAAAACTAAGACGCTTGTCTTTTCATAACTCTTTACTTTTCGAGACGTATTCTGAGATGACTGCATATATATTAGGTTGTGCTGATCCGGCACCGTTGTGCCTATACCCTCGATATCGTTATATTTTACTCATGATGCCAAATGTGACCACTGTGATATTTTTGCGTTGCTGCAAGCCAAGGTGAGTTCATGGCCCCTACTTTTACTTGTTTTACAACTGTTTTGGGGGAGAATACATGCTCATTTTTTTTTATTAAACTCTATGACTGTTTATTTGGAAAATGCGAACTATTTACTCCATATTTGACTGTTTGGCTGAAATACTTGAATGTTCACTCGAATGCATTATATGTACACATAACACACACATTGACCAGGGGTACTGGTCGAACACATATAACAGGACCGGGTGTAACGGTCACATACCGGGCGTAACGGTCACATTACCGGGCGTAACGGTCACACTACCAGGTGTACTGGTCATTACGAGCGTACCGCTTAACTGAATATTATAAACTGGCATTCCACATTCACGAATATTTAAACCTATGAACTCACCAACCTCGTGTTGACACTTTTAGCATGTATTTTCAGGTTAAGGCGATAATCTAGTGGTGAAGGCTTTTGGCAGGGCATGGCATGGTCATAGAAGACTCTGATATAATTGGGACCACATGAAATCTTTTATGGGCTTATATTTCCGCACCAATTTTTGAAATTTTGTAAACAATTCTCTTTTGAATATGAAATCTATTTAAATAATTGAGGTAAAACCATTCTTTATACTTTGTGTTGTGATACCAATTTAGTAGCACCCAAACATGTATGCTTCCGCTAAAACCAGATTTTTGGGGTGTTACAGATTGGCATCAGAGCCTAGGTTATAGAGAACTGGGTATTTTTCTAACCTAGACTATAACCACTTTTACAAAAAACAAAACTCTATGACCGACACATGCCTGCCTACCAAGCCTGCTGCCTTACTCATGATAAGACATATTCTTTTAAAAGTAAGGGATATATTACTGGTGTAACTAAGCTGACTATTCCAAAATTTATTGAACCTCGGTGGAATATAGACTGATCACCTATATTCGATTAGGGACAGTGGAACATAGACTGATCACCTATGTCCAACTCAGAGGTAAATTTTGCAATACTCAGAGTAGTTATACTAGGAGTTATGTCCAGATTGATTTTCTACTTGACTCCTGAAAGTTTTAAAATTTCTGTGTGAACATAATCACTGCTTAACATGAACATTCACATCTACACACAACACACTGGCATCACAACACCTTATGAACCGTAATACACCGGCACCGCTATACTCCTTCATTTATACGGAATTTCTGTTTGTCGCCGTCTGACTGTAATTTGCATCGGGCCGGTTAGACCCGATTGGCACTGTTAGAACCCGATTTGCTTATTTGTAACCCATCGAGATTGTAATAAGCCAGTTGAGCTTATTGGAGCGTTCGGATTTGATTTTAGTTACCTTTGAATTTGAATTTGGCTACGTTTGGAATTGGTTTTGAGCTATGTTTGAAATTTGGATCGCTGGATTTTGCGATTTTGGACCTCATTTTGGATTTGGATTTATTATCCAGCTTTGTTTTGTTGTGATTTTGTTACAGTTACCTCCACCTCAAACCCTACGTACACTCAATCGATGTTGTACCTTTCGCTTTAAGTACTATGTACATTACTGATTCGACTGACTAATTGCTAGTAGCAATAAACATCCTCCTTCAGAGTCGTACTCTTAACTCGCTAAACTCCCCATTCGGCAGAGATTCTGCGCCCGACAGAAACCTTAAGACCCTAAGGAATAACCTGAACCGCGTTCCTTGGGATAATCACCTAATCTCTCTCTCGTCTCTTGGGAATATCTGCTATTTTTACTACCCTCTCATAAAATAATAAACCATGTCGCTAATGCCATACAAACTGTTTTCGATTATTCTACAGACCATATTGCAGTCACCCTACAAATGTTTCACCGCTACTTTATGAAATCAACATTTCGACCCTACAACTATTTTGTAAACAACGAATGGTTCTGATTCTATAAACTGTCTTACAAATCATTTCACAAGTCATTTTATAAACCGATTTGTTGCCCTACGACTATATCACAAACTAAACTGCAGTTTGCTATTATTTTGCTAATAATAAATTGTTTTCCTATTACCTTATAAACTGTTTTACAAATCATTTTATAAACTGTTTTGCAGTCAACTGGTGAACTATCCACTCACCTAGAAAGCATTCAGATTACTACCTCTTGGTGCAGTTAAAAATAAATTGAATACTTATGTTTATAAAAATCTGTAGTGATATCTTTTTAAAACACTCATTTGGATGCGTGAAATTTTTCTGCTCAAACTTTACCAAACTCTTGTTAAGGAGTGTCAGACACCAACTTTTGTAGAAATTATCCCATCCACACCATGACTAAGAACCGTTTTACGGAGTTTTAAATCTTTTGAAACCGTGTCACCCTACGTATCTATTGATCTCCAACAAAGGAATGTGTATTAACTGGAAAGTTATTTTGGTCAAATTCGTGTCAAGACCTACTCAAATAAAGTTTTCGAACAAGATTTCTATCCAACCCTAAGAGGAGGAAAAACACACCACTCCGGATCAAACCTTGGCAACCAGTCATCATGCTATCTTATCACTCTAAAATAGAACATGTATCTCGCCAACTCACAAAAATAGGAAAAATCAATCGTAGACAACCTCAGTACCCTCCCACCAACAAAGAGAAACCCCTAAACAGCCTGGTGAGACTCAAATTTGTTGTGAGTACCAATTTCTCTTCTAAGACACCATTTTATCGGATAACATAAACTGAAATCCGGGACGGATTTCACTTTAAGGAGGATAGACTGTAACCACCCGTAATTTTTCAAACATTTTTTTTATGATAAAAATTAACTTATTATTACTTGACAATTTAATTGAGCATTTTTGAGCTTATTTGACTATTTCAGAAAGTTATCTCGCACACTATAGCAATACAGTAAACCTCCAAATCACTAAATTTTATCAAGAAAAGTAAAATGATCATTTGTTGGCAATTTATTTGCAAAACCAAGAAGTCATCTCGTTTTCTGAAAAACGTGACGCCACAAGCGTACCGTCACCACAACAGTAATGGCTTAAATTTTATAATTCATTATCAGGGTCAATAACCTTGTTTTTACATCACTCTTAAAAAAAAAAAAAAAAAAAAAAATGCAGAAATATATTTCCCGTATTTTTACCAGACCAAGAGGTTACATTTAAAATTTAACTCAGCGGGACACGGAATACACGGGGAATCATTAAACCTAACCCTCCATTTAAGATACAACTGCCCCTTCTTTATCTTCTCCTTTTTACTTTATTTCCTTTTCTCTGCTTCTCTTCTCCCCATAGTCACGAGTTCTCTGCTTTTCTTCTTCCCGAAGTCACGCCTAGCTCCTGTGAAGGAAAATTGATGGTGACCTTTCTCAAACTAGGCTCTTCACGAGAAGCACGCTAGGAAAGTTGGTCAAGCTTTACCTCCTATTTTCTTTTTAATCACACCGAATCCACAGGAGATCCCACATCCACAAATCTCACTTGTAAATTATCACAAGAAAAGTTTTCTTAAGAGAGTGATAAAGAGTCTGCTGTGGTTCTCGCTTGGATTCGGATTGGATCGATTTGTGCTTGGGTTCCATTGTTTCTCAATCGACATCTCTCACCTTCTTAAAGGTTTTATCCAAATCTCCTTCGTGTTCATTTCTACTGATTTTGTAAATATATTGGAATCTTGAGTTTGATGAATTCGTGGATTAACTCAATAAAACTTGTTTTGTTAAATTACTTTTATTTGAAGCAATTATATTTAACCTCGTTGTTAGTCTTCGTGAAACTAAAATAATGAAAGACATGTTTAATTAGTTTCCTGGTTAGGATTCAAATTGGAACATGGTTGCTAAACATTTCGTGTGGTAAGATTTGTCACTGATTTGCTTGTTACCGGGTCGGGTTGGTCCCATTTAGTCCTCAGATTTTGTCCAGTTACCATGTTTGTTATGGTTGATATCAGTTATGGTCTCAGTAGGGTGCGCCCAGTTACCATGTTTATTGTTATTGAAGTTTTGTTGTTGTTATTGTTGTCAAGTCGTGAGGTTAAATCGTTTAGAGTCGCGGGTTTTAATTACTCATATAATGGTGAAGTGTTGTTCTCGGGTCGAGTGAGAACCGGTTAGAATCAAGTTGGTTGTGATAAACCTGCGAGAGTCGTGTTTTTCTTCTGGTTCAGGTGAGCCACCCACGTAGGGTGCGCTTGGTTCGATCTGAATGTGGAATTGGTAAACGAGTATGGCTCGTTGTTGTTGTCGTTACCGGTTTGGAGCCGAGACCAAGTGGTCTCGGTGTGATATAAATTGTAATATTCTTGTTTCGTGGTTGTGTTTATAGTGGTTTTGGTCTCGATTCTTAGTAACAACAATGGTAAAAATGTGAGTTAATGTTTGTGTCTTGTTAACAGCCACAGAATGTGAACTTGGGTTTAATAATTTACTGCTAGTCTAAGATGAGTTGTATTAGTATTTCTTCTAAATTGGACTTGGGCTTAACAAGCCCATGTGGGTGTGTTTGGTTTAAAGAATGGGCCGAAGCCCAATGATGTTTGTTTGGTTAAAAAGGGCTCATAAGCCCAAAATAATTTAAGATGTGTTTGTTTATAAATTTTAAGCAAAATATATTTTACCAAACGAGACATAAACTTGTTAAATATTGTAATTTCAGTTTTGGTTAATTCAAGTCTCGACGACTCGAGAAAAACAAATTTTATTAGTTAAACTCATTTTTATTATAAAACGTTAATGTTTTATACAAGTTATTTGGGGTATCGGGGTAAATGTCGAAACGTGCAAACTGAGTTATTTTATTTAAGGTGTTTATTGGTCATTGACTTCTAGAGTTGTCTCCCTTGGTTTGAGTTCTCATCCGTACTCTCTTGAGTTTGTTGATGTCTCTCCTCTTTGGCGTGAGTTGTATGTCGAGTCTCTATTTTCTTACCACACCACACGAAACGTTAACACTAAACTTTTACAAACTTTGATACGAGTAATCCACGAAAACTAAGACGCTTGTCTTTTCATAACTCTTTACTTTTCGAGACGTATTCTGAGATGACTGCATATATATTAGGTTGTGCTGATCCGGCACCGTTGTGCCTATACCCTCGATATCGTTATATTTTACTCATGATGCCAAATGTGACCACTGTGATATTTTTGCGTTGCTGCAAGCCAAGGTGAGTTCATGGCCCCTACTTTTACTTGTTTTACAACTGTTTTGGGGGAGAATACATGCTCGTTTTTTTTTTTAATTAAACTCTATGACTGTTTATTTGGAAAATGCGAACTATTTACTCCATATTTGACTGTTTGGCTGAAATACTTGAATGTTCACTCGAATGCATTATATGTACACATAACACACACATTGACCAGGGGTACTGGTCGAACACATATAACAGGACCGGGTGTAACGGTCACATGACCGGGTGTAACGGTCACATGACCGGGTGTAACGGTCACATACCGGGCGTAACGGTCACATTACCGGGCGTAACGGTCACACTACCAGGTGTACTAGTCATTACGAGCGTACCGCTTAACTGAATATTATAAACTGGCATTCCACATTCACGAATATTTAAACCTATGAACTCACCAACCTCGTGTTGACACTTTTAGCATGTATTTTCAGGTTAAGGCGATAATCTAGTGGTGAAGGCTTTTGGCAGGACATGGCATGGTCATAGAAGACTCTGATATAATTGGGACCACATGAAATCTTTTATGGGCTTATATTTCCGCACCAATTTTTGAAATTTTGTAAACAATTCTCTTTTGAATATGAAATCTATTTAAATAATTGAGGTAAAACCATTCTTTATACTTTGTGTTGTGATACCAATTTAGTAGCACCCAAACATGTTTGCTTCCGCTAAAACCAGATTTTTGGGGTGTTACAATATATTAAATAACTTTCTATTTGTCAATTAACATTTTCTTTCTAACTTTAAAATATTAAGTAAAAATGTACCCGTTAGTTTATATTTTTAAGTTATTGTTTATTAATGTCATTTAAGTTTCCAATTTAAATATGTAACGAGTCATCTCATATTTTGAGTCACTATTCCGAGTCTGTGGTATAGTCGGTCAACAAGTCAACCTCAATAATCAATAGTCCAAATATAATCTAATAAGCATTTTTGGCTCGTCGAGGCCACAACCTATTACTATTCAAAACAGGCTCCACAGCACTCTCTCGCTTCCTGTTCTGGATGAAACAAGCTGCGAATAAGTCCCCGGTGTTATTCGCAGCTTGTTTCACCTAGAACGGGTAGCGAGAGAGTGCCTTTGCTCTCTCACGCGCACACATGCACTTTCTGGTGGTCTCTTTGGAAGCAGTCTATCTACTCCCGGGTTTACCTTAGGGTAGGGGTAGGATCTCTCTACATTCTACCTCCCCCATACCTTGCCCCGGAGGGATTGGGTTTTTTGTTGTTGTTGTTGTTGAGGCCACAACGAGACTACGGAGTCTCAGCGACACTCGACTTGGCTCAAACATCACATGTATAATTATAAGCTCACAAATAATATTCCATGTCTAACAATATGGTTATCGGCCCTAAACCTACGGCTCGACAACGAATAAACCAAATCCAACAATCCAAGTCCAATATCCAACCTCAATATCAACAACAATAATGTCTCTTCATCACCACCACGGCTCAAAGCCGTAGCGAACCCAACACCAAACGAACCTTAGGTCCTTCTCGGCTACAACCAACAACAACCTCAACTTCAACCCAAATAGCCATACCAAATCCCAATATCCAAAATCGGCCATGTCGAGGGTTTACCAAACCCAAAATTCGATTCCCAAGAACACAAACATATCAACAAGAAACTAACCAAAACACTAATAGCTTGACTCGACATTCACTAAACTCCACTCAACAACGACTCAACAAGCCTCGGCCCGTGAGCTTAAGCTCACGGCTTGACCATGACGCGACCACAAAACCAACTCTAAGTGATACCAAACTGATTTTAGTTATCAAAATGATTGTTTCTCTTGTTTTTATACCCAAAACCAACCAAAATAAAAAGAAAATAGAAGAGATTAACTCGTTGTACACGAGTTTACTCACACACGAGTGTGAAACAGTGCGTCTCACCTTCAAACGCTCGAACCTACACGGATCTTGGTCGGAAAAAGCGTTGATGGCGCGTAGTGATGGTGAAACGGATGTGTGGGGCGCGTGTGGTAGCTTATAGTGAAAAAGGAGTCACGAGAGTGATGATGGTGGTGGTGGTGTGATAAGAGAGGTGGCGGTGGTGTTGCTCGGTGGTGGCCGGAGGTGTGGCCGGATTTTGGGAGAGAGGAGGGGGCGGCTATGTGTGCAAAAGGAGGAAACAAACCCTAAAATGGGTATAAGTGGTGCTTATATAGCCTTAAGACCTCATGTGAAACCCTAATGTCCCCCAAGGACTAAAACTGTAACTTAAGGAAAGGGTGGGAAGTGGAAATTTGGTTATTCTTTTAATTACACGCTATTGAGACCGATTTGGGTGCCGAAACATTTTCCCGAGTATTTCTAATTTATGCCATTGATCTTAAAACTATTTTTCCAATAAGATTGACTATAAATATGTCCATGCTCGTTTAACACGTCAAAAATAATCAATATTTCTCGTATGATTAAGTTTAATTGTGCCGACTCACGTAGTGCCTAACCAGGTATAGAAACTACTCGTCACATAACGATAATCCACATAACATTACCAAGAATCCGAATAAATTCCAAAAACACTCCGAAAATGATTCTAATTAATTAAATGCTCATTTTAAACGTAATGCGGTATTTAAAAATGCTCCCAAAATTTACTAGTTGTCACATTAAGCACGCACCGAACCTGTCACAGAGTTACGCTATTTCCTTGCGTAATCTCATTATTGGATTTCGAGTTTGGACACTTGTTGTGGTTTTCAGAATGATTTTGGATGTAATGGACATATTACTAGTATAGCTAGGCCGAATATTTCAAAATTCATTGAACCTCAGGTGAATATAGACTGATTACCTATATTCAACCAGGGATAGTAGGACATAGCCTGATCACCTATGTCCGATTCAGAGGTGAATTTTGCGATACTGGGAGTAGTTATAATGGAATTATGTTCTGATTGGTTTTTGATTTTGGGAATGGTAAAGTTTTGCGTGTGTACACGGGCATTGAATATTACTTCCATACACACATGACACACTGGCATCACAATACTTCATGAACCGTAATACTCTTGGAACCGCTATACGTCTCCGTTTATATGGAATTCCTGTTTGTCGCCGTCTGACCGTAGTTCGCATCGGGTTGGGTTAGACCCGATTGGCACCGTTTGAATTTGAGATGCTTATTTGTAATTCCTCGAGATTGTAATAAGCCCATTTGATCTTATTGGAGTGTTTGGATTTGATTTTGGCTATGTTAGATTTGGTTTTGGCTATGTTTGAATTTGGATCGCTTGATTTTGTGATTTTAGACCTCATTCCGGATTTGGATTTGTTATTCAACTTTTTTTTTTGTGGTTTTGTTACAGTCACCACTACCCTAAGCCCTGTGCTTGATCGACGATGTTCAATCGAGGTTGTACCTTCCGCATTAAGTACTATGTACATTACAGAGTCAACCGACTGATTGCTAGTAGCAATCAACGTTCTCCTTCAGAGTCGTACTCTGAAGTCGCTAAACTCTCCTTTCAGCAGAAGTTTCGTGCCCAAAAAGATTCTTAAGACCTTAAGGAGTAACCCGAACCACGTTCCTTGGGACAACCACCTAATCCTTCTCTCGTCCCTCGGGTATACCAGTGATTCTTGCTACCCTCTTACCGGACAATAAACTATCTCATAAACGAAACCGTAGGAGTGAATCCCGCGTCTCTACCTAAGCAATTGTTGATGATCCTACTTAACCTGCTCACTTTCTGCTGATCAGCGAAACGGAAAGTATGGACAACATTGCTCGTCTATACATGAAGGAGACCGTTGCACGGCATAGAGTGCCGATTCGAAGCATCCCTGATCGTGATAGTCATTTCACATCAAGTTCCTGACAATCACTCCTAAGAGCCATGAGAACAGATCTGGAAATGAGTACTGCGTATTATCTCCAGACTGATGGCCGTAGTGAAAGGATCGTTCGAGCGTTAAAAGACATGCTGCGTGCCTACGTAATCGAGATTGGCAATGGTTGGGATAGACACCTCCCGTTGGCCAAATTTTCCTATTACGTAAACCTCTTGAATTCCCAATTAGAGCCTAGATTATGCATAAAGATTCACCATGAGAATGTGTGAAGCGTTTAGTAAACGTGGAAAGCTTAATCCTCACTATATTGATCCTTTCAAATCCTTGTTGGAGTTGTACCGGTAACGCACAGACTAGGACTACCGTCAAAACTCAGCAGCGTCGCAACGTTCTCATGTGTGCAATCCGAAGTGATGATTTGCCGATGAGGCAGTTACTATTCCTCCGTGAGAGATCCAGATTGATGAGTGTATGAAGTTGTTGAGAAACCTATCGAAATCATGAACCGTGGAGTCAAACGACTTTAGTAAAGTCGCATTCCTATCGAAAAAGTTCGTCGAAACTTGCGAAAAGGTCCTGAATTCACGTAAGAATGTGAAGATGAATCCTCGTGCGTATATACTCATCTCTTTTCAACCGTAACGGGTAACTTGAATTGAATTGCGAGGACGCGATTCCGTTTAAGGAGGTGAGACTGTAATACCCCATAATTTTTCCCGACATGTTTTATTCGGAGAACCGACGATTTATTTCGAGTTTGGTATTATTTCGAGAAACTAGGCGTGTATATAGTCGATTTTATTGAGAATATTATTCCGAGCGCGTTGGCGTAACTCTCGAATCTCGAATCTACCGGTCGCTAACCTAAACGAGCCCCGATTCACTAAATTCCAAAGATAACGAAATTACAATAAATGGTCCCTGAGAGTAAATTACACCGTCCCGCCCTTGTCCCTTGTAATTTTCATTTTAGACCCTAGGTTTTTGCTATAAAAGAGAAGTTATAACTCAAACACACCACCAAAAAAAAAAAAAAAAAAAAAACACTATCCTCCCTTATCACCTTCTCCCATCTCCGGCGCCGCTGCCACGATTGCGGCTACCTCCGGCCACCATTACCTAGCCGCCTCATCACCACCATGTTCCATGAAGATTTTTTGGGTTCCATTTGGTTCAAAGATACCACCTCAGCCACCACGTCGCCACCATCACAGTGCCACCACCTCTATTCATCTCTCTCTCGTTTGTCCGTATGGTTTGGTAAAACTACTTCCCGTTTTGTTTATTTAATAACTGGTTATAAAGATTTGTTATTGATTTCGTGGATCTAAGTTAATGATAATTAATTATTAAGTTGTGTGGATAAAAAATGGATAGAACATGGCTTAAAAACGTTTTGGAAATAAAAGTTATCTTGATTTCGTGTGGTAAAATCATGAGTCTGTTGTGGTTTTATTCTCGGGTCGGGTTAACCCGAACCCTTTTGAGGTGCTATTTTGGATTTATGTTTGTATTGAGGCTCCAGTTGATTAATCTTGATGTCGAATGTTGTTGTGGTTAATATAGTTTGGTCCGGTTTGGTTTCGACAACGTTAGGGTGCATTTGTTTGGTATTGAATCGGTCGACATCACCCACGAAGGGTGTGTCGTTTGTCTCTTGTGTCTCTGCCGAACATCAACCACCAAGGGGTGTGTTTGTCCCAGCTTAGTTCTGATTATTTTTCCATCTCGTATAGCTAAACTTTATGATGTCGGTTTGTGAGGATGGTTGCCTCGGATTGGAATTGGTGTTGTGTATATTAACTTGGTTTTGATTTGTTCTTGGTTTATGTGATCGTATTGCAAACTAGTAATAAATATTGTGTGTGTTTGAGATTGTTGTGTTCGGATCTAACAAGAAACCACATGGGTGGTTTGTTTGGTTCTGGTTCGTGACTACACCCACAAAGGGTGTTGGTTTAGGTTTGTGTCGACTTGGTTAACAACCCAAGTAGGGCGTTTGTATTTGGTGTGCTTGATATGTCTCGGTTCAACACCCACATAGGGTGTGTTTGTGTTAACAAGTCAGATTATGGGTGCATTCGGTATGCATTAACTCGGGCCAAAGCCCATAACCAAAGGGTGATTTTGTTTGTTGGGTTGAAGCCCATTGATAACTTGAGTGCGTGTGGATTATAATGAGTCTAAGCCCATTTAACTTTAAAGGTTGATTTGATTTGGAGTAGTCCATAAGAGGGTGAGGAGTCTTAATAAGTAAAAGTATTTAATTAGTCAAAGTGTTATTGAATTGTAACATATCTTACGGGTATTACTTTGTGTTGACTCAGAATATTTGGTAAATTCGGTTACTCGTGGATTATTACATGGAATTATACTTGAACATGGAAAATATAAATACTTAACGGATACTTGAATATCGGATTAGGTTTTGGATTATTTGGACAATTATTGGATTTATCGGGTTGACATTTATTGGACATTGGATATTGGACAATTTGAACTTATTGGACTTGAATCGAATACAATATATTAGAATCAAGACGAATTTAATATCTTTGATTCGCAACAAATATACAATAAGAAAATAATGTCTAATAATCAATGAATATTATTATAAACTTTCTATTAAATTGTTTTGAGAAAATTTAGAAGTCACAACAATTTGGGAACGTTGTATAAATGGACGCGTAAAGCCGAAATTTATAAAACATTCCAACTTAATGTATTTATTTCAAATAACTTTTATTATAAAACCTAAATGACTTTTCTAAGTTATTTGGGATGATGGGGGAAAATACCGAAACTTACCAATTGACTAGTATTAGTATAGCTATTTGTCGTTAACTTCTAGATTTGTCTTTGTTGGTTTGAGTTTGCGTCAGTATTTTTTGACTATGTCGACCTCTTTTTCCATTTTGGCATGAGTTGTGTTTTGAGTCTATGTTTTCTTGCCACACCACATGAAACATTGATATTAAACTTTTTATAAGTAATGATATGAATAATCCACGAAAACTACGACACGTTGTCTTGTATTGACTGAATTATGGTACGAGATGTATTTTGAGATAGCTATATACGTATTAGGTTGTGCTGATCCCGTACCGTTGTGCCTGTCCTCTGGATACCGTTGTGATTAGCTAGATGCCAGTTGTGTCAGTTGTGATATATGCATTGCTGTGGCTAAGGTGAGTTCATGGCCCCTACTTTTCCTAGTTTTATAACTGTTTTGGGGGACAATACATGCTCATTTTAACTAAACTTAAAGTGATGCGTGGTTTTGCGACCTTACAACAGGTTTTACCTCTCGAGGGATCTCAAGAGGCTTGCAATCCCCACCAGGCAGTGTACCTGACCGATGTAGTATAATGAAGTGGCAAGTACCGAGGGATTGATCGTTCTCTAGGGGAATAGTGTCGTTAGGATTGAAAAACTACTCTAATAGGTCTAAGGGTGAGGGAAGATTCTTTTTGTATTTTTATATTTTTTATAAAAGCAAGTAAAATCTCGGGTTTGAAAAAGTGGGCGGAATTAGTTGCTAGTCAACTAACCCAAATAACTACAAGTGCAAATAAAATAAAATAACTGAAAATGAAAAGGTTGTGGAACTTATATGGGGAGAAATGTGTTTACTTAGATTTCCTTACTCCCTAACTATCTTTTACCGGTTGATTAGTGTGTATTAATTGCGTGGATGACGGGTGTATTCATTAATACCAATCGTGGGGTGGCGTACGTACTTCCCCAACTCTACAAGCTCCTACTTCACTCCTATGTCGAGCAGGCTAAGAAGCTCCTAACATGGGATCACTAGAATTCGCTCATGCATTAAATACAACCATAAAAACCTTAGTACGCATTGGTTCATGTTTCTTAAGACGTTCAAGCAAGTTACCGTATAGGAGGTTAGCCAGTTTTCTTAAGCCTAACATCAATAAACAATCACCCAATACAATTAATAACACACTAATAACCAATAATCAATAGTTAGGTTTCATTAGATCTAAGCAAACACAAGATAAATCTAGCCTAGCATGTTAATTAAAAGACAAGAACAAGATATAATCAAACAACACATAGACATATTGATTGATTAAGTGATTACTTATCTTCAATTAAACATTGGAGATCCAAGGGTATGAAAACCCTTAAAAATGGCAGAAATTCGTCTTAGGGTTTCTCCTCACAAAGTTGCACACTAATGACTAAAAATTGCAAAACTATATATAGAACTTAGTAGCTGACGGCGTCACGTTATAGATCTTGACGCCGTCACCTCGCCGTGGCTAGGGTTCCCGGATGGTCTTCCTGACGCCGTCCCTCTTTAATCCTCCAAAATCATCCCTGGCTTATCAAGGCTTGACGCCGTCAGAATAGGGCTTGACGCCGTCTCTCTTTAGCTTAAACCGTGATGGCCTTGATCACCTTAAAGGGTGACGCCGTCAGACTCTGCATTGTAAAACTCTCTGGCGCGTCACGTGTATTTTGTCATATCCACCTCTTTTGCCAAGCCATGACGCCGTCAGGAGCAATCCTTGACGCCGTCAAGTGTACTTTTCCAGCAGCTTTGGAGACTTTGTCGTTTTCTTCACTTTTATGCTCCAAAAACGTCCAAAATGCTTCCTTTTCCAGATTTCTTCTCCAAAGTACCTAAAATGACAAAAGGAATGATTTAGGGCAATATTTGATCAAATAAATACGATTTAGGGATTAAATGACCCCTTAAAAGCGGTACACTTTTCGCTTCATCAAATACCCTTACACATGAGATTTGCTTGTCCTCAAGCAAATGCGCTTTTATTATAATCAAAATACAAGCTAGGGGTCATTTAATGCTAATATAAAAGTAATTACAACAAATAGTCGTTCCACTTTAATCATAATAAGCACGGAGATTACAAACTAGCACCTCACAAGTAGTGTTTAGATACTCACATCTCTCAGGTGTCATTAAAATAAATCTCATAAATGAAAATGGATAATATCTCTCACTACCTGTCATTGCAAATAGATTACCATAGGCTTGGGAAAGGATCAAAAACCTTCTCCACTAGGCGTAAGCACCTAAGATAAACTATCAAAGAGGGCTTTTAAACGGGTTATAACGTTAGGTGTAGGGATATGATAAACACGAATTTGTTGGATAAGGGATATTTTACTGGTGGCGAGTTAAAGATCTTGATTAATTACATGTACAATATGGCGTTGCTAAGCCAAGACTAGACTCGACTTAAGCTAAAAACAAAATAACAAAAACATAAAATAAACATAAAATGAAACGGGATGGTAGTCCGTATGTTTTTTCTACTTTTCTTTTTCTCATTTTTTCGTATTTTTCTTGATTTTTTCGATTTTTTTTTTCATACACTCTTGCCCTACCATCCGAAATAATATATCATAGGGGCGTTGCATTCCCTTACACTTGAACTTTTACATAACTTTACAAATAACTATTCTAATGACTCGAATTAAGATAATCGAAACACTTGGAGTACTTTTAAAATATTTAGCACATATGGGGGTAATAATGTTGTTCTTCCCCATTACTCCATTACACTAGTACTTTACCCATGAGTCCCAATCGTCCCAAAACAATATGTACAAGGATATGACTCGACTTAGCAACCATGTAATCAATTAGATAATTAACTTGGGGTTTAAACAAATGTTGTCACAATAATGCACTAAAAATGAGTGCATACAAGGTAGGCTAAGGCGATTTGGGTGTACATTTAAGTGGGGTGTAACAAATTCTTCCTTTAAGTAAAATGCTTAAAGTTAGAAACGAAAAGATAGGCTCTGAGGGGTGTACTAGGGGTATCGTGTACCAAAAATGGGTACAACGCAAAGGGTGTGGGAGAATTACTTGACCAATGTAGCCAATGTAATTATAACAAAAACACAGGTGTAAAACAATGGGTTAATCCTAATGCCTCTTATCATGTAGTAAATCTAACTACACGAATGTAGTCTCACTTGTGGCCTTGGAATGGTCCTAACGCAAGTTCTAGAATCTAAGTGCTACCGGTACACACATCATAGCATAAATGCTTTTCCTACCAATTCTAGGGGCGAACCTCACATATTTGGGGTGGAAAATTTTTTTAGTGGTACGGTTTTGTGCTAGTCATATAACTCTTATCCATGAGACGCTCATTAAGATCAAAGTTTCACTCCTATATGTTGTAAAATTTTTTTTTTAATTTGGCACTAAAATTGCCCTAACAGGTATTTATCTCAGTTTTATTACACATCTACCATTAAACAAACAAAAATCAAGTGCACTTGTATTCTCTAAAGTATCGTACTTTACCCCCCCCCCTTACACTTAAGATGAACATTGTCCCCAATGTTCAAATAACAAGATGTAAAAGTAAATAAGGTAAAAGAATGAAATCAAATACTCCCTGATTCATTTGGTGGATAAAGAGGTAACATGGTTAGATCTTCTTCCAAGAGAATGTAGAAGCTTCAAGACTAAAGCATCGCCAAAAGCTTGATTCCACAAACATCTCCTTGTCCAAAATAACCTGTTAAACCTGAGAAAACAAACACGAAAACCTGCATAACATCGGCGGGATAAATTCTATATAAGGATATAATGCTTGTGGAATGATAATTTTGCAGATTCATGGAGTTTATAAGTTAGAGATTTAATAAAACTTTTTATGAAAACAAAACTTTCAAAAATTTCAGAAAATTAAAACCTGACGCCGTCAGGTTGTAAGGCCTGACGCCGTCAGAAATGATCTGACAGAATTCTCATGTTAAGTTTTCGGAAAATTTCTGGAAAAACCTATACCTTACTTCCTGGAAATCCTGCAAAATATCATTATGACTCGATACAAGCATTTGACTCAAACAATTACTAATATGTATGTTAATTTAATATTGTTATGATTCATGTTCATTTGTTCTAATAAACCGATTTGGATTTCCCTTACACTTAACTTTTGCAAAATACCTTTATATGTAGTTAAGACGAAGTTAAAAACAAGATAAAGCATTTTCATAATTTAGTTCCGAACATGAATCAATAATAATAAAAATTAAACACACATACGCAAGCAAATAAAATCAAACAAACAAATAAATAAACACACAAAGCAAATAAAGCTTGGGTTGCCTCCCAAGAAGCGCTTGTTTTTGTTCAAGTCACGAGCCTGACTCTACCTTTATTTAACGGATAAAGGAGAGGTTTTTCCTACACTTAGGATTAAGTGCGGGTGATAGTAGCGATACACACCATCTTGGTGGAAGTATGCCACGTGAGGAAAGAGTGGTGGATGAATTATATACTCAAAGGGGTGTGCTCCTTTCATCATAACCTTACCTAGTTCACTTTGGTCAATGGGTGAATTAAAGTTTTCTCCTAAAAAGGGATCATTTTCTAACAACTTCGAGAGATTCCTAGTTGGGAATCCATCTTGACCTAATAAACCCGGTTTAAACCCATAATGTTTCTTACGATCAATCATGAATGGGTGATGTAAGTATGTAAGGTTATGGTTCACTCCTATGTTAGCTTCCTCTCTACAAGGCTCAAAGTCAACAACCTCCAACCTAAAACTACCCGGATCATATGGTTCGATGGGTGGATTGGGGCCTTTTTCAATTCCTAAATTTTCATCCAAGGATGGAAGATTAGGTAACGGTTTTGGTTGAGGCTCCACTTCATCAAAACTAGGAACTTCCATAGAACTAAGAGTAAGGTTGTGATCACTAAAAGCATTCAAACCTATATCCTCTAGTTGTGTTTGGTTCAAAGGTTCTACCTCTATTGGGGTTCCTATAGTCTCTTCTACTTCTTTCGGGTAAGTCACGGGCGGTGTGGGTGCCTCGAATGATGGTGGGTTTTGTGGAGTACTTGGTGGACTTGGATTTTCTACTTTATCCTCCATCTTATCTTGATTACCTATGTGCTTATTATGAGATTTGTTGAAGTCTATCCCCAACATGCACCTAGGTGGCTTAACTCTACCCTCATGTGTGTCGTATGTTTTGGTAAAATCTATCCCACTCATGCAACTAACCATCTCAGAATCTTGGTTTGATTCTAAGTCCATGTTCTTAGAAACTAGGTCTCTTTGCTCATACGAATCCACCAATTCGTTCCACTTATGGGTCATGGTTAGGAAGCTTTCCTCAAAATTCATCCAAAGGGCCTGACTAAAAGGAATTGAACCAGATAATGCTTGTCTAATAGAAATCTCACATGCATAGAATTCATTAAACCCATCTAACCTTACCCCTAACTCCTTTTGGAAATCACAAAGATCACACAAAAATTCATAGGAATGATAGGAAACAAATCTATTGGTGAAATATAATTGTTCCTCTATTGTCAATGATCTAAATGGAATTTCATCCATCATAGTGACAAATGAAAATGGTTTTACAAACAAAGGGCACAAAGAAAAAGATAGACTACAAGAAATCCTAGAAAAATAAAATAAAAATCTCACTAGAAAGGAATCTAGTGAGTAGACCTAATAAAATAAAAATTCAACCAAAACAATAACTATTCCCCGGCAGCGGCGCCAAAAACTTGATGCGTGGTTTTGCGACCTTACAACAGGTTTTACCTCTCGAGGGATCTCAAGAGGCTTGCAATCCCCACCAGGCAGTGTACCTGACCGATGTAGTATAGTGAAGTGGCAAGTACCGGGGGATTGATCGTTCTCTAGGGGAATAGTGTCGTTAGGATTGAAAAACTACTCTAATAGGTCTAAGGGTGAGGGAAGATTCTTTTTGTATTTTTATATTTTTTTATAAAAGCAAGTAAAATCTCGGGTTTGAAAGAGTGGGCGGAATTAGTTGCTAGTCAACTAACCCAAATAACTACAAGTGCAAATAAAATAAAATAACTGAAAATGAAAAGGTTGTGGAACTTATATGGGGAGAAATGTGTTTACTTAGATTTCCTTACTCCCTAACTATCTTTTACCGGTTGATTAGTGTGTATTAATTGCGTGGATGACGGGTGTATTCCTTAATACCAATCGTGGGGTGGCGTACGTACTTCCCTAACTCTACAAGCTCCTACTTCACTCCTATGTCGAGCCGGCTAAGAAGCTCCTAACTTGGGATCACTAGAATTCGCTCATGCATTAAATACAACCATAAAAACCTTAGTACGCATTGGTTCATGTTTCTTAAGACGTTCAAGCAAGTTACCGTATAGGAGGTTAGCCAGTTTTCTTAAGCCTAACATCGATAAACAATCACCCAATACAATTAATAACACACTAATAACCAATAATCAATAGTTAGGTTTCATTAGATCTAAGCAAACACAAGATAAATCTAGCCTAGCATGTTAATTAAAAGACAAGAACAAGATATAATCAAACAACACATAGACATATTGATTGATTAAGTGATTACTTATCTTCAATTAAACATGGGAGATCCAAGGGTATGAAAACCCTTAAAAATGGCAGAAATTCGTCTTAGAGTTTCTCCTCACAAAGTTGCACACTAATGACTAAAAATTGCAAAACTATATATAGAACTTAGTAGCTGACGGCGTCACGTTATAGATCTTGACGCCGTCACCTCGCCGTGGCTAGGGTTCCCGGATGGTCTTCCTGACGCCGTCCCTCTTTAATCCTCCAAAATCATCCCTGGCTTATCAAGGCTTGACGCCGTCAGAATAGGGCTTGACGCCGTCTCTCTTTAGCTTAAACCGTGATGGCCTTGATCACCTTAAAGGGTGACGCCGTCAGACTCTGCATTGTAAAACTCTTTGGCGCGTCACGTGTATTTTGTCATATCCACCTCTTTTGCCAAGCCATGACGCCGTCAGGAGCAATCCTTGACGCCGTCAAGTGTACTTTTCCAGTAGCTTTGGAGACTTTGTCATTTTCTTCACTTTTATGCTCCAAAAACGTCCAAAATGCTTCCTTTTCCAGATTTCTTCTCCAAAGTACCTAAAATGACAAAAGAAACGATTTAGGGCAATATTTGATCAAATAAATACGATTTAGGGATTAAATGACCCCCTAAAAGCGGTACACTTTTTGCTTCATCATAAAGATTGTTTATTTGGTTACGTGAGTTGTTTACTCAAGACATGACTATTTGGTTGAAATATTTGTTTTCGTTATTTGAATGTGTTAAGTGATTATCTGTTGCTTATGTGATTATTTCTTCATAGACCTGATATGTTTTGGGGTAAGATTTATGCGAAACCTGTTTATTGATTTGACCTGAAATTGTGTTTGTGGTTATGAAACTGTTACACGAGCTGGCTAAGGTTATTGTTATATGTCTGCAATTGTGCGGAGTTATTGTTATGTGTGCCACAATAGTGCATGGTATTACTATACGGTGCACCTGTAGCAGATGATTGTTATGATATGAGACACTCCTTGAGTGCGGCTCATGACTTGGTTTATGTGACTTAGCCAACATAAAAAATAAATTTTGTGTGACACTATATGAGTGCACTATCTGTATGATTGATTATGGTTCAAGTTGTTTGATTATGGTTTTGTAGCGGATTTTGTTTTGGGAATTATGAATTTGGCAGTGTGAGCCTACATTATATTTGATCTGTTGGGAATGACTGTTTGAACTTGAAAACCTTTTGGTTCAACTATATAGTTTTAAACTAAAACTTATGAACTCACCAACCTAGTGTTGATACTTTTAGCGTGTATTCTCAAGTATAAGGCGATAGCAGACTGTTGATGGCGCTTGGCAAGGGGCATGGTCACAGACGACTCTGATAAATATTTGGGACCGCTTAAATCCTTTTATGGGCCTATACTTCCGCATTATTTTTGGATGATGTAAATTTTATACTTTTGATAATGAAATGTCTTCTAAACGGTAGTGGTAAAACCGTTTTTTGTATCGTGTGTTGTGATACCAATTGAGTAGCACCCCAATGACATGTATGTTTCCGCTGGACCCGATTTTGGGGGTGTTACATAATTCATTATATTTTTAAGGGTTTTTAAGTAATTTAACTAGGCATAAGCCCCTATAAGTCCCTTTCTATGGGCTTGGGCTTATAGAGGCTTTTGACTTATTTTATAAGCCATAAGCCTTCATAAGTTTGTGTGAAAAACAAGACTTATTTTATAAGCCGATTTATTTTAAAAGCCCAAGCCCTTCGCTAAACATAGCCTATCCTAAGAGTAATGGGTGTGGGTTTCGGGAAAAGGGTCTTCCCTCTAGGGAAAAAGTGAAATGCCTCACCCTACCTATCGGCAAAACAAAATGCTTTTCCTTCTCGGGACTATACTGCCGCATGATTTATTGTGAGTAGCAAGAGAGAATAATACTATTTTATTGTGAGTAGGAAGAGAGAAGAATAATATTTTATTGTAATGTACGTGTATATTTGTATTTTGAGGGTATTTTTAAATAATAAAAGTTAGAAAAAAATTTTTGGAAGAGAGAGAAGGTGTTGCAGTGGTTGTGGGAAGGATGAAGGAAAAATTTTTGGAGAGAGAAAAAGCTGCACCCTCTACCCTAATATTACAATGATTGGGAAGACCGTACACATATGGATGATATGGAGCTAGAAGGCTAGAAGACAAAAGAAAGGGGCAAGTTATTTGGACCCTCCCATAGGGAGGGTTTCCAATCATTGCACGCATTGTCGGTTTGTACGGTGTGCATCGCGGGTTGTATGGTTTGACCAGACCCTCCTGATGTGACAATATAGGGAGGGTTTGTATAACACAACCCCAAAAGAAAATGTTGGTCACTTTTGCATGTCAACAGTGAGACTTTCCTGTCATGTATTGAGTGGTCTTTAAACTCGTCATATGAGTAGGAATTAAAAACAAAAAGTGAGCCAAATAATCATTCTTGTCACTTTAAGCAATTTTGCGTTGTTTTTTCGTTAACCTAGTTATCTCAGGTTGTCACACCCCCAAAATCTGGATTGCAGCAGAATGGAATTCCGGGGGCGTGATGTTCATGGATAACAAAGTACAAGTCAATAAAGAATGACCTCTAAGTGAGTCATTTTAAAACAAGCGTTTGATTTAAACATAAACATTTTACAAAACATTAATATCAGAGTTCACCATCAAATGTAAGATTTTAATACATAACCAAACGCTAAATAATGCAAGAAAATCTTCATCATGATGTGCTTCCAAAATGTGACTCTAGAGTGCTCCATACATGGATGATTATTATCGTCTATTTACCTGAGAATACACGCTAAAAGGGGTCAACATAATTGTTGGTGAGTTCATAGGTTTAAGTAAACAAGTAAAGTGCGGACCACAAGATTTCAATAGCATGACAATCACAACAAATATAACATCATAGCCAAAAATAATATACAGTGCCCTAAGCTCATGACCCCGAAGCTCAACGAAATGGTATGCAATCAAGCATAATAATAATCAATGCCCCAATTAAGTGTTTGTCAGACACTCGGAAATAATCCGAATGATATGCGTCCGTTTGACAGGTTGGCGCGACCAACTCGGACGGGGGTGTCAACCCAAATAAATCTATTCATAACATCCGCGCTTACAAGTAATTAACGGTTCATGATTCGTGGGGACTTTAATGGCAATGCGGTAACTTAGGCAAAATAACGGTTTTAATACTTGTGTCCGAAAAATAAGCAATGTATTCCCACCCCGAGGGTTTAGAAATCATGTATAAATAATGTAAAAATCGGGGCTATGAAACTCACCTCAGTTATCAAGTCTCGATTAGTAATACAGTAAACTGGAAATAAAGGTCCGATACTCTAACCGCAACCTAAATAAATACCATGTCTTAGGTTTGAAAACAAGGTCGTGCATGCAAGTTCATACACTATAATATCACTTGTACATGTTTGTTGCAATATTTAACGTCAAAAATGTAGTTGCGTCAATGTGTCCTTTTATTTAGCAAAGTATCCTTTTTTAGAAAACGTAACTAGTTAATCTCGTGATTAAATTATAGTCGTCTTGTTAATAAGCATTTTTGAAAACCTCTAACGCGCCTAACAAGTATACATAACGTTCTACCATTTTTATTTACGTCATTTTAGCCAAAACCGACTCTGAAGTGTCCAAAATACACATTATAATGTTCCATCAGCTTTCTAATAGCCAAAAAATAGAGTAAATTTCAAAAATCGTCCCTGTGGTTTAACGGGTTTAACGGATTTCGTCCCTCGAAAGAATTTTTCTCGGATCCTCTCCCTGTGGTTTTTAACCCGTAACGTGTTTGGTCCCTCTGGCTAACGCTCGTTTAGTTATCCCGTTAAGTGGTGTCACGTGACCATCACGTGATGGGTATTTATGTAATTACACGTTTGGCGCTCTTTTGTGTAGTATAGATAGCGGGTTTAGGGATTGATAACACCATTTCACCCCCAAATTATTTCACCCACCCACAAAACACAACTGATTAAACCCTAAACCTACAAACTGTTAATCCCTAAAAAGATTAACAAAATCAAGAATGTTGTGTCAATGGAGGGTTCGAAAAAAGGGAGAAAAAGCAAACCCCTATGTAGATTATCGTAAGTGTTTCTCCATTAATAACATTTGGTTTTAATGATTAATATTGTAGTTGTAACTGTTATTTGGTTTTTTTTAACAGGTAAATTCCCTACAGTTTTTTGTCTTAAGATTTACCATGGAGGAGCCTTCACAAGTCCTCCTAAGATAAGGTACAAGGGTGGGAAGGTAAATTGGGTCGATGATATTGATGCTGATTTATTTTCTGTTGTTGAAGTAAGTACCATGATGAAAGAGTTAGGTTATGAAAATGCATCAATGGCCTATTATTATAAGAAACCTAACACTGATTTGGACAATGGCCTTACAAAGTTAGATATTGATAAAGATGTTTTGGATATGTTGAATTATGTTGATAAGTACAAGGTTATGGAAGTGTATGTTGACCACTCTGTTTCTAAGGAACCCAAAAGTGTTGATGATGGACTGGGTATTGGTCAGACCAATGAACCAAAAGATCATGACAGTTTAGGAGATGATGATAACGATGTAGAACTTGATGTAAGTGAGGATGAGTGGTTGAAGAATACATTAAAGAAGTTGCCTAGATTGTCTAAGAATGCTAAGAAGTCTAGTAAGAATGACTTAGGGCAGTCTAGTAGGAATGATAAGTCTAGTAGGAATGATAGCATAGTTCTAGAGGTTGATAAGGGTGGTGAAAATGCTAAGGAAGATGGTGCAGACATTTCAGATAGTGAACAAGGTTCAAATAGTGAAGAGGATTCAGATAGTGAAGAAGGTTCAAATAGTGATGACTCTGACTTCATAGTTGATGAAGAGCACATGATTTATGATGTGGAGGTTGATATGGATGAATTTAAGAGGAACACAGATGGCTAATGATAGGGTGATTAGTGATTACACTAAACAGTTTGCACAGCTAAGAGATTACTGTATGGCATTAAAAGAAAGGAATCCAAATACTACTATTAAGATTGAGGTGCAAAGGAATTCAGAGGACATAGGTAGGAATGAAAGAAAGTTCAAGAGGATATATGTATGTTTAGGTCCATTAAAGGATGGATTCAAGGCAGGTAAGAGAGATTTGTTGGGTCTAGATGGGTGTTTCATGTCTGGTCAATTCCCTGGTCAAATTTTGACTGCAGTTGGGGTAGATCCAAACAGTGGAATATACCCAGTTGCTTATGCAATAGTTGAGGCTGAAACTAAAGATTCTTGGAAGTGGTTCCTTGATTGTCTTGGGGATGATCTAGAGCTATTCAGAAACTCTAATTTCACATTTATATCAGATAGGCAGAAGGTATGCTTTCTATTAATCTTGTTAATGTTATTTCTATTTTTTTTTAAATTTGCAAATTGTCAACATGTTTCAGGGTGTGATACCTGCAATTGCTGAGACATTTCCAAGTGCAGAACATAGGTACTGTCTTAAACACATTTATGACAATATGAAACTATCTTGGAGAGGACAGATGTACAAGGAATTATTGTGGAGATGTGCAACTGCTACTACCATTCAGTTGTTTGATAAACAAATGGAAAAGATGAGAAGTCATAGCAAAGAGGCTTATGAATGGTTAAAGAAAATCCCACCACAACACTGGTCTAGGTCTCACTTTTCTGGTAAAATTTTACTTTTTTTAGCAAGACTTAACATATATATGACAGAATAATAACATTTTTTCTTATGATATTACAGGAAGGCCAAAATGTGACATCTTGTTAAACAACATGTGTGAGGTATTAAACAGGCAGCTTCTTGATGGAAGAGATAAACCAATCATAACTTGTTTGGAATTCATAAGAGAATACCTTATGAAAAGGATTGTCAATGTTCAGAAGGTTATTTCCAAGTGTGATGGACCTCTAACACCTCATGCTGCAAAATTGTTCAAGAATATTGTCAAAGATGTTGGGCAGTTAAAGGTAAGTATACAATATTTTGCAAAATTCATAGTAGAAAGTTAAACAATTGTTTAAAAAGGTAAGATAACTTGACATTCTTGTACTTGTTATAGGTTGTTTGGAATGGTGGTGACTGGTATCAGGCTACTTGTCCCTGGGGATCACAGTATGTAGTTAATATGAAAGACAGAGTTTGTAGTTGTAGAAAATGGGAAATTAGTGGGATGCCCTGCAAACATGCAGTTGCAGCCATATGGGATATGGCTAGCAATGGGATAGAAACAGAAATACCTGAGGCTTATTGTAATCCTTGTCATTGGTTGATAACATGGAAAGAGATGTATAGGTTTAAAATTAATCTTGTGGAAGGTCCTCATTCTTGGCCAAAATCAGATTCTGAAACTGTTATAGTCCCACCAGTGTATCACAAACAGATTGGAAGGCCAAGGAAAAAAAGGAGAAAGAGTGCAGCTGAACTTGCTGATGCAATGGAGAAAAGTGGAAAGCTTACAAGGGTAGGTAAGACTGTGACTTGCAAATTGTGTAAGCAGGTTGGTCACAACAAAAGGACCTGCAAATCTAAGAATAATGTTGGTGGTTCACAACAAGGATCACAGAAAGTTGATGGTGGTTCTCAAAATGTTTTTTCACCTGCTACAAACTATGGTGCCATGGGTTCACAGTCAACAAAAGATGGTGCCATTTTGTGAATCTTATGTCTGTCTTAATACTTTGGATGTTTAGTCTTTATGTTGTGTCTGCAATACCACTTAGGTATGCTGTGTCTTAAGACTTATGGTATTTTGGTATTATGTTTGTGGTGTCATTTTGTGAATTGGCTAAGACTTTGAAAGTCAATGGGTCGTATGTTCAAGAATTTGTGACTTTTATGAAACTGAATGTTATCTTGTTTTATTTGTTGTGTATATATCACAATTTGAGAGTGGTTTTTTCTTGTTTTATTTGTTTTATTTCATTATCACACACTGCTAATGTCTTTTGTTTACTATGCATGTCTCTACCTTTTGATGCTACTTTAACAGCTACTATGTAATCAAATATTGCATCTAAGTATGCTCCTTATGCAATCAAATATGCATCTAAGTATGCATGGTTTAATCTAGTAACATTTGTTTCTCAAGTTGAAACTGCAATTTTTCATTCATATTAAAGCCAAAATACAACTTGAAATACATCTTCACTGACTTGCTAAACTAGCCATTACCTAAAATACAACTTGTGAAACTAACCATTACCAAAATACAAACTTCTAACAAGCATAACCTACATCTTCAACACCAACTGATAAAGAAAGAAAAACACCCAACTGATAACCAACCACTTCTTCAGTCTTTTAGCTTCAACAGTTTTTCCATCAAGTTCTCCTTGTAGCCTATTCATTGAATTTAATAAACCTGGAATGATTTGGACAGCCCTAGGACACATAGGAGGATCATACCAATCTATTATCCCATGGCTTGCCACCTATTATTGAGAAAAATTAATTAGGTCAAATTAGGTCAAAAATTGGGGGTTTTTTTAATTCACACGAAATGTAAAAACTTACACTTTTCCCACAACAATAAAATCTTCTACCAGGGTTGTAATGAGTCCATGATGTTTTGATTATGGCTGGTGCTCCACATCGATTGCATCTCACCATGATTACTGAGGATGTGTTTGTGTGTTTAAATTTTAGTGTTTATGAAATGAAACACTGGTAACATATATATTTAAGTCAAGAAAAACGTGTAATTACATAAATACCCATCACGTGATGGTCACGTGACACCACTTAACGGGATAACTAAACGAGCATTAGCCAGAGGGACCAAACACGTTACGGGTTAAAAACCACGGGGAGAGGATCCGAGAAAAATTCTTTCGAGGGATGAAATCCGTTAAACCCGTTAAACTACAGGGACGATTTTTGAAATTTACTCCAAAAAATATAAGCTGTCAAAAGTTATATGTCGTTGTAACTTCTTTAGGCCATAACTTTCTCGTCTTAGCTCCAATTCTTAAGTTGTATATATCCCCGGGTTCGTGTTTAAGTATACTAACATGTTTTTAGTGTCTCGGCTAGCCTAGTTAACTTTTAGCATCAGTTTTTACCCTTTAAAATTTCCCAACAGCATCTACTTTTTCAGAAAATTCATTTTCGTCGCACAACTTAAAACTAACGTATCTTCTTCGTTATAAGTTCGTTTTAACTCATTCAAGCGGCTACGTTTTCGTTATAAAGTCTATTTTCTATATTTCTAGCCTAATCTTGTTACCAAGCTACTGATTTTTCTGTGGAAGGTCGAATGGGACAGCTCCCTTTCTAAAAGTGTCAAAAGATTTTTCCTAGCCTTCTAGTTATCAAAAACCGCTTAACGACAACTCCCAAACTAATCCTAGCTCTCCCACCAATTTCTCAACATGTTAATATTGATCTAGCAATAAACTTAGCAATATGAAAAGTTCACTTAATTATAAATAAAGCATTCACCAAGACTAGTTTAACTAACTTACTAGCTCATATGTTATGGTCTAATTTTTACATTTTGTTAAGATTTATAACCAACTAGTTTACTCATGATAGAATTTTTTTTTAAAACATAGCCATTAGTTAAAAGATTATTGTGGTTATAAGGTTTTATTAACATGTACAAAGTGATAACAAGTATATGCTGTTGTTCCCTTAGCACACCGAGTAAATAACAATTAAGTTAAACTAAGTGAGCTTACGACTGAGATCAATGCAAAGATTATTTCTAACAGTTATAATACGTGAATATAAAAACACAATATTTTTCAACGTTTAAATTCTTATTAGAAATAATTCCAAGAATCTATTACCCAAGTGTTTTGCGGAACAAACACTTGGGATTGAATAGACAAGGGTTTATGGTGTCTCCTATCGAAACTCAAGTTTTGCTTGAGTGGTAACAATATACCCACTGAGATATCTCAGTGAGTTGTATACTCTTTGTAGGAGAGAAGTTATTTTGTAAAAGTTCTAAGCTTTCAATATACAAAGCACACTTAACTTCTCTCCATCTGATCTATTTATACACAAGTAATCTAAGTATAAGTGATTAAAATATTACAAGTTGTTGAGGTAGCGTTTCTGACAATTACAAATAGTAATTGTCATTTCCAAGAACCAATAGGAAAGGGCTAATAAGACTTTGGGAGTTGTTGGCTGACACTCCATGACTTTTAGCCGCAATAGGGAAGGTTGGTATCTGACAAGAGAAGAGTGTTTGGTCTGATACTTTTATCTTCTCAGATCTTTCCCTTTTGTTCCCGCCTATTCTTCAGGCATTGGTTCCTCAGTCTTCAATCACTTTAATGTTGTTGAGGAGACTGGGGTTTAGTGAGTTCTTGTCCAACACTCACGGAACCATCATCTTCTTCTTCGGCTTAAGTTCTACTCAGGGAGTACCGCCTTCCTGAGAAGTGAATCCTTCTTCTTGAATTCGCCTTAAGCATCCTGAAGATGACTCACTGAGAGACTGTTCTCTCAGTGACTTGAATTGTTCTCGGTTTAAGTTAACACTTGGTTAATTTGTGTTCAAATCTTGTTTTAAGTATTCTTGGGTACTGACGAACCCAACAATCTCCCCCTATTTGAATATAAATTATTCCAAGTGTTTTGATCAGTAATGAGTGAGCTAATGACTTCTACTCATACTGAATGTACTAGAATGTAAATAAGGACACTGAAATAATAAAAACATCATCTTATTGATATTATTACAAGTCCTATCAAAACTAAGTACAAAAAGGTGGTGGTGGTAGTCAGGAAGATTCATCAGTTCAACTTAATCCCAAGGGCTTCAAGCTTAGGCTTCTTTGACTGCAGTTCTTGTTGGTTAGGGTGCTCTTGGATTTTCCTTTTCAGATCTTGACAAAACCTCGCATTTTCAGAAGTTTTGAGTGGGGAGGCCATCATTAGAAAGCCAAGCATGGCTTTGATCCCTGATAGATCAATATCACTCCATCTCTGAAAGGCTTGGTCATTGAACTCATCAATGAAGAACATACCTCTCTCAGGTTGTTCAATGACCATATTGTTCCTGAATGGAACACCTTCAGGGAGAGCCCTGTTACAGTCAAGACCAGGAACCTTGATCTCAGGCTCAGCTTCAATCTTCTTTCTCTTTCTTGAAGAAGACTGAGAAGGGGCAGGCTGTTCAGCTGAAGCAGGAAGAAGAGATGGAATACCAAGTTCCTGTGGTGCTGCTGTCAATCTTTCATACCTCAGGCTCAGGGACTTCAACAAACCAGGGACCACAACATTTGATTTTTTCGCTAATATTGGACCCAACTCATCCAATTCAGTGATCCCGAAGTCGGCGAATCTGAAGGGGGTATGAACATCAAAGTTTCTAATGTCAGCACCTCTGTAGATAGTTACAGTGGCAGGCGTGGTGTTTCGATGAATCTTGACATCAGTGATTGGTTCTGGTTTCAACCTGTTTGTCATGATCCACTGATATCTCTTAATCCTGTTTTTCCTGATCTCTTCAGTCCTTTTCATTCTTTCTTCCCTTCTTTTGCTGAGGGCAGCCATTTCAGCATTCTGAGCTTCCACAAAGCTCTTGCCACCTTTCCTTTTAGCAAGGTCTTTTGCCTCAATCCCAATCTTCTCAGCCTCTTCACTTGCAACCTGAATGAGAGCATGCTTGTTCTGCCTTTCATCTTCAGCAGCTTTCTTTGCTGCCTCCTCTTTCTCTATGTGAGCTTGAATTTTAGCATGAGTGAGAAGTTCCATTACCCCATTGATTTCATAAGGAACCCTGACTGGTTCATCAGGGTCTGGCCTTCTTTCCTTGGAGGCAGGCACCAAGATTGTGGGCTTAGGTTCAGTGGTTGTTAGAATGCCCTTTCCTTTGTCTTGGTGGGATGAAGATGTGGTGGCTTCAGGATTCTCCCCCTCAGTGTGAGAAGGAGGTTGTTCTTGTTCAGGTTGTGGAGGTTCTTCAGTGACATTCTCCCCCTCAACTGTTGCTTGACCCATAGTGAGAGCAAGAGTTGGTTTGCTCACTGAAGTTGAGGGAGCTTGACCTTTGAAGGCCTGATAAATCTCTGTCATCATGGACTTGATGTCTGAGGTGTCCTCCTGAAGAGTTGAGACCTTAGTCTCAAGAGAAGCCTGAGAAGCTTCTAATGCAGTCATCCTTGGCCTAAGATTCCAAGCCATGGAGGAAGAAGATGATGCTAAAGAAGCCATGTAGGACTCCATAAGACCTAGGGAAGATCAGATGGAGTCCACTGAAGAGTTGAGTCCCTGAAGATTTGAGGATCTCAGCACAGTTACCAGCTCAGTCAATTGATAAGTTTGTTGCTGGTAAGTTTCTAAAGCCTGAAGAACCTTTTTGTTTAGCTCAGGGTCATCTTTCACTGACTCTTGAATTATTTCAACGCTCTTTTGTAAGTTGCTGAGAGCCTCGTTGAGCAATTTTAAGTTGTAATCAAGATTCGTCAGGGAGAAGGAGATAGATGACATGTGCTCATTTTCATCATCATGATGAGCTTCCACTGATTCCTTCAGGTTTACATAATGAACAGCGGTTTCAGTGTGCTGGTCAAACATTTCTTCAGTCAGACCTTAGAAGAGAGCCTTGTTGGTCTTGAGCAGGAACTTGACCAATTGTCTCTCAGTGAGAGGAAGAGTGTTGTCATACTTGGTGAGGATGTTGTCAGTATCCGAAGAACCAGCAGCTTGAGGTTCTGATTCTTCACTTGGATATGGAGATGACTGATGTGATTGTTCAGGCTGTTCAGATTGTACATCAGTTTCCATATCCTCACCTGCCTCAAAAATTTCCTCTTCACTCTCTTCCCTGAGCTCTTCATCAGACTCAATAAGAGCCTGAAAGTCCCCCATGGACTCAATACCCTAAAATTCAACCGGCTCCTCTTTATAAAAAGACTCGCCTTTGGTTTGCCCAGGTCCTGACCCCGTTGTCATAATAACTGAGTGGGTTTGCTCAGCCTGACTAGCCATAATAACTAGTGTAATACCAGCCTGGCTTTTGGGGGCAGTTCCTGAGTGAATGGATCCGCCTGAGGGGTTGATGGGTTCCATATCAGCGGGTTGTTCCTTTCCCTCGGAGTCTTTGTCCCCCTTAGAACCTTCAACTACTGATGGGTGCTTTCCAGTAGTATCACTAGGCACTGATTGTGATGATTGATGGACCCTCTTCCCATCAGAATTGTACAGTCCTTTTGGTGATTTAGGATCCTTAACTCCCTGAGATCCTGAGTGTGATTGATCAGGAACGTTAGCAGGATGTGATTGTTTGTGGGTCCCCTTCCCAGTAGGATAATGCTGTCCTACTGAGGATTTAGGACCCTTTTCTCCCTCAGGCCCTGATTGTGATTTATCAGTTCCTTCATCGGGATGTGAGAGGTTGTGGGTCCCCTTCTCAGTGGAGTAGTGCTGCCCCACCGAGGATTTAGAACCCTTTTCTCCCTTAGGAACTGACTGTGATTTGTCAGTTCCTTCATGGGGATGTGAAATGGTGAATGTTCCTGATCCCTCAGACTTGTGTATGTCAGTGGGAACATGTGGAAAGGGTTTGCCCGAGGACACTGAGGATGATTGCTCAGTGCCCTCCGTTGGCCTTTGTTTTGTGGTCAGGAGGGTCTCTGTAGTGGGTGTCTCAGAGGTCTGGGCCACATTCAACCTCTTTTTAAGGTTTAGTTGGTTTTCGGCATCAGTCTCAGTGGCGAGTGATTTGGGTTTAACCACCTTACTGGACTGACCCTTCTTAGTCTTCTTCACCCTCTTTGTAGGTGAAGGTACTGGAGAAACAGCGTTCTCCCCCTGAATCACCTCCATCATATAGGTGGTCAGGGCAATGGGTGTTACCTCAGGGATGCCACTAGAAAAATTGGTCTTATGCAAGACGTCAGGCTTTGTGCCTTCGACGTTAGACCTTTCATAGTCAGAACCAAGAAGGTCCTGAAGCACACAGGAAATAAACCTAGGGTAAGACAAATGTTTTTGCCTAGATTTTCCTGAGAGCTTGGCAACGAGGTCTCGGAAGATTATTCCTCCGATATCAATCTTTGTACCCTCCAGTAGGCTGAACAACATCAATTGTTGTGATGAGTTCAATTGCTCCGTTGAGGATTTATTCCCCCCAAGGACCTGAATGAAAAATGTCATCAGGATCCTCCAGACTGGGTGGAACCAGGTTTTGACTAGTGGAGCCTTCTCCAATAAGGCTCCAGCAGACTGATCAGGATGTCTGAGGTCATGAGGTCCTAGAAGGATTAACTCATTTTTGACCTCTTGATCAGTGGGATTGGGCTCAAAAGCCTCAGCAAAATCAAGACCTGTGGCCTTGATGAAGGTGTTGTAATCCAGGGAAAGGGGTCTTTTCCCATTCATCACTGTGAATGTGATGATGGATTCTTTGGTGTCTTTTGGGCAAGTAGCCACAGCAGTACACCAGAATTCCCTCAGGTAGTCATGGTAGATGACTGAGGGGGTCTTGGTAAATGCCTTTGCAAGAAAACAGTTTTGAAGATATTTCATAATGTTCTTGTAGGCTGGGAACTTTTGTGGATAGGAAAAGTTTCCTACCACATTGTTCTTGGTGAGGTCTACACCCTCCAATGTGAAATCCACATTAGGGACGTATGTCACAGCTTTAGAAGAAGACATATTTGTTGGTAAGTCTGGTAACAAAGATGGTTTGGGATTTCTTAAAGCTAAGAACACACACTATTAGTTTTGAGAGAAAAAATGGGCAGAATTTGCTTAAAATTTCTAATAGACGTGTGTGTGTTCTTTTTTTTGGTTGGGGTATTTATAGAGAATTGAAGTGGAGGGTACTTTAGGCATTAAGCGGATTTAATTTATTCAAAAAGAATTATTGGAAACTGTTTTGAATAAAATGTTTTGGGATCCGCATTTAATGCCTACACTCCACTTTTCCCTGGTTTTGCGCAACAGTCAAGGTGAACAGTTGAGCAGTTCTGCAAAAGTGTAATTTACAGAGATGAGTCATCACATATCTGTAATGTGATTGGAGAGGCATTTAATGCCAAGTGGGAATGTGGTGGCCCAGAGGTGGAAGCCAGAAAGGCAAAAAGAACAAATATTCTTAAATTAAATATGAGTTCAGTTACCAACCTCGGACATTTACTAACTAAATACTTAGAGCATTTAAGTCAGTATTTAATGTCTCTTTTCAGGGCCCTGAATGACTTTTCATTCAGTGATGGTTTTTCAGGGACTTGGGATTAGTCACTGATTATTCAGGAATATGGAATGATTCCTGAGCTACAAGGATTCAGGAACTTGGGTTTAGTTCTTGAACCCTAAAGATTTCAGGAACTTGGGTTTAGTTCCTGAGGTTGAGGATTCAATGATTTTTTTTCACTGATGTACACATTGAGTCAGGGACCTGAGGTTTATTTTTTTTAATTGACACTTGGTTGGGAGAAATCAATCAGTGGACTGATTCTCTATATCCAGCATTCCTAATTCAGCTTTCAGTCTGGTGAAAGTTGGTTCATCCAATGGTTTGGTGAATATATCAGCTAACTGATATTCAGTAGGAATGAAGTGTAATTCAATGTCACCATTCATGACATGGTCCCTGATGAAATGATATCTAATATCAATGTGTTTTGTTCTCTGATGAAGAACAGGGTTGTTTGAGATTGCAATTGCACTTGTGTTATCACAAAAGATGGGTACCATCTTGTACTGAATTCCATAGTCACTGAGTTGACTTTTCATCCAGAGTACATTTGCACAGCAACTGGCTGCTGCAACATATTCAGCCTCAGCTGAGGACAAGGCAACTGATTGTTGCTTCTTAGCACTCCAACAGACTAGTTTCCCACCAAGAATTTGGCAAGAGCCTGAGGTGCTTTTTCTGTCCATGTTGCATCCAGCATAATCAGAGTCTGAGTATCCTTTAAGATCAAGGCCTGAGCAATTTGGATAATACAATCCAAGGTTTGGAGTACCTTTCAGGTACCTGAATATCCTTTTCACAGCTGTGATGTGTGATTCTCTTGGGTCAGATTGATATCTGGCACATAGACATACTGAGAATTGGATATCAGGCCTTGATGCAAGTAGATACATCAGTGATCCTATCATTCCTCTAAAGAGAGTTTGATTTACTGGTTTACCAGTGAGATCAGGACCAAGGTTGTTTGGGGGAACCTTGGGAGTCTTGACTGAGGCACAGTCACTGAGTTCATACTTTTTCAGTAGGTTCTTAACATACTTCTCTAGACTGATAGTGGTTCCTTTATCAGTCTGCTTGATCTGAAGACCAAGGAAGTAGGTTAATTCTCCCATCATGCTCATTTCAAATTGCTTAGCCATTAGTTTTTCAAATTGTTTGCAAAACTTGTAACTTGTTGAGCCAAAGATGATGTCATCAACATACACTTGTACTAGTATGACATCAGTATTTGTCTTATAGATAAACAATGTGTTGTCTATCTTACCTCTGACAAATTTGTTTTGGATCGGAAAGGATGAAAGAGTTTCATACCATGCCCTGGGAGCTTGTTTCAGTCGATAAAGGGCTTTATTAAGCTTACAGACATGATCAGGAAACTCATGGCTTTCAAATCCAGGAGGTTGCTGAGCATAAACTTCTTCTTTCAGTGAACCATTTAAGAATGCACTTTTAACATCCATTTGGTACACCTTGAAGTTCATGTATGTAGCAAAAGCAAGGAAGATCCTGATGGCTTCCATCCTTGCTACTGGTGCAAATGTTTCTTCATAGTCAATGCCTTCTTGTTGATTATAGCCTTTGGCTACAAGTCTGGCTTTGTTTTTAATGACTATGCCATTTTCATCAGTTTTGTTTTTGAATACCCATTTCATGCCAATGACTGAGACATCCTCAGGACATTTGACCAAGGTCATTACCTTGTTTCTGTCAAATTGTTCCAGTTCATCATGCATGGCCTGAACCCAACATGGATGTGTAAGTGCTTCTTTAACACTTTTGGGTTCAATTGTGGAAATGAAGTCCACAAATAGGCATTCATTGGCTGAGGCTGCTCTTAGACTAGCAGCCATGCTCCTGGTGAGCATGCCTTCAGTAGGCTCTCCAATAATATTGACAAGTTCTATGTCCTGAGACCTAGTCCAACTTTCCTGAGGTCCTGGATACTGATTTGAACTTGTGGAGGCCTGATTGGGTGGAGGGGTTGGTTCTGGAGTAGACACATGATCATTGATTGGATCTTGAGTGTCTACCTGATCACTGAGATTGTTTGGTTCTTGAGTATTTTGAACAGACTGATTAATTACATCAGTGTTTGCATGTGCCTCAACAAACTCAGTGATGGTTGGGTTAGGTAGGTTGTGAGGGATTATGTAATAGGAGATGTTAGCATCATCTTGATACTGAGTGGAAGGATTGTTTTCAGGAAGATATTCATCAGGAGGATATCTTGAAGAGTTATCAATTCATATCTCTTCTACTGAGGCAGTTGAGAACCTGATTGCATCAGTGCTCTCATCAAAGGTAACATGAAATGTTTCCTTAGTCTGCTGTCTCCTAGTGTTGAACACTCTGAAGGCTTTTGAGACAAGTGAGTATCCCAGGAAGTATCCATCATTAGCTTTTGCATCAAATTTCCCTAAGTGATCCTTGTGATTATGAATAAACACAGGACACCCAAAGACATGAAAGTAGCTGATGTCATGGATTCTTCCTTTGAATAACTCATATGGGGTTTTCCCATGTCTCTTGAAAATGATGGATCTATTTTGTGTATAACAGGCAGTTTTGACTGCATCAGTCCAAAAATGTTTGGAAAGGACTGATCCAATTAGCATTGTCCTAGCAGCTTCAATGAGTGTTCTATTTTTCCTTTCAGTAACACCATTTTGTTCAGGTGTGTATGGAGAGGAAAAGTTTTGGGAGATACCTTTCTCATCACAGAAACATTCAAGTTCATAATTTTTGAACTCAGTCCCATTGTCAGTTCTAATCTGTTTGACCTTAATGTCATTTTGATTTTCAATGTTCCTGACAAAGGACATGATTGTTTCAGCTGCCTGACTCTTTTTAATCAGGAAGAATACCCAAGTGTATCTAGAGTATTCATCCACTATGACCAGAGTATACTTCTCATGGTTAATAGACCTTGGACTGACAGGTCCAAATAGATCCATATGGAGAAGATGTAGGCAGTTCCTGATGGAAAAGTTGGTTTTGGTTTTAAATGATGCTCTGTGATGTTTACCTTTTTCACAAGCTGAGCATGGTTTATCCTTTGAAAACACAAGTGATGGTAAGCCAAGGACCTTGTTTTGTTTTACAAGATTGTTTATGTTTTTAAAGTTCAGGTGGGTGAGTCTCTTATGCCAAAGCCAGTTGAGTGTATCAGTGGCCTTAGCAAAGAGACAAGTTCCATCCTGAGTTAGACTGGACATGTCTAATACATAAACATCTTGTCTTCTTGGTGCAATGAGGACAATTTCCTTATTTGCATTGAAGATGGTTCCTTGCTTATCATCAAACTAAACTATGTATTTTGCATCACATAGTTGACTGATACTGATCAGATTGTACTTAAGACCATTTACATAAGCTATCCTAGTAAAGACAATACCATTGCAGTTTACTGAACCATAACCTTCAGTGAGACATGATGAATTATCAGCAAATATCACTTTGGGTCCTGGTTCTTCCACATATTTGTGCAGACACTCCTTAACACCAGTCATGCTCCTTGAACATCCACTGTCTAGATGCCAAACAGGATCCCTGGCATGCCTCTGCACAAATAGTAAACTGGGTCAGTTCTTTCTAGGACTCAATTTCATGGAGGGTTTGGTATTGTAGGTCTTTATGAAAGTATTAATCGATTCATGGTCAGTGGTTGAGTGGATTGAGCTACCACATGTTTTACATTTTGTCGCAGGGGTGGCCTCAGTAGTCTAGGAGGATTGTTTATTCATTTCTCTTCTTGACTGAATGACCCTCTCTTTTCCTGAGGATTTCTAAGTGGAACTTCTACTAGATTCACAGTGTTTGTCAATTTGACAATCCTCAGGATGATGGTCATTGAATCCACACAATGGGCCAGGTGGAAAAGGCTTGGCCTTTTGCTTCTGTTTCTGCTTAGAATCAGAAGGGTAGTTCAGTCACTGAGCCTTAAGTCCTGAATAGTTTGACATGACTGAGCATTTTTTATGATTAGAGGTCCTGTGATCTTTCTTTTTGCAAATCATGCAATAAAGGACTCTATAGCAATCATCAGTGAGATGATTTGTATAGTTGCACAGTTCACATCTTTTCAGGGGTTTTGTGGGTTTGGGTTTGGTCTTTGAGGAAGCTGGTTTTTGTTCCTTCTTGGATTGAGAAGGTTTCTCAGAAGATGCAATCTTCTCTCCCAGTTTTCTGACCATTTCAGCCAACTGATCAAATTTTGAATCAGGGCTTTGGGTTGTTACTTCAGAAGGGACTGAAGTTGATGAGTCATCAGTATTTACAGAGACATCAAGGGTTGGTCTCTTCAGGATGGTTGTTCCCTTTCCTGATCTCTCCTTTGGAGAGTGTGGTGAGAAGACCATTGATGGGAGGCCTAAGTTAGGTGCAGCACCCTGAAGGGTATTCAGTGGAGGAAGTGGTGGGTATGATTCTGATTCAGACTCATTCACAGACTCAGTATTACTAAGTTGTTCAGTGAGTTCAAGCTTACTGAGTTGTTCAGTAAGTCCAAGCATATTTTTCAAGGCCTGACTTTCAGGAAGCAAGATCTTTCCAGTCTCAAAGTTTGGTAACTTACTGACTGGGTTGTCCCTGACAATCCAGTCATCAGACTTGGGAAGCATTTCTTGCTCAAAAGATATGCCAGCTGGAATAAAGTTTAGTTCACTGTGACTTACATTGGGATCAACCATAAGAGGATTAATTCCAATGGTTTTCTGAGAGATTAATCCCACAGTGTCAAAAACCTTGGGGTTCTTCTTGGTCCAACTTTGGATGACAACCTTTTCTTTGTTAAGTTCAGTTTGTAGGGCTTGGTTTTGTTTCAAAATCTCAGTGTTCTGAATTTGTAGAGTTATAGTTTCTAGTTTGGCTTGCTTTAGTACAAGCAGTTCATCTCTACATTTATTCAATTCTGACACAATATTGTTATATTTTGAAAACAGGTTAAGCCTTTGTTCCTCAACAAACTTTAGATCAACACAAATATAATTCATGTAAGACTGCCAATCAGAATCATCATCCATAGAAAGTAAAGTATTTACCTTCTTCATGGTGATGTTGACCCACTCTCCATTCCTAGCATGGCTTTTTCCCACAGCCACCTGATCCTCTTCAGAAAGTGCCATCAGTGCACTAACTCTTATTTCCTCATCTGAGGAAACCTCTTCTTCATCCTAATCATATGCTTCAGCTACTAATACCTTGTTCTTTGTCTGAATAGGTTTGGATGTTTGAGTAGCCTGAGACAATATGGGGTTAGTTTCAAGAAGTGCAAGTTTAGCTTTGATTTTCCTATATTTTGTTTCAAAATCCTTTTGACCCTTGTTTTGAAATTGTTGGGTGGACTGAAACATTTTAGGTTGAAACTTGCTAGTTCCTGAGGAACTGTTTCCTGGAAATTTGTAAGAGGGTTCTGAGATGGTTTTAGAATAACAGTCCCTAGCAAAATGACCCTTTTTACCACATTTAAAGCATTCAGTGGTCTCATTTGCTTTTGGTTTTGTAAAGTTGGACTGATTTCTTTTGATGAAACGTCTTGAACTAGCAAGGAGTGCCCTTTCTTGGAATTCCAAGTTCAAGTCGTTCAGGTACTCCTCACCAGTCCTTTCATCAATTTCATCTTCAGAATCCTCTTGAGAATCCTGCACAACACCATTAGAATAGAAAGCAGTTGATATGGGTGTGGAGGTTAAGGCCTTTTTGGACTCAAGAGCTTTTGAGTCAGGGTATCTCCTTGAGATCAAGTTGTCTTCATAGACAAACTTCCCATAAATTTCAGGGAGCTCAAGGGTCTGAATGTGGTTAGCATTCCTCAGGCCTTGTGAGAAGCTGAGCCACTTCTCAGGGAGACTGTTGACAAAGCCAACATTAGTTTCATGCTTAGATAAAGTTACACCATCATTTGATAGCTCATTTATCAAAGTCTTGTATCTGGTGTAGGTCTGAGAGAGACTTTCAGAGTCCTTTGCCCTGAAAGTATTGTACTCAAGTTTAAGGTCCATGACCCTATTTTCCTTGGTATCTGAGGGACCCTCAAAGCTATTTACCAAGTCATCCCAAGTTTGCTTGGCTGTAGAACAGTTGATGACTGATTCCATTATATCGTCAGAAAGACATGATATAAGGATGCTTTTCAGGCGATGGTCCTGATTGACCACCTTCCTCTCATCTATGGTCCATTGAGCTTCAGGCTTAATAAGCCCTACAGCTGTTTTTGGGACAAATGGGCCATCCTTGATACAAGCGATGTAGTAGGGTTCTATCCCAGTTAAATAACAAATCATACGTTTTTTCCATTTGTTGAATTTTCCAGCCTTAAGTCTGGGTGCTACAGCAGAATAGCTGCCACCCTTTTTATCGACTAACTGGGGTACATTGGTATCAGTCATTTTAGGATCTTGGTTTTAAAAACCTGGAGCTCTTTGGGTTTTTGAAAGGTTTTATAAACCAGAGGCTCTGATACCACTTGTTGTTCCCTTAGCAGACCGAGTAAATAACAATTAAGTTAAACTAAGTGAGCTTATGACTGAGATCAATGCAAAGATTATTTCTAACAGTTATAATACGTGAATATAAAAACACAATATTTTCAATGTTTAAATTCTTATTAGAAATAATTCCAAGAATCTATTACCCAAGTGTTTTGCGGAACAAACACTTGGGATTGAATAGACAAAGGTTTATGGTGTCTCCTATCGAAACTCAAGTTTTGCTTGAGTGGTAACAATATACCCACTGAGCTATCTCAGTGAGTTGTATACTCTTTGTAGGAGAGAAGTTACTTTGTAAAAGTTCTAAGCTTTCAATATACAAAGCACACTTAACTTCTCTCCATCTGATCTATTTATACACAAGTAATCTAAGTATAAGTGATTAAAATATTACAAGTTGTTGAGGTAGCGTGTCTGACAATTACAAATAGTAATTGTCATTTCCAAGAACCAATAGGAAAGGGCTAATAAGACTTTGGGAGTTGTTGGCTGACACTCCATGACTTTTAGCCGCAATAGGGAAGGTTGGTATCTGACAAGAGAAGAGTGTTTGGTCTGACACTTTTATCTTCTCAGATCTTTCCCTTTTGTTCCCGCCTATTCTTCAGGCATTGGTTCCTCAGTCTTCAATCATTTTAATGTTGTTGAGGAGACTGGGGTTCAGTGAGTTCTTGTCCAACACTCACTGAACCATCATCTTCTTCTTCAGCTTAAGTTCTACTCAGGGAGTACCGCCTTCCTGAGAAGTGAATCCTTCTTCTTGAATTCGCCTTAAGCATCCTGAAGATGACTCACTGAGAGACTGTTCTCTCAGTGACTTGAATTGTTCTCGGTTTAAGTTAACACTTGGTTAATTTGTGTTCAAATCTTGTTTTAAGTATTCTTGGGTACTGACGAACCCAACATATGCACTTGAGACTAAATATCATGACATAAGGAGTATGAAATTTATCAATATAAAGTTTACTTACTTAGGGAGATTAATGTGATGAGAAGGCAATATAGTTGATTAACCCAAAATTAGTGCTTCCAAAACCCTTACTAGTATATCCAAATTATACTTGATCTTAACCAAACAAGTTATTTTCTTCCCTTGCTCCCTTAGGTGGATCGAATGGATGAGTAAGTGAGTGTGTGATGTATTTTTTTTTCTTCCTAGCTAGTTACTTAATATATGTATGTATATATACTAGGAGACTTTCAAACTTAGAATAGTTAGTCAAAAATTATCATTTGGATAGGTGTTTATGGTTGCGCCGATTGGGGGCTAGAAGGGGGGGGGGACAAATTGGTGGTCAAGCCACCAAAACTTGGTCTTGACATCTCCATGTTTTGAGGTTGAATGTTTGGTAATTAATGGTAAGTATTATTTGTCTAGTAATTATTATAGAACAAGAGGGGGGCGGCAACATGGGTAAATTAGGAGTAGAAGAGTTAATTTGGTACAAAGATGTATATATTGTATGTATTGGGTGTTAAAAATAGGTATTGGTTATCGGTTTAGTGATTAACGTAAGTTATATGTAATTAAACGTAAGGAATAAAGAAATTACATTAGGCGTAAGGAAATATTTTTGGAACTTTGGTAATAATTTAGGAAGTATAAAAATGTGTTAAAAATAATCTTTAGGAGTATTGGCTATATCGGGTGTTAAATTTAAATTGCGAATAGCGTTTGTTCAATTAACAATCGTAAGTAAATAAAGAAAAGGAAATTGTTTTATGGTTTAAAATTTTGAACCGGAGTAGGAGCAAGGTGTTGGAATGTTGTGAACTAAATATAGCCTAAGTCCTTTTAAATTTTCGTTGATTCAAGTAAAAAGTTATATGTAAATTGTTCTCAAGTAAACGTCAAGAAAAGAAATTTGAGTTTATTGAATAGTATTGACCTGTAAAATAGCGGGTTATCATACAGGCCCGTTTGGTTGGGGTGTGGGATTTGGATTTTGGTATGTGAGATGATAAATGATGTTTAGTTGGTAAAGTAATACTTTGAAACCTGTAGGGCCCACTACTTTTTCATTCCACTCAAGTATGGTGGGTTTTATGTAAAACTCGTGAGACACATTGTACCTCTCCCACAACCTTTTTTTTTTATTAAAATATTATATTTAAATACAATTTAATTATTATATCAATTAAAATATATTTTTTCTCTCTTAATTTTCATTCCTCACAAAACCAAATTTAAATCCGAATCCAAACCCATTTATAAACAAAACAGGCCCTCAATGTCGTTTGTCTCAAGTTTGAACACTTTTCGGTAAAAAAAAAAAAAAAAAAAAAAAAAAAAAAAAAAAATGAACACTTTTCTGCTCAAGGACTAACAACTTGATTATCCGTTCTCAACATTTTTGGTTACAATCGACATGTCATTATTTATGTCTTCAAGTTAGTATTTAGGATCGTCTAATTTTGTTGAGGCGACTTTCTTTGAACTCTAATATTTAACAATCATCAAAATTACAATTAAACAAGTACAACTATCCACGTACAAAAAAAGCCCAATGTCCCATAAAAATAGGGTTTAGCATGGTTTGGTTTGACTATATTATAGGATAAAATCTAAACCAAACCCAAAATTTTGGTTTTTGCTTTCTAAAAACCTTTCGGTTTCGGTTTTATCTAGGTTCGGTTTTTCAGTTTCTGTTTGGTTATCAAGGTTTGGTCTTTTCAAGATCAAATTTTTTATGCATCATAAATTAACATTTTCAAGTTACAACAATAAATAAACACACATTAATAACAGTAAAAAAAACTAATGACCATAAAGAAAATGCTATAAGATAATTGTTTATGTTTCATAAATTGACACGATAGTAAAATTAAAATCTAATTACCACAAAAAATCATATAAGAAATTGTTTATTTATGCGTTATAAATGACACATTCAATAAGTAATACTCCCTCCGTCCCACTATAAGTGTCCACAATGGTATCTTTGCTTGTCCCATATTAAGTGTCCAGAGAATATTTTCAACCAATGAGAAGATAGTTTAGTGGGTAATAGTGATATTTAATTGGTGGAGAGTGTAGTTGGCCCCACTTTCCTAAAACTTTGTGCAAATGAAAAGTGGACACTTATAGTGGGACGGAGGGAGTATCTATTAAAGTGTTTTAAGATAATATATATTTTGTCGGTCCGGTTTTAATCACTTTAGTTTTTATGCTAAAACTAAATTGAACCGTAAACTTTGGTTTTTCAAATACAAAAATCAAACCATCAATTTTTCAGTCGTTTCTGATTTCTCGATTTTTTCAAATTTTCGATTTCGTGCACGCCTCTACATAAAAGGTCGAAAATTCTAACACATCCAATTTGTTTTTAAACAAGTTATGTCACGACAAAATAATCATTTACAAAAATAATACAAAAAGCCATGGATATATATCACACAAGAGAATCTTCCGTACAGTTCCAAATCAACGGCTTGAAACTTCTAGATCAAATACGGGATCACTATCCGCCTAAAAATATCTCACTAGCCTAACCCATCAACCAATAACCACACCGCACGTAACCAAAATTCCAGATCCTTCCATACCCCCCCTTTTAAACACTCCAAGAAAAAAAATTCAGTTTTCACAATTTTATTTTTCAGTTTTCACACATTAATCACACCTCCAAAAACACACACACACTAATTTCACCTTCAAAAACACACACAATGTCTTCCGATCGTGAAAGAGAAGCAGCAACACTCGCCGCTATGCTCCACCACTTCTTCACCTTGACCCGACCCCAACCCGACCGGATCATTGTCTTCGACATGCGCTCACAGTCACTCTTCGTCCTGGGCGGCGAGAAAGACGATGGGGAGCCTCCGGCGAGCAAGGCGGCGATTGAGAAGATGCCGACTGTTGAGATAAAGTGCAAGGAGGAGATTGAGAAGATGTGTGAAAGTACAGGGACTGAATGTGTGATTTGCATGGAAGATTGGGGTGTTGGTGACGTTGTGAAAGAGATGCCATGTCAGCATAAGTTTCATGGTGGTTGTGTTGAAAAGTGGTTGAAGATTCATGCCACGTGTCCTGTTTGTAGGTGTAAGATGATGGAAGAGGATGAGAAGAAGTCAGGGGGTGAAAGTGACAATGGTGAAATTAGGAGTGAGGTTTGGGTAAGTTTTGGAGGTGGAAATTGAGGGGGTGAGAGTGGAAATAGTTAAAGTAGGAGGGTGGTTTTGGTAACTTTTGGGGTGTGTGGGTTTTTGGGGGAAAGTTTTGTATAAAAGAGAGATATGATGGTTAAAAAAAAGTTGGGATTAGTTAGTTAGTTTGTTAATTTTTTTGTTTGTTGGTAGTTACTAGTTAGTTTGTTGATCAGAATGGATGCAATGAGTTCAACATTTTAATTGAATGAAAAGGGTTCGAGATTGTAGTTAAATTTTGCGATTATGCGTTTAGTTTTGTTACGAGTATTCTATATTTTGATAAAATTGTTTGGATGATATGGCTTTGTCTTGAGTTTTTGATGCTTTTGATGGTATGATTTGCAAAATGCATAGTGTTACTGTTTTATTAGTTTGGCTGAATGGTTGTTTGATTGTGAAATATAGCCTTTTGACCAAGTTATATATTGTTACGTAATGTAAAACAATAACATCGAGTTACAAACATACGGATTTTAGAAAACAACGAGTAAAATAGCCCGCGCGATGCTGCGGTGTGTACGTTTTATTGCTATATTTTTATTTAGTTAAAAGTTTATAACTTTGTTATGTATGTTTTTTTTTAGTAAAACAACTAAAAAGTAAAGAAAACTATTGCCACTTTTTAAGGCATTTAAACTTCAAAAACAGAGACGGTCGCTGTAAAAACTTGAGGGTGCTGCACTAATCTCCAAGCAGCCCTTCCATTCTTGCCCTGGCTTCAAAGTAATCAAATTTGCAACCATCGCACCATCAACACAAACCATCCGTTTGTATTCATCATATCCCATATCTGTCGTTGCTTTTGCCTTTTTGTCCCAAGGATTCCATACCACTAAACACACAACAATAAACCAAAAGACTCAGCAGCGGATTAACATTTGACACATTAAGTGAAACACAATATAGTTGATGAATACGTAATGAGCAATCAATGTTACCAACATCTGAGAGGCCTTCCCTTCTTATCACATATGTACGCTTCCTTTCATGGTCAATTACAGCAACAATATTTGGAGACCCAAGATACACTCGATCAAACTGAAATATCACATAGAACCAACATGAACGTTATTCAAATTGGCATTAAAATGCAACTGAAATGAGAAGTTACTAACAATTGAGATTTACCTCTGCTTCAAAGGTAATGGCGTTTCCTTGTTCAGTAGACCGTTCTTTTGAACAAAGGTTGTCCAAGTAGTCCATTGTTTCAACCCCTTCAATCCTCACTTCGCTGTCATATAACATCACATTGTAGTGAAAGTCATTTTTGCATTTATGGAGAGCCAATATTGAAAAGTTATGGTTAAAAAAGCTGAATACTTTATTGATACCTGATGTCAGAAACTGATAGATAAGAGTGATAAGCAAATGAGAAGCTAAAAGGCTTCCCATTAATGTTCCAGACTCTGGATGTTAAGGTCAGGTTGCCATTCAATCCAAGGCAGACTCTAAGACGAAGCTCAAAGTTGAAAAAAATGATCTCAATAAGCCACACGTGCCAATAAAAAAAAGGAATTGTGGTCCAAAATGATATCATAAATGGTTCACAAAAACTGAAAATAAATTAGAACCTGTGAGGCCAACTCTTGAGGTCTTCTTCGGATGGTTTCAGTAGCAAATCAATAAACGAACTCCCATCTGAAGATTTAGCAGGAAGTGGTGGAGGAGCTTCATCGACAATGCAGAGTATGTTTCTGGCAAATCCTTGTTGCTCAAGTGAACCACAATTACTCTGGATTGTCGATGAAGCTCACAAAGAGGTATATGTATAAGGGGTGTTTGGGGCTGCTGGCAAACAGCAGCTTTAAAGGGGCGAGTGGGACGTTTCAAGTGAGTGTTCACGGTTGTTGCAAAGCTGCTGTTATGTACAACCGTCGCCCATATTCCTTCTGCTATTCATGGATTGCATTTGCCGTTGTCTCGATCAGTGAACAAACCGTGATAGAAGGAAAATAATTCGTTTAGGTTGATAATGAGATAGTTATAAGATTTTGAGGCACTGAACCTGCAGACACACCAGTTGTTGTCGGTCTCTGTGGCCGCCGTTGGTGTAAAAGAACATGGCCGCTGCCTGATTCGCCATGGGCAGCTGATGTTGCTGTACGTGTACCAGCAGGTCGATGCGCGACTGCTGCAAGTTTCATGAAAAGATGGCAACAAACTCGTTAGTGACCAATGTATTTGCACATTGACAAATATGTATAATATATGAGGAGCTGACTTTTAATGTTATTTTTGTTCTTGTAAAAAAAATATGAACATTAAGTATCTATAGTTCTGTAAAATTTGAATAAGAAAGTGTTTGCGGGTCAATGCAATCTATACCAGCCCATTTAAACCCGTACTAAAAAGTGACATGTCTCACATGTACTAAAAGGTGCTCCGTATAAGAAATCTAACTTCCTATGTTAACAATCTGAAATGAGAAAGAAATACTAAAGATTTATGAAAACCACCTGAACAAACTTGGTAAATCGACACTGAGGGGACATCCATTGTATAAAGCCACAGAACCTCCATTAATCTGCAGCTGCCTTATAAGGTGATGTAAGTCTCCATTTCCTGTAAAATTTTATTTGTAAATTTAGAAACGAAATTCCATTCTGTACCAAGATTTAAGATATAACTACTGTGATTGAAAGTCGAATCTGCACAAAACTCGATTCTTCTAACATCCTTGCCATGAAAGTGAAGGGTAACATTTAACACAACTAAGTTATATCATGACACCGAAAAGAAACTACATTACAGGCACATTTTTTTTAATTATACTCTTTATGATTATCGATATCACATCAATTGCATTTAGCGAGAGTGAAAGTAACCAACAAAAGGGAGATACAGCAAATGTTTAGCAATTTAGTCACTAACGATATTATATAGAATATAATAATATTTGAATCAAAATACTATCTGATTGAGGTTAAACCTACATAACTCATTTGAGTATAAGAGCTTAAGTACATATGATAATACATCCATAACAATAGCAGAGGGATGTGAAACATAAGCAGCAAAATATCAATAAATGCATCAATTTAGTGTTCCTAATTGTATTCTCAAAATTGATAATATGTTAACTCACCTTAAGAATAAACTCGTTTCTTTTGTTTCTGTGCTTTCCATTTCTTGAGAAAAACCCTACTCTCTCTTTCACTGAGGTAGTGCATCATTTGAGGTTGTTGATTGCGAATTTGGTGCATGTGATTGGCCTACAAAGGTAGAAAATAGAGAATAGGTGAGGTTACTTGAGATAGAATAAAAGCGGAAAGAAATAACAAATAATAAATTAGATTGGAGGTATCTGAAGGTGCACCTGTATGACACGCACTACAGTGTCGCACAGCCGAATCCGCTGTTCGGGAGGCGACCGTGCACGTTTGCTCTGAACCAACAACAAACATATAATAAAGTACATAAGGTACAACAACATGTTGCATATACGTATATCCTTAAGAGTGAACACATGAATAGTTATAATACCTTGTGTGCGCCTGCGGCGGTAGTGGCTGGTAGTTGTAACACGTGGTGGAAAATAACTTTCACTTACTGCATCAACTGCAAAAAGTACAAAAAAATAGCAGAAGTCAAATGGCGAATGATCATCTGATAAGTATAGCTACGAAAGTCGCTTATAAGAAACGATAAGGACATAAAATAAAAAAAAGATACCTGACAGTTGTTTAGACACGACTGCTGCAGCAGACACGCCTGCCTTTTTTTTTTCCCATCATCTTGTTTTATAAAAATCTGCAGTTACACATCAAAAACTTACAAAACATTTTCAAAGAAATGTAGAATAACACAAATATCTGATAAGTTAAAGGAGAGATCTTCACGGAGAACTTACTAAAACATTTTGAAAGAAATCTGTTTTCTCGGTGATAAAACTGATGCGTATTTTTTTTCCCATCATCTCGTTTTATAAAAATCTGCAGCCATCATAGGAGCATTCTCCCATGCACATGTGATGATTTGAAGTTGGTTAAACTCTCTTGTAAAACCTCGGGTTATGCTGCCACTTCTGCAAAACACCATATACTAAAACACATCATGAACATGTAAAACTGTAAATTAAACACCGAAGGCATTGTTTAGTGACAACTGAAACTTACCCCATCCCACCAAGCGGAACCCCATGGTACAGTAAACAACCCTTAAGATTGCAGTCTCTTTTACAAAAGGTAGCAGCATTACCTTTTCTTTCATTTACTACATGATATCATTCCTAAGAGAAGGTACAGTAAAATGAGAACAATAAAATAGGGAGAAAAAAATGGGAAAATTTCATTTACCTTGAGTTTCAGCTCAGCTGATCCCATACATATAGTATCCGCATGACGGACCAATAAAGTAGCAGCCGAGACTTCCTGCGGCAAACGATGACCAGAACACTGTTAGTGATTTTTTATTGTAAAACAACAACAAAATATCAATCACAAAGTCAGTAAAAACAAAGCTGATAAGCCCACATATAATTTTAAACAAACACCCCCTAACAATTCTTAACTTAAAAAACCCATAAATAAAAACCCTTAATTTATATCCCACATACATAATAAGTAAATAACTAAACCCAGATTTACAAAAAAATAAATAAAGCCACCAAAAACATAAACAATTAATGAATTACCGATTCAGTAATAGAAAGGATATCAATAGAAAGAGAACAAATACTGCTGCTTTGCTCGCAGAGAATTTCGCCTGCTTCAGCAACCATCTTTAATGAATTATTAGTATTGTTGTTGTTGGATAATATCATTAAAAATTGAAGATTGATTGATTGATTGGGTTAGTAATAACAAATGGCTAAAACAAAGAGAGATGAGATAAAGAGTTGGGTGAGATCTTTGTGATTGGGTGTGTGTTTGTTAACTTATCTGGTGGGAAGAAGAAGAGTCGAGAGAGACAGAGACAAAGATGAAAAGGGTGTGTGTTTAGAAGAATCGAGAGAGACAGAGATGAAAAGGGTTGCCATTTGACTTCTACACTGGCTACAGTATTCTGATGAATGGTATTAGTATTCATTAGCATTGAACAGTAAAATGCCAAATGTTTGTTAGCCAACGAGGTTTTGCCAAAATATGAGGTTAAGACTAAGGTGGGCTAATATCACTGTCTCAACGAATAGGGAAGCAAATTATAGAATGCTAAACGCTTTTAAGATTAGTAATAAGTGTCACATCATAAACCATTATTAGTATATATATAATGTTATATTGTTATGTAATGTTATATTCAGAACGTATATTTAACAATGCATACAACCATCACTTTTTCTAAACCCAATATAACCAAAGCACATGGAAACACACTTTCTTTCAAGAGTTTCGAGTTATGAGCCTAGTAACTCAATCTAATACTCACATCAAAATGAAACTTGTTATAATTACGAGGTGTAAAGCCTCGCGCTTTGCCGCGGGATGTTCAAATATAAAATTATTGATTTCCGTTGCGACTCTCCGCTAAGCACAAGGGCATAACTATGTAACGGATTAATAACCTCAAAGATTTTTTTATTTTTTATTTTTTTTTTTTTTTTGTTAGTTTTGTGATGGAAAATGTGCTTATGTTGGCATTTCGTTGCAAAGTTAAGTAACGGCCGTTAGTAGGACTAACTATGTAACGGACATCTAACATAATGACCGATTATGTAAATTCTATGACATCGTTAGTCCCCAAGGGACCTATTTTGTACCGACAGGTAAACCTCAGGAACTGTTGTCACATTTGAGTTGTTATATATATATATATATAGTGAGACTTTCTTGCGAGAACCATCTTATCTGCGAGAACTGACAGAACCACTAAAAACATACATGCACGCCTTCAATAATTGTATTTTTGCACATATGTTCTAAAAACAACATATATGTTTTAAAAAAAACATGGTTATTCTAAAGAATTTGATAAGAAATTGGAAATACAAAAATTTTCTTTGAAGGTGTGCATGTATGTTCTTATAAGGCGTGCAATGACAATATTGCGGCCGTGTGTAAGGTTTTTGTGAAAAAAGAGGATGAGTTCATGATGATATTGAAGAACATAGGTGGATACTTACGATTATTGATGATTTGCATGTATTTTTATTTTATTTTAAAAGGCGTGCATGTATGTTTTTGGTGGTTCTATCAGTTCTCGCAGATAAGATGGTTCTCACAAGAAAGTCTCCCTATATATATATATATATATATATATATATATATATATATATATATATATATATATATATATATATATATATATATAGGGGCACTTTCTTTTCAGAACCAATTTAAGTGCGAGAACTGCGAGAACCACCTTTTTACAACTGATAATACACAATGTACATCATTTAAATGCTCCATAGCATTTTGTTATTTTTATTTAATTCAAAAGGGTATAATAGTAAAATACATTTTCATATTATTTTTGTTTTTTTTTAATAATTCCCGTTTTTGTTAAATCTTAATTTTCGGAGTTTATTATTATTATTTTTTTTATGCTAACATGTTTTGAAACAGTCATGGTGCATACATGTTTTTTTTATATCTAATCATTATTTTATTTGAAATCTCAAGGTGCATATTTTTTTCCTTCTTCAAATAGTCAACGTGAATATATGTTTTTTTTTTCTTCTTCTTCTTTTTTTTTTTTTAAATTTTTCTTCTTCTTCTTTTTCTTCTTCTTCAAATAATCAAGGTGCATACATTTTTTTTCCCAAATCATTATATTTTTTTTGAAGTTTGAAACACAAATTAAAGAACATAAATCATTATAAAAAGAAAAACAAGATTGATATACTTAAATGTTACATTTCACTTGATTACAAGTACAAAAACACATGCAATAATCATATATCTCCAAAAGTCGCAAATTAGCTTCATGTATGTTGTGTTCATCCACTTCTCGGTCTTAAATGATATCATCTTCATCAATCAATCTGAAACAACCATGCACGAAAACAATTAAACCACAAACAAATAAGAAACGAAAATTAATAACAACAACTAGCATAACGCATATGAACAATCTTGTGTATATTAAACTAATGATGTAAAAATATTTTTTAATCATAAACAACTATCAAACACATATGCACAATTTAAAACGTATATGCATAACTATTCCATTTATTTTATATCAACCATAAAACACATATGCACACCCCTAGAAACACGTATGTGCCATTTCTTAGGGTGCGTTTGGTTTGTTTATGGGTTTAGGATTCGGATTCGGATTTGGATTTAGATTTGAATTTGGATTTAATGTAAGAGAGAGTAAATATATTACTCCCTTCGTCCCATATTAAGTGTCCACTTTCAAAATGCACAAAGTTTTAGAAAATTCCACTAATTACACTCTCCACTAATCAAATATTATTTTTACCCACTAAAGTCTCATCTCATTGGTTGGATTACAATATGGACACTTAATTTGGGACATCTAAAGATTCCATTATGGACATTTAATATGGGACGGAAGGAGTATAAAAATTGGTAATTAATTATTTTTAAAACTTATACGTAGTATATAAATTTGATTAAAATATGCAAAAAGAATGTGAGATGTTGGTTAAATGGAGTCCACTCATATTGAAAAAAGACAAAACATAAATATTAAATCATTGGTATTTGTTTTTATACCTACCAATATATATAAGAATGAGATTTGATTGTTTGATTTTCAATTTGTGGGTCCACCATGTCAACCAAACACACAAATTTTCATTTTTATCATTCAATTCCCATGATACCCTCTAACCAAACGGGCCTTAGTTACAAAGGCAATTTCCCACTATAGAAACAAGATGATCCCAAAAATAAAATCTCCCCAAAGACTATTCTACACAACAATCTACCCAAACTACCCATTAGACAAACTAACGGACCCTACCATTAGACAAACTAACCATTGGACCATACCAATAGAAACAGAAATGATCCTTCATGCTAAAATAAAAGTTTACGTCATATCAAAGTAAATTTGATAACACTTTTTTTTTTTTTGAACGGTGACTTTCATTTTTGGTTTAGAGTCACACCTGCCGAGTCAGCAGGCCCTCATCCACCACGTACCCAGACTATGTTGTCTGAACCGGGTCCACGCTGGTGCAGTGGGGACTGTTAGTGGCGTCCGCCCGGAAACCGTACCGCCTCCACACGAGTTATCTCGCTGGAGTAACGGCCGGATGAAAACCGGGTCTGGCTCAGATTCGAACCTGCGCAACCATTGGCTAACAGGCTCTCTTCTTCATTGCCTAATATCAAGAGAGATATGTGACCCCTATGTGAGGACTTCCCAGCAGGTCACCCCACTGGTACTACTCCCACAAAGGAACGCTTAACCACAAGAGTGATTACCGCTAGACCACATACCACTTGATATCATAACTTAAATTGGCTTTAATTATTGTCCCCGTTGAACCCAAAGAAACAATAATCCTAAAAAGTGTCGTCTTTTTTAAAGTCATGTTTAACGCTTTAACGAGTAAAGATGAAATAATTATACTTTTGATATGTGAGAATCTACGATTAATATATTGTATCATATTTAATTAATAATTAATATTAAGGTATTTGTCACTTAGTCTTGACATCCATTCACGTGACCCATTTTCCCATTTCATTCTTCTTCTCCGATTTTACAACCGGAAAATGATAACAACATTAAAAAAACATTGTCATTGTTGAGGGCACTCAGAATATTCTCAGCCATTGATCGAGCTTTCTTAACTTCATTCAAGAAGAGTAAAAAACAACATACTATACAGATGTACATACCTCTTGTGACTGCAAATATGAATCAAAACTAATTTGTTTTCATCTTTACCCGCCATCAACCGCATCGAAAACTGATATTAAAAGAATATGCCTACAGGTCACCGGCTATATAACGGCTACCACATCCACAGGGCAGATGACAGTTGTAACCACCACTATCGGACAGAATTGTGAGGGTGTTGATTGGATGGCTGTTGGCATTTTGGTGATGGAGCGGCTAGGGTTTTTGGTGATGGAGGCCAGAGAAATAAAGAAGTGATATATGAAGTTAAACATTCTACAGATCCTGGGATAGTTTTGGACGGTTTAAAAAAATATATAATTGTGATATCCCTTAATTACCCTTACACTAGTTACAACAACCAACATGATCTTTTAGCACACTCAGTTTTGACCATTGATCAACTCATCTTACGGTCATAAATAGGTTCTCGCAGTTTTCGCAATTAACATGGTTCTGAAAATAAAGTTACACTATATATATATATATAGTCCGGTTCTAGAGAAAAGTGTAATTAGATAGAAAAGTGAGAAAAAAAGTTATATGGTAGAATTTGCAAACATCTCAAACTTCAAGGTAAGTTTTGAAACCAACCCCCCACCCCCCATCAAAAAAAAATAATAATAAAAAAAAAAAAATCCGCCAAATTGTTTTTTTCCAACCAAAAATTTCCCGCCAAAATTTTATAACTCTGATACACCTTTTTATTTTGGTGCATCACAGTTATAAAAATTAGTTATAACTGTGATGCACCCAAATAAAAAGGTGCATCAGAGTTATAAAATTTTGGCGGAAAATTTTTTGGCTAGAAAAAAATTTTACCCAAAAAAAAAATTTGGCGGGAAAAAAATTTTTTTTGGGGGGGGGGGGTGCGAATATACAAAACCTCCCTTAAATAATGAAGAAAAATACAATAAGGTCCTGTAGTTTGATGTGCAAAAAGGGAGAAGAAGAAGAGGGTGATTTGTACACTTTTCTCACTTTTCTACCAATGTGGATTTTTGTATAGAACCAATATATATATATATATATATATATATATATATATATATATATATATATATATATATATATATATATATATATATATATATATATAAAAGTTAACGACTATTAGTAGATAACGGCCGTTAGTACTTACATTCTATTGTTCATAAGGCCCTTAGCAAAAAAAGGATTGTCCCTAGCAATCCCGCATGCATAGTTTATGCGTACAGAGCCATTGGTTGGTGGGTGTGCCGCTAGCAGAAAAAGGAGTGTCATGAAGCAACATTCGTAAATGTACTTTAGAGTAATAAGATTCCAAACGTTTGTTTATTAAAATTTTGAATATGCCCTCGTTAGACAGCTTTCAAATTTCAGTATTTGTACTCTCACCAGCAGTTTATACTTATTTCCTTTCAATTTTTACCGTCTTTCCCGATCACATGCACCTTCTGTGTTCATTTTCTATGCGAGAATCACGAATAGTAACCACCACAAATTATCTCATACAACATAAATTCCATATTTCCCCAACATTCACTATGATGATAGCAAAGGAAATCAATGAAACCCTGTCACGCTTATAAACACATACGTTTATATTCAAATTTTGACTATTTGTGATTTCGTATGCTTATATTTTATTAGTTCAATGCATGTGTTTTTTATTGGGCCAATTCCATATATACCCAAAACAAACGTCATAATTCCATATTTCCCCAACATATGCTTTAAAAGCATTGTACTCATGTATTGAAAACTTGTTATTTGGATAAATGTGGAATCATGAAGTTTCATTTGAGTATATGGGAATTTTCCCTTTTTACATTTATATTACCGGAAACAAAACCTTAATATAAGTACTATAAGTGCAATAATCTCAGAACGTTTGTTTTTAAGGGTAGCTTACACAGTTATATCTATATGGTACATCTATCTATACATAAAAATTGAGTTGCAAGTTGAGCATTAATTGAACATGAGCATTTATGATTTAAGCTTGACAGCTCTATTATGATGAGATTAAGCTAACCAAGTAAGCTTCTAAGAGTTTTTAAGAGTTTCATGCTTTAATGAGAGCATTTATGTCATAAGCTATACTCATTTATATTGAGTTGCAAGTTGAGCATTAATTGAACATGAGCATTCATTATTTATGCTTGACAACTCTATTATGATGAGATTAAGCTAACCAAGTAAGCTTCTAAGAGTTTTTAAGAGTTTCATGCTTTAATGAGAGCATTTATGTCATAAGCTATAGTCATTCATATCAAAGAGCTTTTACAAGAATTACAACCGTATGTATTGTTGATGCCTTTCATATTGTGTCAAATTTAATGAGCCAAATATTAATTGCACTAATAAGTTATCAAATTCTTTTCAAGTCTCATTCATTTAATCTTTTGCTCTTTTCATTTGCCTCCAAATAAATAAACAAACCCTTCAACTACCATAATTGGATACTATAAATAACACCATTAGAGCAAAACTCTTATTAGATCAAAACAAATCATAATAAGCAAAAACATGCCAACGGACACGATGATACAGATGAAGTTTTTATGCATGTACAACTTATTATTGCGTTTGCCATTATACATATACGTAATGGTTTTGGTTTAATGTTTTGTATTATGCCTACATTAAGAATTAGTTATTGTAGATGCGTATAGGATCTTAATCACACCACTCATCCGTCTCTCACAAATCCTCTACTTTTAGAGCTGCAAAATTTTGTTTTCTCCTTTAATGGTAACAGGTGCAGGAGCGTATAGGATCTTAATCTTAAGATATGTGTTACTGTTTTTAAAAGCTTTAACCTCTTTGTGTATAGGTCATGAATGCCCTCTTTTTTATGAAGAAGTCATGCTGATTCAAGGTATTGTCTCCATATTTTATTTATTTCCTAAAATCTATTCTTGGAGCTTCTTACTTAGATTCGGTGTTTTGCTTCAAAGATGAACATAATAATATTTTACAACATCATCATACATGTATAGTTATGCGTTTGTTTTTTGTGTAGATGTAGTCATGTAGATGTGCATTGAAGCTTTTGTTTTAACTATGTACCTGTGGTACATGGGGAAATCATGTGAAAGTGCCGCCACCAAAAAGTAGTAGTTTAACTTGCACTGATATACAGATAACTTCTACAATGTATCTTACATCTTTCTTCCGGATAACTTCTATAATGTATCTTACATCTTTCTTTCTTAAATTCATAAATGTGTTTTGACTTCCCTTTTCTTTTCTATTTATTACCCTAAATTGAATTATCAATTTATTACGTTGTTGTAGTGATCCATAAAATTGATATTTAAGAACATGGAGATTTTCTTTTATTTAAAGATAGTTTGCTTAACTTTATCATTCACAAATATTAAAGCTAGCTACAACAATTTCTTTTGCAAGGATTATAACAGCATGCATCAACGATGTGGGATTCAGGAAAATGTCATGCACTGCATGGAGATGGGATTTGTACAGGCCCAAAAGAGGACACGTATAACACTAAAACAATAAGTAGGACGGGCGAGGACACTTTTGGCGGGGACGCCCCTGTCCCGCCGAAAGTCGCTAAACGACAAAAACGACACTGATCTGGCACACAAACTCGCTGACCGTTTACTAAATTTTCAACGCAATATTTTGGCGGGGACATGTCCCCGCCGAAAGTGTTTTTGATATTTGGAAAATTTTGACCAAACTAGTAACTCTTAATTGTTCTTGGGTTTTTTTTCCCGCCCTCTCTTTTAGAGGGAACACGTCCCCGACAAAAGTTTAGATACACAGTGCCAAGCTTTTGACGGGGACATGTCCCCGCTAAAAGAGTTTCCAGTTTTCCCTCCTAACAATTACTTTATCCCGCCAATATTTTATGCTACTGATTTAAGCTTTTGGCGGGGGCATGTTGGCGCATATTATCCCGCCAAATTGCAACTTTATTGTTACACCCCGTGCCCGATTAGACCAAAAATTTAAAACTTTTGCGCGGAAACGACTTCACATTAACGGACACTTTGTAACCCTTTGACCATTTACAAAATTATATGAACATTAAGACTTTGGGACCCTTTTTAACTAGAACTAGACTCATTTGCCTTTTAAACGATAGTTGGTACGACCACCAATGACTTATGGTTTGCTTTGTACAACATTTAGAAAGTTATCAAATTTGAATTGAATTAGTTACGCCGTAGTTGAATAATCAACTACGCCGTAGTTTTAGCAACACAAGGGTTACGCCGTAACTACAAGAAGTAGTTACGCCGTAACCTAATTACAAGAAAATGGGATGCCTCGGTGTTGTAGTTACGCCGTAACTACAACCCCGCAACAAAACCTGCACTTTTTTTATTAACACACCCAAACCATTTAACACCATTTCGGTGCTATAAACGTTCCCGACATTATTCTCTTGACATATAGACTATAGCTAACATATTGAACTCATTTCATAACAACTTGACCCGTTACATCCCCAAAAATGGGTACGAATACGCTTAAACCAAACACCCCATTATCATTACTCAAAAACACTTAAAACACACTTTGACCCATCGTTAGACTCCCAAATCGTTATGACCTTTCTAACATACAAATTGACACTCGACTACACTTTACAAATCAATAAAAGACTCTCGGGGGTACAACCTTGACTCGTGCTCGGCGTTCTACCTAGCTCCTAATGCTCACTATCTTCCAACCGCTTCCAAATCCTTAAGCTACCACACATAAACTTTCATTACGCCGCACATGAACCTACAAAACGTTAACAACTAAAGGGGTAAGCTTACGCTTAGTAAGTAACCCATCATAAAACATATATCATACACATACTTTCACATAAGCATCATAATCACATAAAAGCCACTAAACTACTTCATACCTCCCACATCACACACAACTTCATAATACAATTGCATCCATTCATCACAACTATAATAAACAACATACCTTAGCTAGTCCAAGTCCATCAAGCTAACTTACTCTTAACCAAAGTCACTAGTCACCTAATTTCCAACTCATAACCATTCCAAATCCAAGTCTCCTATTCTTACACAATCATAACACATATATGATAAATACATACATAACATATGTTTTAGAGAGAGTTACTTACCTTCAATCCAAGCTAGGCTACTAACATAAATCCCACCAACAACATCTTCTAACCATCATCATCATCATAATCATCATCTTCTACAATTAACCAAAACCTAACAACATAACAATCAATAACATAAACAAGGGTTAACATAACCCATTAACACACTCATCTATCTTCCTACATCATCATATCATCATATGATCATATGATGAAACCCACTTAATCCATCATCTATAACCTCATTAACATTAAGAATAATAATACTTACTTGTGATAGATTATAACTAGGAAGGACTATAGGCACTTGTCTTCATCTTCTTCTTCTTCTTACCCTTCCAAGCTTCTCTTCCCTCTCTTTTCTTCTCTCTAAATCCGGTCATCACTCTCTCTATCTCAATTATTGATGAAGTGTCTAGAAATAACTAGATATAACTAATTAGGTGCCATTTTGGGATAATGGCAAGAATGGTCCTTCTAGTCTCTTTTCTTCTACTTTAACCACAACTAACTTATAACACATAATTAACACTTGGCAACTTAGGTCCTTCTAGTTTATACCTCACATTTCATATTACTACATTAGTCATACTTTGACTATTAGTTTGACCATCGGGTTTGACTTTCCACGTAACTTTGTTGACCAACCAATCACCTAAAGTCTTTATCCATTTTCATATAGGGTGGGGTCCCAACACCTAGGAAACGGGTGTTACAATTCTATCCCCCTTATTTAGATTTCGTCCCCGAAATCTTTCGTCCATTTCTAATCAAAACTTAGTATCATAACTCATCTCTTTCCCATCACCTTACTTACTAGTTTACTTATTGCAACGATCTACGTGACCTTGCAACTCTATGCATACCATATCATATCACATGCCCTAATCCACGTTACTCCCGCTTACTTCTATACCACACAACTCCTGCTTAGATTTTACATAATACAAAACATACTTATTACAACTGGCCATCATTCTAATCCACTCTATTATCGTTACTTCACAATCCCACTTGCTTTACCCCTTACTCTCATTCTTTTACTACTTGATACTTAAGAAACTCGTACTATTTGACTTATCATAGTTACATTCGACTAACACGTTCACATTCCATTACTTTTATTCATCATGTTTATACCACGCCGCAAGGCACATTATATCATCATTACAATTTCTCCACTCCATCAATGTTTCTCCTAAGTCCCAACTAAAATCCATGGTCTAATTCTAACCCTCTTATCTTAGTCCTTACAATTCCTAACTAACTCTAAACTCCCGCTTTCTACTTCTCTAACCCTACTCGTGCCATGTCGGCAACACATAGCCCACTCGTTTATAATTCCTCATTTACATGGAGAGGCGTCCCAATCGATGTAAATCAAGAAATATAAACTAGTGGTTATGTACTCCCGACATAACACCACTACTCCTAATTCCCAATTTAACTTTTATTATTTTCTCATTGTTTTTATTACATTATTTTTACTCTTCTTAGACTTGGATCCTTCACATTATCACATTCATCATGGGGATACTTTTATATGCCATGGACGTAGGCAACCCCTTGCCGGTGAAGGCAACACTTTTCATCCCGAAGGATCTTTAACATTCATCCCAAAGGATTCCTTAACATTCCTTTACTTGGTCATCCCGAGGGATACCACATTTAACATTCATCCCGAAGGATCATTACATTCGCACTTTATCACCTTAACAACGGATCCAAGTCATAAGCACCACACACACATTATTACATTCGTTTATTATAGTAATTACCGCTAATCGCCTTAGCAGTAATATGATAATTTCAGAACAACGCCTTTATCTCATACACACTCCTTACATTCTTAATCCGCTTTAGTTATTTTCACATCTTTACTTTACCTCTTGCATTCTTAGCCTTCATTAATCATTTTCACATTCTTACTTTACATTTTAGTCCACTCGACTCATTTACATATAGACTTCTCACATTTTACCAACCGAAACTCATGCATTCATTATGGTGATTACAGCTAATCGCCTTAGCCGTAATATAATTATTTCATGACAACACCTTAGCTTCACACATATTCATCTCATTTTAGCTATTATTATTTAGGAAGTTTCGTTCTATTTTACTATTTACTCAATCACTATGCCTTTCCTCATCTTGTAACTAAGTTCATCACAAACTTATTATGTATATATTTTTATTTCATTTCTTCACCACACACATTCAACGTTACCACATGTTCATAATCATGCTCCTAATACCTTGACTTCCCACTAACCCGTCTCTAATACCTCTTTAATGATCATCACACTAAGTATAACTACTCATAAGACCATACTTTGGTCATTCCTAGCTCACAAGCCATGCACTTTCATTTTTAGTCACATTTCTTATAACCCACCACACAACTTATTACACCTATTCACCCTCGCTAACTACCATAGCACACAATCACATAATCGTATAATAACTACCGAGATAGCCCGAGGTGCACGGTAATCCTATCACTCACACATCAAGTCTCCCACGTCATATATCACATAAGACACATCCCTAAGTCCCCATCATTATACCCATATAGAAATCACATCATTCACTTCAACTCAACATTCACATCCTATAACTTACAAAATATTTGCTCGCCTATCTCAAACTTAACTTAACGTGTCTACGAGTGGTTTAAGACTAGGCAACCTAAAGGAACCCTAATTCACTTAAACCGAAGCTCTGATACCAAGTTGTTACACCCCGTGCCCGATTAGACCAAAAATTGAAAACTTTTGCGCGGAAACGACTTCACATTAACGGACACTTTGTAACCCTTTGACCATTTAAAAAATTATATGAACATTAAGAATTTGGGACCCTTTTTAACTAGAACTAGACTCATTTGCCTTTTAAACGATAGTTGGTACGACCACCAATGACTTATGGTTTGCTTTGTACAACATTTAGAAAGTTATCAAATCTGAATTGAAGTAACTACGCCGTAGTTTTAGCAACACAAGGGTTACGCCGTAACTAAAAGAAGTAGTTACGCCGTAACCTAATTACAAGAAAATGGGATGCCTCGGTGTTGTAGTTACGCCGTAACCCATAACATGATTACGCCGTAACTACAACCCCGCAACAAAACCTGCACATTTTAATATTAACACACCCAAACCATTTAACACCATTTCGGTGCTATAAACGTTCCCGACATTATTCTCTTGACTTATAGACTATAGCTAACATATTGAACTCATTTCATAACAACTTGACCCGTTACATCTCCAAAATGGGTACGAACACGCTTAAACCAAACACCCCATTATCATTACTCAAAAACACTTAAAACACACTTTGACCCATCGTTAGACTCCCAAATCGTTATGACCTTTCTAACATACAAATTGACACTCGACTACACTTTACAAATCAATAAAAGACTCTCGGGGGTACAACCTTGACTCGAGCTCGGCGTTCTACCTAGCTCCTAATGCTCACTATCTTCCAACCGCTTCCAAATCCTTAAGCTACCACACATAAACTTTCATTCCGCCGCACATGAACCTACAAAACATTAACAACTAAAGGGGTAAGCTTACGCTTAGTAAGTAACCCATCATAAAACATATATCATACGCATACTTTCACATAAGCATCATAATCACATAAAAGCCACTAAACTACTTCATACCTCCCACATCACACACAACTTCATAATACAATTGCATCCATTCATCACAACTATAATAAACAACATACCTTAGCTAGTCCAAGTCCATCAAGCTAACTTACTCTTAACCAAAGTCACTAGTCACCTAATTTCCATCTCATAACCATTCCAAATCCAAGTCTCCTATTCTTACACAATCATAACACATATATGATAAATACATACATAACACATGTTTTAGAGAGAGTTACTTACCTTCAATCCAAGCTAGGCTACTAACATAAATCCCACCAACAACATCTTCTAACCATCATCATCATCATAATCATCATCTTCTACAATTAACCAAAACCTAACAACATAACAATCAATAACATAAACAAGGGTTAACATAACCCATTAACACACTCATCTATCTTCCTACATCATCATATCATCATATGATCATATGATGAAACCCACTTAATCCATCATCTATAACCTCATTAACATTAAGAATAATAATACTTACTTGTGATAGATTATAACTAGGAAGGACTATAGGCACTTGTCTTCATCTTCTTCTTCTTCTTACCCTTCCAAGCTTCTCTTCCCTCTCTTTTCTTCTCTCTAAATCCGGTCATCACTCTCTCTATCTCAATTATTGATGAAGTGTCTAGAAATAACTAGATATAACTAATTAGGTGCCATTTTGGGATAATGGCAAGAATGGTCCTTCTAGTCTCTTTTCTTCTACTTTAACCACAACTAACTTATAACACATAATTAACACTTGGTAACTTAGGTCCTTCTAGTTTATACCTCACATTTCATATTACTACATTAGTCATACTTTGACTATTAGTTTGACCATCGGGTTTGACTTTCCACGTAACTTTGTTGACCAACCAATCACCTAAAGTCTTTATCCAGTTTCATCTAGGGTGGGGTCCCAACACCTAGGAAACGGGTGTTACAATTCTATCCCCCTTATTTAGATTTCGTCCCTGAAATCTTTCGTCCATTTCTAATCAAAACTTAGTCTCATAACTCATCTCTTTCCCAACACCTTACTTACTAGTTTACTTATTGCAACGATCTACGTAACCTTGCAACTCTATGCATACCATATCATATCACATGCCCTAATCCACGTTACTCCCGCTTACTTCTATACCACACAACTCCTGCTTAGATTTTACATAATACAAAACATACTTATTACAACTAGCCATCATTCTAATCCACTCTATTATCATTACTTCACAATCCCACTTGCTTTACCCCCTACTCTCATTCTTTTACTACTTGATACTTAAGAAACTCGTACTACTTGTTATGGTCTATGTCGTGTGTTTCGTTTGCTTGTCAAGTTGTTTCGTTTGATCTGTTTCGTTTGCTTTTCGGGTTGTTTCGTTTGATCTGTTTCGTTTGAGTTGTTTTGTTTGCTTGTCGAGTTGTTTCGTTAGAGTATGTATGAAATTTATGTGGTTGAGAACTCTTGCGTGTTTTAAATAAAAGGTTTGCCCTTGTGTCTGTTAATTGTGATATTGTTCCTTCAGTTCTAAGAGACGGGTGTATGTCATGCTCGATAACTTCAATAACAACAACATTTTATTAAACAACAACAATAACACAACAACAACAACACTACATACGAAGATTTTCCATGTCACCTAACAGCTCACGGAGTATTGCACCCGACTGACATGCGCGGTCGTGGTCGTCGAGATTCCTTGCCATTTCAAGTCTTACCTCCAGCATCCTTACTCTTTTCTTTAGCACATGTTTTTGTGATTCCAGCATATTTATCCCAAGATCTTTGGCATTACAGTTTGATCTTGTTGGTGCAGATCCTGAACCTTGAGATGTTGAAGTAGAAGAGATTACTCTTAACTGGTCATCAAATTGATTCTTCCACATAAAATATCCACATCCATGATCTTTTTGTCTTGGCTGTTACATAATAAGGAAATTATAAGAGATTACAACCCAATTATTTGTATATTTACATAAATAAGAAATGTATGATTGTTCACCTTCGAACGAGGACATGCATAATATTCCCATCCAAATGTATCTTCTTGATGTGATGTTCTTAGTTTTATATTTCCTGTTCCACAAGAACACATAAAAGGATTATATCGCTGCATCTCATGTTTTGAAATTGGTGTGAAGATAAGAGGTTGTGAGGTTGAGTGGTTTTGAGGATAATAGTGTATATAATGTGTTTGTGAGGATAGAGCAGATCTGCTAGCTTTTGGTGGGAAGTTTTGGCGCCAATATTTTGGTGGGAAGTGTTGGCACCAATATTTTGGTGGGAATGTCACAGTAAATAGATAGATAATACTGATGGGGTAGGTGACTGTTGGAGGTTGATGTATAATCATATCATCTCGGCTCATTCGTTTAACATCTCGTGTATAACCATATCATCTCGGCTCATTCGTTTAACATCTCATGTATAATCATATCATCTCGACTCATTCATTTAACATCTCATGTATAACCATATCATCTTGGCTCATTCGTTTAACATCTCGTGTATAACCATATCATCTCGGCTAATTCGTTTAACATCTCATGTATAATCATATCATCTCGACTCATTCGTTTAACGTCTCGTGTATAACCATATCATCTCGACTCATTCGTTTAACATCTCGTGTATAACCATATAATCTCGACACATTCGTTTAACATCTCATGTATAACCATATCATCTCAACTCATTCGTTTAATATCTCGTGTATAACCATATAATCTCGACACATTCGTTTATAAACTATATTACTAAACCAATTCAAACAAACCACTCTCGAGTAGGTGAGCTTTTATTGTGTGCATGCATGCCATGGTAGAGTCAATCAAGGGTGAGCTATAACTTTTTGAAACTTTTGTTTGTGAAAAGTTAAAACATTTGTATTCTTAACTATTGTTTCTATATTTAAGTTATCTGCTAACCTTTCACAGCAAATCAAGAGCAACGTTTTTAGAAATAGTAGTGTTGCAAACGACCAACGAGCCGATGTTTCTAAAGAAAAAGAGCTGAACTTGTTTGAGCAATGCGTACGCTTTCCAAGTTAACATTTCATGTATAACCATATCATCTCGGCTAATTCGTTTAACATCTCATTTATAACTATATTATCTCGGCTCATTCGTTTAACATCTAGTGTATAATATTGATTTAACTTAATTAAAATATTTAAAAATAATTTTAAATGATTTAAATTAAGTATAAATGATTTAACTTAGTTAAAAATGATGTAAATAATTTTAAAAAGTTTTAAATCAATTAAAGATGATTTACAAAATATTTAAATTAAATTTAAATGATTTAATAGTGATTTAACTTAATTAAATTTTTTTTTAAATAATTTTAAATGATTTAAATTAAGTATAAATGATTTAACTTTATTAGGTAAAAGTGATGTAAATAATTTTAAAAAGTTTTAAATTAATTAAAGATGATTTAGAAAAATTTTAATTAAATTTAAAAGATTTAATATTAATTTAAGTTAATTAAAATGATATAAAAGAGTTTATTATTATTATTATTATTATTATTATTATTATTATTATTATTATTATTATTATTATTATTATTATTATTATTATTATTATTATTATTATTATTAATTAAAACAGCTTTCGGCGGGGACATGTCCCCGCTAAAAGATTTCACCAAAATTTTGTTTTTCCCTATTCGCATTTACTTTATCCCGGCAAAGTTTTTGGCGATTAGTAAAAACTTTTAGCGGGGACATGTCCCTGTCGAAAGTGTGACTAAAAGACAAAAAAAACATGCCTCAATTATTAACAGATCTGGTTTTACACTTAGAAAGGGAAAAAAAAAATCTCCTCTCTACTTCGTCTTCCTCTCGCTCGTTTCAACACCCCACTACAACACCACCACTTCACCACCACATCACCACCACTACACCACCACTACTTCACCGCACCACCATCTCGATCACAACACACCCACACTCGCACCACTGTGCATGATGCCCCTCCTCAACCCCTCTCCTCGTATAATTCTTTCCTCAACCCCTCTCCTCCGTTAATTCTTTCTTTTTCTCATCTCCTTTCTTCCTTGCTCCCTCTCGTATACAAACCCAAGTGAGTGTGGTTGTTAATTTTTGTTAATTACTGATTTTTTTTTTAGTTTGTTAATTTTTTGTTATTTGTTAATTTTTGCAATATGTTAACTTGTTATACATGTCTTTTCGGATTTCCGTTATTTTCTTTTAATTGTTTTGTTAATTTTTTTGTACAGTCTGCTGTCGAGACCAAGCCGAGAACCGAAGCTGATAACCGAAGCCGAGAACCGAAGCCAAGAGCACAACGTGGCTGCTGTCGAGACCACAACCAAGTTTTTTTTTTTTTTTTTTTTTTTTTTTTTTTGGTGTGTGTTTATGTATTAGCGGGGACATGTCGCCGCCAAAAGTTTATAGTTAATTTTGTGTTGATGTATTTTTGTAGCTCCTTGTTGAGACCGAGACTGCCTGTTGAGACCGAGACCCCATAGGGGTTGGTTGTTTGCTTTAGTCACCTAGGACGCATTGTAGTTTTGATCAGTCACCTAGGGTGCGTTGTAGTTGTTTGTGATAGGTTGTGCGTTGTAGTTAGTTTGTAGTTTCGATCACGCACTTTTGTTTTTTCAATTAATGCTTGAATATACCTCGGCTGCAACACAATATACAGTTGATTAACAATAAAGATAGCACAGATATATCCATTTGAAAATTGTTAGAACTAGGCTTAAAACGGTAGCATTAGAAGTTGGTGAGCTTATTCGTGTCAGCCCACACTGCAGCCCACAAGGGTGCATTTTGTATACGTTTGTGAATATGTTAGACTATTGTTAATTTTTGTTAATTGTTGTTGTTGTTGTGTCATCTTTTGATATTTCTAAAAAAATATTTTGTTAAGTTTTTTTTCTTGGTACAGTCTACTGTCGAGACCACAACTGAGAGCGAAGACCGAGCCGAGACCAAGCCGAAGACCAAGCCGAAGACCACAGCCGAGTCCAACTGTGAACCACAGCCGAGTCCAGCCGCGACCACAGTATGTTTTTTTATCCAGTTTGAACCTCGGTTGTGTATTAGTTTGATATTTGTGTTTGATTAGTAAGATTGTAATTTAGATGTCCTAATGTCGGTACTAATTTAGATGTCAAAGTTATGAGACCAAGCACATGTCCTGATGTCCGTTATGTCCTTCTAGAAATGCATAGTTTTAATAAATAATGTACTTAACAAGAACAGTTAAGAGCTCAATTACCACACACGTACATATGATAAAGCTGAGTAATATCACGGTTTGTTGAATGACATAGGTTTAAGTTGAAAGGGCGGATTAACCTGATTTATTTAATTGAATGGCATAGGTTTAAGTTGAAAAGGTGGACTAATATTACGGTTTGTTGATAATTATGAAGTGGTTTAGTGAAATGAGGTTTGTGGTTCTGCTTATTTTTAGCCCCAAAAGGGTTCATTTGGTTAACAGCAGCCCAAACAGGGGTGTTTGGGTTTGTTATCCAAACAGGGGTGTTTGGTTTATGCTGTCCAAGCAGGGATGTTTGGGTTTGCTTATCTGCCTTCAATTTTATGGCTTATTTGGAGACTTGTGGGCTTATATAAGTAAATTCAGTTATACGCATTTATATATGAGATGAAACATTTAAAGAGTGGGTTAGGATTGCCTTCCATAGTTAGATTAGGTGAACAAAACGCACAACTCGTAATTCCACCTTTATGTGTTTATATGTAGATTTTTGTGAGCATGTTTAATTCTATATAATTATTTGTTGCATCATTAAAACGCAGTTATGCCAATTGATAAGAGTTGGGTCTCATTATCTCGTGCTAGCATCGAATTTTTAAAAGGTCTTAAAGCTTTTTGCCAGTATTGCAAGTCCTTTGTGAATATTGATGGGAATGTAAAATGTCCATGTGCTTCTTGTTATAACGTTGGTTGGATAAAGCACGAAGATTTGTTTGATCACATACACACAAATGGTTGGGACCGAAGTTATACGAAATCGTATAATCACGGTGAACCGGATGCCCGAACAGTAGTACCCAACACAAATCATCCTGGGATGAGTGACATGGCTGAGTTCCTTCTTGATATTTGTCCGAATAACGAACAAAATGAGCCAACTCAAGGAAATATTGGCGAGATAAGTAACGAGCCAACTCAAGCAACGACACTTCCTCAACGTAACGAGTTTGAAGTATTACTTGCCACTGCCAACGACCCACTATACCCGGGCTGTAATTGGATGTCTTTATTGGACTTTATGGCAAAGTTTACGAACATCAAGTTCAAAGGTAAAATGAGTGACACCACATTTAACGAAACCCTAAAATTTCTCCAGGAGTGTTTCTCGCCCGTTCTAGGATACAAAATCCCATCGGCATACTATGAAATAAAGAAGACATATAAAACGATTGGGTTAGGATACGAATCCATACATGCTTGTGTAAATGATTGTTTTTTATATCTGGGGGTGGGTCACGAAGATTTGCAGAATTGTCCCATCTGCGATGCTAGAAGATGGAAAGACAAGAACACACAGGGGAATAAAGTTCCTAACAAGGTGTTGTGTTACTTTCCTATCATTCCTAGACTACAACGTTTGTACAAGTCTAAACACACTGCAAAACATATGACTTGGCATGCTTCTGGGCAGTCTACGGAGAACGGTAAGATGCAACACCCAGTTGATGGTCAAGCATGGAAGAAATATGACATCAAGTATAAGAAAGAATTTTCTTATGAAAAAAGAAACGTCAGATTAGGGTTGGCTGCTGATGGTTTCAATCCGTACGGTAACTTTAGTCAGTCATACAGCATGTGGACGGTCATATTAACAACATACAATATGCCTCCGTGGATATGTATGAGAGAGACTTCTCTTATGTTGACGTTGTTAATTCCGGGCCTTAAATCACCCGAGAAGGACATAAATATTTACTTGAGGCCTTTGATTGAAGACCTAAAGACTTTATGGAAATATGGAGTCATGACTACGGATGCTGTTACAGGCACTTAACTCTGTATGAAAGCAGCGCTTTTATGGACAATCAATGACTTTCCCGCTCGAAGTAGTTTGTCTGGGTGGAGTGGGCAAGGTTACAAGGCATGTCCGACCTGTAATGTAGACACTCCAGCTATTTGCGTGTTAAGCAAAACCGCTTATGTTGGTCACAGAAGATTCTTAAAAGCGACCAATAAATGGCGGAAGAACAAAAGGGCATTCTATATTCCTGTCGATGATAGATCACCTCCTATAAAATTTACCAGTGATGACATCTTGACTCAACTTGGGAGATTGCCTATACGTATCCTGGGGAAACATCCAAGTTTTGGGGGTGCGAAGAAAAAACGTGATCCTGATCGCGAATTGAATTGGACCAAAGTATCTATTTTCTACGAGCTAGAGTATTGGTCTTTTCTTACACTAAAACACAATTTAGATGTCATGCATATCTAAAAAATGTGTGTGAGAGTGTGTTGGGTGCTTTGTTAATGAATGACAAATCAAAAGACACCAACAAGGCAAGACAAGACTTACAAAATTTGAAAATTCGTGATGAGTTGTGGCTCGTCAACAAAGGAAACGGGAAGTGCTCTAAGCCTCATCCCACGTACTCTTTCACAACTGAAGAAATAAAACTTTTTTGTCAATTCATCAAAGGTAAGCGTTTTATTTCAAAATTTATTTATTCCAATTCAATTCGCTTTTTCATTTCGACGACTTATTCTTATATCATGATTTTTTTTGTCAATTCATCAAAGGTATTAAACTACCTGATGGGTTCGGATCTAACTTCAAGCATAAAGTGACAGACAGTGATAGCAACATAATAGGCTTGAAGGCTCATGACTGTCATATAATGATGCAGCGGTTACTTCCTGCTGGACTTCAAAATTACTAGAAGGACCAAACCACCGCAACACAAATAATCGAGCTTTGTTCATTCTTCAAACAAATATGCGCTCGAACTTTGATGGTAGATGACATGTTGAAAGCTTAAGAACAACTCATCAATATTTTATGCAGTTTCGAGCAAATATATCCTCCTTCTTTTTTGACATTATGATTCACTTGGTTATTCGTCTACCCGACGAGACTATTGAAGGCAGGCCTGTTTACATGAGGTGGATGTAGCCATTTGAAAGATAGATGAAAAAGCTCAAAAATTATGTCAGAAATAAAGCTAAGCCGGAAGGTTCAATAGCGGAGGGTTATATTGCTGATGAAGCATTAACTTTTTGTTCGCATTATTTTTGGGGTGTTGAGACGAGATTTAATCGTCCTAACCGGAATGAGGACGGTCCAAGCCCAACAAGTCGATTTCAGGTGTTTCGATCACTCTGTAAAAAGAATGGTAAACAATCATTAATTCGGCTAGAACCAGCCACAATGAAGAAAGTAGTATGGTATGTACTACACAACAGTCATGAAATCAACCCGTACATGAACGAGTACAAGTGGTACGCGTTTTATTTCAAAATTTGTTTTACGTAAGTTATTATTCGACGACTTATTCTAATATCATGAACATTTACAGGGCATTCCTGGCAATGACATACAAGAAGGATTGCCTCGCTGGTTTGGGAAGAAGGTAGACTTATTGTATGTATTACCCTGTAAAAATAACGAATATTGCTCGTCTATATCTATTCTTAACTTTTTTCATAGATTCGTGAATTAAAAGTAAAGAATGACCCAAGTTGTACTTTCGAGTTATTCGCTTTGTCTTGTGGACCATCATGTACTGCAGTCTCAGTCGACTCTTGCGTAGTCAACGGTGTGAAGTTTATCGTACACGAACGTGATTTACGTCGTTCAACTCAAAACAACGGAATTTCAACTCCTAATCCTAGCGGAGGAATGTATTATGGCCGGCTTGAAGAAATTCTCGAGTTTTTGTATATTCCGTTCAAGGTTGTGTTGTTCAAAGTAAAATGGTTCGACATTAATAACGATGGTCGCATAAAATGTTGTACCTATAGAAACAACATTACACAAATTATGACAGATCGTGTATCATTTCAAAAAGAACCATACATTCTTGCAACACAAGCAAAACAAGTGTCTTTTACCTTGATTTCTCGGGTAAACGTGGTAATTGCAAGGCCGTCCAAGATTCTTATCATCGAAAGATTTGGAACCCGGATATCATCGTGGTAGAAGACAATCAGGATGTTGTACATGACAAAACCTCATCACATGTCACACTCTCTACTGAGTTGGATAAGTTGAATTATAACACCATAAATATAGATGTTCAGCCAGCGGAAGTTGAGGCACCACCACAATCAATTATCACTGATGTCGACGAAGACGATGATATTGATTATGATGACCACGTTCCTCATGATTTAGCATCTGATGGTGAAGACCACGTCGATCGTGAAGATGAAGCTGACACTAGTAATGAGGGTTTTTATCTTAGTGATGAGGGAGATTGATCTCAAATTGTAATTTGTTAAACGACACTTATTTGAATGAAATTGTTATCGAGTGGTTAAATGTGTTTATTTATTTATTTATTATTATTATTATTATTATTATTATTATTATTATTATTATTTTGTATATATTGTTATTTATTTGAATATATATATATATATATATATATATATATATATATATATATATATATATATATATATATATATATAAATATATATATATATATATATATATATATATATATATATATATATATATATATATATATATGCATATGTGTGTTTCTTCACTAATTTATATGTTCTTGTACTAGTACGTTTACAGATGACAGATGTTGTTGCTAGGAGCCACGGTGCCGATGGAGGCAATGAGCCACCCCGTGGTCCCTCGAGGAGGCTAGGCACTAATTGTCAGCGTAAGAATTTCTCGATTATTTTAATTAAACTTGATCATTATTTGAAATTGATAACTTGTTATTTTATGTCATCATCACTTGAATTTGATTATTTGTAGGCTCTAAATCCAAACCTCCCAAGCCCAATGCCAAAATTGGCAAAGGCGGGAAGGTGGTGCATGGTCCCACAAAGAACACGAAGCTCCGCAATACGGTGTCTGAGACAGGTCGTCCGGTATCGATCAGATTCCGGAAGAATGCCAAAGGGATGTTTGAGCATGTGGGCCCACACTCTTTGTGGTTCTCCAACATGGTCGGGGAGTTGTTACGGGAATCAATTCCCATGCATTACGATTCCTTGGGAGAGGTTCCCGATACCACCAAGGCCCACATCGAATACCAGCTACACGTAAGTTTTTATTTATCTTTTATTTTTTTTAATTATTGTGTTTATTTATTTTAAATGTGTTATTTATTTAAATTTGTCTGTTTATTTAAATTTGTATATTTATTTTAATTATATTTTATTGCAGCATTTCTTTGATCTCGGCGAACACGTTACCGGTCCGGATGGAGACCAGTAACAGTGCACAACCCGAACCCTAAAGAAAGGACCCTGAGGTACGCTTCAGTGCCTCAATCCTGATCAAAGGAGCAAAAGCTTCTTTCTTATGAGTAGAATTAAACCGAAATGTTTTCTAAGTTTTTCAAACATTCTGCTCATAAGAACAAGTATTCCCTCGTCAAGGGTGAGTATTTGCAAATATAATCTTTGTTCTGAAAAACAAAAGTTCTTGAAACGCTTCCCTAAAACTCAAAAACAGCATATTTTAATCATAAAAGTTTTTTCAAAAACATCATGAGTATGCTATTTTTGAGGGGGAGAATTAAAATATGATCAAAATATGGTGTCTCAAGGCTGGAATCTCATAAGTGCTCAACTCAGAATTGACCCTCGAATTGACGGTAGGAAAAGTCAGTAGTCGAAAGGACATGTCCCGGACGGGTAATAATTTCAAGCCAGTTCATCTGGTGATGTAAACGTGTCTCGCAACGGACGTGTCTGAGTAGAATGTACCGATTTCGAGCGATTTTCCTTGAATGTGATCTGGTCGGGTAATAATTTCAAGCTAGTTTACTAGTGATGTAAGCGTGTCTCGCGATGATCATATTCATTGAAAATCAATCAATTCAAAAGTGTCTACTCTTCCCGACATGTGCAAATTTCAAAATAATTACTTATGAGCACATGTTAAGGGGGAGTCCTTCTGAAAAACACAAAACTCTCAAGGTGTCAATAAAATGTATTTACAGTCATCGACACTTTGAGAGATTTTTCAAAGGTTTTGGTAAATGGCATCAACATAGGATATTCATGGAGTAATAAGGTGACTAAGGTTTAGGAAATCCGTCCTATGATCCGCCAGAGCCAGAGGGATCTACCCAAGGACAATTCCCATAGTTTAGAACTAGAAAGTCCTAGGTATGATACAAAAAAGAAGAAAATGAATGAAAGGAGAAAGAATGGGTTGAAGAATTAAAAAGAAAAGCAAAAAAAAAAAGGTTAAAAGAAATAGCCCTCCATTTGTTCAACCTTAGGGCAGACACCGGGTTCAATTCATAATCTACTGGTTGACTGAGCATCACCGGTATTGAAGACAAAAGACGTCATGGACCCAGTGACGCACTGCACTAAACCTTCTAAGCCACTCAAGTGTCTCTCAAAAGACATTTGTTTCATTCACACGGAGAACCCTTCATAATCTATCGACCTCTCATTACGAGAGTGTTGATATTGAAAAGGAGGCAATCTGCTCCACGCCTCCGATGACCAAAAAAATGTGCACTAATTGAGTCTAGAGCCATGAGATTCATCAAAGATCTCTTAGGTACACTTAAAACTACACTGGTGTTCTATATCATGGGCATCAGTTGTAAATTAGGAAAGTGTCCTTCGCAGATCCTAGCAATCTGCCAAGAAAATTCTTGAGAGAATTCACAACTGTGATTCTCAGTGATAGAATGGAAATCCTGCCAGGGTAACATCAAACAACCCTGACAGCAGGTCACTTCGGTAACTCCTTGTGGGTTACGCTTAGTGTCTGTTCCAATACGGTCTACAGTCGTGGGGTGATCTCCAGCGACTCACTGAATCATGGGTGCACTTCGGTGTGTCCGTGTTAGCCCTTTCGAGGGTATCCGGTTCAGAACGGCATGGGTTTGGATTAGAGAAAGTCTTCACACTATGCTATTGATGATCTCAAAGTCCAAATCTGTAAGTGCCGGTTGGTTCGTGTTGCTGCTGCTGCTGCGGAGGATCATGAAGACCTGGAGTTCTACCACCAGCAAGACTCCATCATGCTCATATCCTGAAGATTAGTTCTCACAAAGACTCAAGAAAACAAAAGTTCAAAGTTATTAAAGAAAAGTCAAAGATCAAGTATGTTAATCTTTCACAAGTCTAAGTTCAAGCTTATGAAGAGAGAACTACGTGATGTATGAAGAACAAAAGTCAAAGATCATATGAGCATGATGGAAACGACGTGAAGACACCAGTACTAAAGACCATTGGAGATTGGCAGATTGAGACAACACCATAACATTTCAAGTCAAGAACAAAGAACAAAGATTATAAAGACGTCTGAAGCCAATGAAGCAAAGATGACGTCAAGCAACATTGATGACCAAGACTTAGGGGGAGATTGTTAGGAACATTGATGAAGCGAAAAGTGTACCGCTTTTAAGGGGTCATTTAAGCCCTAAATCGTATTTATTTGATCAAATATTGCCCTAAATCGTTCCTTTTGTCATTTTAGGTACTTTTGAGAAGAAATCTGGAAAAGGAAGCATTTTGGACGTTTTTGGAGCATTAAAGTGAAGAAAACGACAAAGTCTCAAAATCATGCTGGAAATTACCTTTGACGGCGTCAGGATTATGCCTGGACGGCGTCATGGCTTGGCAAAAGTGGTGGATGTGAAATTTACTCATGATAAGCCAGTGAAAATTGCATGGGAATTCTGACGGCGTCACCCTTTAATTTGATCAAGGTCGTCACGTTATAATTTAAAGAGGGACGGCGTCACGTTCATAGTCTGAGGGCGTCAAGCCTTGATAGGCCAGAACGGATTTTGGAGAGCTAAAGAGGGACGGCGTCAAGAAGGTCATCCGGGAACCCTAAAAGCGGCGAGGTGACGGCGTCACACTCTATAACGTGACGCCGTCAGATCTAAAAATCTATATATAGTTTTGCAATTCTTTGTCATTAGTGTGGAACTTATTGGGGAACTTTGTGTGTGAAAACCCTAGGACGAATTTGGCAGCTCTTTCAAGGCTTTTTGCCTTGAGATCTTCCATGTTACATTGAAGATAAGTTATCAATTAATCATTCAATATGTCTATGTGTTGTTTGATTCTATCTTGTTCTTGTCTTTTGTTTAACATGCTAGGCTAGATTTATCTTGTGTTTGCTTAGATCTAATGAAACCTAGCTATTGATTGTTGGTTATTAGTGTGTTGTTAGTTGTATTGGATGATTGTTCATCTATGTTAGGCTTAAGAAAACTGGCTAACTTCCTATTCGGTAACTTGCTTGAACGTCTTAAGAAACATGAACCAATGCGTACTAAAGGTTTTTATGGTTGTATTTAATGCACAAGCGAATTCTAGTGATCCCATGTTAGGAGCTTCCTAGCCGGCTCGACATAGGAGTGAAGTAGGAGCTTGTAGAGTTGGGGAAGTACGTACGCCACCCCACGAATGGTATTAAGGAATACACCCGTCATCCACGCAACTAATACACACTAATCAACCGGTAAAAGATAGTTAGGGAGTAAGGAAATCTAAGTAAACACATTTCCCTCCACATAAGTTTTCACCAACATTTTCATTTTTGTTATTTTATTTTATTTGCATTCGTAGTAATTTGGGTTAGTTGACTAGCAACTAATTCCGCCCACTCTTTCAAACCCGAGATTTTACTTGCTTTCATAAAAAATATAAAAACACAAAAAGAATCTTCTCTCACCTTTAGACCTATTAGAGTAGTTTTTCATACCTAACGAACACTATTCCCTGTGGAGAACGATCAATCCCCCGTACTTACCACTTCACTATACTACATCGGTCAGGTACACTGCCTGGTGGGGATTGCAAACTTCTCAAGATCTCTTGAGAGGTAAAACCTGTTGTAAGGTCGCAAAACCACGCATCAAGTTTTTGGCGCCGCTGCCGGGGAATAGTTATTGTTTAGGTTGAATTTTTATTTTATAGGTCTACTCACTAGATTCCTTTCTAGTGAGATTTTTATTTTATTTTTCTAGGTTTTCTTTAGTCTATCTATTTTCTTCGTTTCTTTGTTCGTAACCATTACCATTCGACATCATGGAAGATGGTAATATCCTTAATCCCAACAACCCACCACCACAACAACCACCACCACCTCCTAGAGCCCGTACTTTAGGAGAGTACTCCTGTCCTAGCCACCATGGCTATCGAAACACCATTGAGCTCACTCAAGGAGCCAATGTCACTCCCTTGCGATCCGACACCATCCGGTTGGTGCAAAGCGGATGCGCATTCCATGGAATTCGTTCTGAAGATCCTAATCAACATCTCAAGGACTTTCTCAAAATCATTGATTCTATAGACCTTGATGTTGCCACTCGAGAGACGACCCGACTGCGTCTCTTCCAATTCTCTTTGCGGGACCAAGCTAGTCAGTGGCTAGAACGTCAACCCGCAGGATCCATCACCTCTTGGGATGATCTCACCACTCGTTTCCTTGCTCAGTTTTTCCCACCGGGAAGAACTACCAAGCTAAGGAATGATATCTTGATGTTCCAACAACGTCAAGGCGAAACCCTCTACGAGGCATGGACTCGATTCAAGGACTTACTCCAGAAAGTCCCTCATCATGGCATAGAACTTTGGCTCCAAGTCCAAATCTTCTATGACCATATCAATCTCTCCACGAGGCAAACCATTGACCAATCGGCCGGTGGCAAGCTACGTGATCTAAGTGCGGAACAATCATGGGCTCTCCTAGAGGATCTTGCTCTTTATGACAACGAAAGTTGGAGTGATCCCCGTGATTTGAATAAAACGGTCAAGGCAATATCTTTGCCTTCGAACAATTCAAGCACTTCCGACCGTAGGATCATAGAACTTGAAGACTAAGTCAAGTTTCTCATGAAATCCTACGAGACTCCTAAACCTTCAAGCCAAGTGAACAAAATCACTTCTTCATGTGAATTATGTAGTGGTCCCCACGACACTCGTGATTGCATGGAACTCCCCGAACAAGCTTTTGTGGACTACGCATCCTCGCGTATCGACGGAGCGGGAGACAAGTGGTACACTTTCAAACCCGAGCCAAACCCCTATGGTGATACATAAAACCCCTCATGGAAAAATCACCCGAACCTTAGGTGGAAACAAAACCAAAACGCACAACAAACCAATTCTTCCAACCCACCTAATCGTTTCCAATCAAGCGGTTCCAACTCGAACCGTACTTTCAACAACAATCCTTCCGGCAATGGTAGTACCAATTACTTTGAAGGATTGATGTCCCAATTTATGGCATCTCAAGAAGCTCGGATAGCTAGATTCGAGTCCGAATTCAATCAACAACAAACGGAGATGACCAATAAAATTGACAACTTGTTGAAAGCTCTCAATAACCAAGTGTTATCACCTCCACATAAGGACGCTAAGAACACAAATAGCGGACCCCAAGTAAAAGACCCCTCTTCATCCAAACACGTCCACTTTGTCAACATTGTCACTATTAAACCAATTGATAGGAATGAGGATAATAGTGAACCTAAGGATGAGGATAAGAAAGTCGAGGTTGATAAGGAAGTTAGGACAAGTGAGATTGAAGAAGTAGATGTTGATGAGGACTACTTCAATAGGCTACCCACTAAGGAAGAGCGCGCATATCATACAAACTTATTCGATGACCCCGAGACACCATACTTCCTAGGTAGACCAATCATAGAAATAGGCGACCCTTCTAATCTCAACATACCATGCAACATCGGAAATTTGCATGTGTGGAAAGCCTACATCGACCTTAGATCACCCATAAACATCATGACTAGAGCCCACTACAACTTGATAATGAAAAATCAACTTGGGTATAGGATGTTCCCTGACAAGGGTTGGATGAGTAACTTCACGGGAAGAGTTAAGGGATTACCGGTTTATGTAGGAAACTTCACCTATGTCACCGACTTTGTAATTGTTGAAGATATCCGCACAATAGTCGATGCATCCTTAACTCAAGTGGTTTTTGGAAAACCATTTGTTGAGGTCTCTAGAATGACTTATGAACCTTCCTTAGGGATAGTTAGATTTAAGGATGAGACCGATGAAGTAAACTACCAAATGCCATATAAGATAGAACAATTCCAACACTTGTCAAATGTTGAGAAGGAGCTCAAGCAAGCGGTCTACTATAGGAATGATGAGGATAGAAATAAAGGAGTAGACTATGTTATGGAAAGGATATTCGGTTTCTACAAGGATTGTTTGAAATTAGGACCGGAATATAAAACCGGGAATGAAAATGGCCTAGGAACCGTGACCAATGATGGAGTCACGTAATGTACGTGACTTTGAGTCTAGCTACAAGACTCGTTAATAAAGAAAAGCGCTTCTTGGGAGGCAACCCAAGCTTTATTTGCTTTGTGTGTTTGTTTATTTGTTTGTTTGATTTTATTTGTTTCCGTATGTGTGTTTAAGTTTTATTATTATTGATTCATGTTCAAAACTAATTTGTAAAAATGCTTTATTTTGTTTTTAACTTCGTCTTAACTACATATAAAGGTATTTTGCAAAAGCTAAGTGTAAGGGAAATCTAAATCGGTTTATTAGAACACAAATGAACATGAATCGTAATAATATTAAATGAACATACATAGTAGTATTTGTTTGAGTCAAATGCTTGTATCGAGTCATAATGATGTTTTGCAGGATTTCCAGGAAGTAAGGTATAGGTTTTTCCAAATTTTTTCCGGAAACGTAACATGAGAATTCTGTCAGATCATATCTGACGGCGTCAGGATTTACAACCTGACGGCGTCAGGTTTAATTTTCTGAAAATTTTTGAAAGTTTTGTTTTCATAAAAAAGTTTTTATTAAATCTATAACTTATAATCTCCAGGAATCTGCAAAATTATCATTCCACAAGCATTATATCCTTATATATAGAGTTTATCCCCCCGATGTTATGCAGGTTCTCGTGTTTGTTTTCTCAGGTTTAACAGGTTATTTTGGACAAGGAAATGTTTTTGGATCAAGCTTTTGGCGATGCATTAGTCATGGAGCTTCAACATTACTTTGGAAGAAGATCTAACCGTGTTACTTCATTATCCACCGAACGAATCAGGGGAGTATTTGATTTCATTCTTTTACTTTATGCTTTTACATTTGTTATTTGAACATTGGGGACAATGTTCATCTTAAGTGTAAGGGGGGTAAAAGTACGATTTTAGAGAATGCTATTACGCTTGATTTTTGTTTGTTTAATGGTAGATGTGTAATAAAACTGAGATAAATACCTGTTAGGGCAATTTTAGTGCCAAATTTAAAATTTTTTACAACATATAGGAGTGAAACTTTGATCTTAATGAGCGTCTCACGGATAGGAGTTATATGACTAGCACAAAAAACCGTACCACTAAAAAATTTTCCACCCCCAAATATGTGAGGTTCGCCCCTAGAATTGGTAGGAAAAGCATTTTGCTATGATGTGTGTACCGGTAGCACTTAGATTCTAGAACTTGCGTTAGGACCATTCCAAGGCCACAAGTGAGACTACATTCGTGTAGTTAGATTTACTACATGATAAGAGGCATTAGGATTAACCCATTGTTTTACACCTGTGATTTTGTTATAATTACATTAGCTACATTGGTCAAGTAATTCTCCCACACCCTTTGCGTTTTACTCATTTTTAGTACACGATACCCCTAGTACACCCCTCAGAGCCTATCTTTTCGTTTCTAACTTTAAGCATTTTACTTAAAGGAAGAATTTGTTACACCCCACTTAAATGTACACCCAAATCGCCTTAGCCTACCTTGTATGCACTCATTTTTAGTGCATTATTGTTACAACATTTGTTTAAACCCAAGTTAATTATCTAGTTGATTACATGGTTGCTAAGTCGAGTCATATCCTTGTACATATTGTTTTGGGACGATTGGGACTCATGGGTAAAGTACTAGTGTAATGAAGTAATGGGGAAGAACATCATTTATTACCCCCATATGTGCTAAATATTTTAAAAGTACTCCAAGTGTTTTAATTATCTTAATTCGAGTCATTAGAATAGTTATTTGTAAAGTTATGTAAAAGTTCAAGTGTAAGGGGAATGCAATGCCCCTATGATGTATTATTTTGGATGGTAGGGCAAAAGTGTATGCAAAAAAAAAAAAAAAAAAAAAAAAAAAAAAAAAAAAAAAAAAAAAAAAATCAAAAAAATCAAGAAAAATACAAAAAAATGAGAAAAAGAAAAGTAGAAAAAAAAAAAAAACATACGGACTACCATCCCGTTTCATTTTATGTTTTGTTTTATGTTTTTGTTATTTTCTTTCATTAGCTTAAGATTGAGTCGAGTCTTAGCTTAGCAACATTGTATAGTACATGTAATTGATCAAGATCTTTAACTCGCCACCAGTAAAATATCCTTTATCCAACAAAATCGTGTTTTCCTTTTCCCTACACCTAACGTTATAACCCATTTAAAAGCCCTCTTTGATAGTTTATCTTAGGTGCTTACGCCTAGTGGAGGAGGTTTTCGATCCTTTCCCAAGCCTATGGTAATCTATTTGCTATGACAGGTAGTGAGAGATATTATCCGTTTTCATTTATGAGATTTATTTTGATGACACTTGAGAGATGTGAGTATCTAAACACTACTTGTGAGGTGCTAGTTTGTAATCTCCGTGCTTATTATGATTAAAGTGGAATGATTATTTGTTGTAATTACTTTTATGTTAGCATTAAATGACCCCTAACTTGTGTTTTGATTAGAATAAAAGCGCATTTGCTTGAGGACAAGCAAATCTCAAGTGTAAGGGTATTTGATGAAGCGAAAAGTGTACCGCTTTTAAGGGGTCATTTAAGCCCTAAATCGTATTTATTTGATCAAATATTGCCCTAAATCGTTCCTTTTGTCATTTTAGGTACTTTTGAGAAGAAATCTGGAAAAGGAAGCATTTTGGACGTTTTTGGAGCATTAAAGTGAAGAAAACGACAAAGTCTCAAAATCATGCTGGAAATTACCTTTGACGGCGTCAGGATTATGCCTGGACGGCGTCATGGCTTGGCAAAAGTGGTGGATTTGAAATTTACTCATGATAAGCCAGTGAAAATTGCATGGGAATTCTGACGGCGTCACCCTTTAATTTGATCAAGGTCGTCACGTTATAATTTAAAGAGGGACGGCGTCACGTTCATAGTCTGAGGGCGTCAAGCCTTGATAGGCCAGAACGGATTTTGGAGAGCTAAAGAGGGACGGCGTCAAGAAGGTCATCCGGGAACCCTAAAAGCGGCGAGGTGACGGCGTCACACTCCATAACGTGACGTCGTCAGATCTAAAAATCTATATATAGTTTTGCAATTTTTTGTCATTAGTGTGGAACTTATTGGGGAACTTTGTGTGTGAAAACCCTAGGACGAATTTGGCAGCTCTTTCAAGGCTTTTTGCCTTGAGATCTTCCATGTTACATTGAAGATAAGTTATCAATTAATCATTCAATATGTCTATGTGTTGTTTGATTCTATCTTGTTCTTGTCTTTTGTTTAACATGCTAGGCTAGATTTATCTTGTGTTTGCTTAGATCTAATGAAACCTAGCTATTGATTGTTGGTTATTAGTGTGTTGTTAGTTGTATTGGATGATTGTTCATCTATGTTAGGCTTAAGAAAACTGGCTAACTTCCTATTCGGTAACTTGCTTGAACGTCTTAAGAAACATGAACCAATGCGTACTAAAGGTTTTTATGGTTGTATTTAATGCACAAGCGAATTCTAGTGATCCCATGTTAGGAGCTTCCTAGCCGGCTCGACATAGGAGTGAAGTAGGAGCTTGTAGAGTTGGGGAAGTACGTACGCCACCCCACGAATGGTATTAAGGAATACACCCGTCATCCACGCAACTAATACACACTAATCAACCGGTAAAAGATAGTTAGGGAGTAAGGAAATCTAAGTAAACACATTTCCCTCCACATAAGTTTTCACCAACATTTTCATTTTTGTTATTTTATTTTATTTGCATTCGTAGTAATTTGGGTTAGTTGACTAGCAACTAATTCCGCCCACTCTTTCAAACCCGAGATTTTACTTGCTTTCATAAAAATATAAAAACACAAAAAGAATCTTCTCTCACCCTTAGACCTATTAGAGTAGTTTTTCATACCTAACGAACACTATTCCCTGTGGAGAACGATCAATCCCCCGTACTTACCACTTCACTATACTACATCGGTCAGGTACACTGCCTGGTGGGGATTGCAAACTTCTCAAGATCTCTTGAGAGGTAAAACCTGTTGTAAGGTCGCAAAACCACGCATCAAACATGTTTTAGTTATATTTCAAGTCTTGTTCATTTCCTTTAATATGTTTCAACGAAATGGGTTATAAGTTAGTTTTAGGTCCAGTCCATTAGTAACCCATGGGCCGGCCACTTAAGTGCTAAAACTTCTAGAATCTATCATGTAAATGTCGCCCTAATATGTTGCCTATAAATAGAAGGAAAGGGTGATCATATTAGGCATTGGTTATTCATTTGTATGCGGAAGCTATGTCAAAGTCTTATGTGAATGATAATCATCCAACTCTTCTTCTTCTTAATCTCTTCTCTATTGTTATCTAATCTCTCGTAATTCTCTTATAGTTGTTTATCTCATTTCGTAGCTTACAGTTAAGTAGTAGTCGTGGTTTATTTAGTATAGATTAGCTTGTGTTACGTTAATTAAAAGGACCTACAAGTGGTATCATACGATCTCAGTGTTTCTTGTTCGTGTGATACAATAACAGTCATAGTCAATAATTCACGACAAGACAATAACATCATCGATCTAATTTTTTTGAAGACCAAGCCTCATAAATATCCGAACAATTAAAGAAGGAATGATAACATTGATGTTATATTCCATTCTTTGATTCGTTAAAACACACAAAACAAGAACAAAAAACGAAAGACATACCGGAGTAAAGATTTTGATACCGTGTAACAGTGCACAACTGAGCGAATGGGTTTTTTGTGGTGTACGGTTATTTTTAAAAAAAGAAATAAGGTGGATGAGATCTTGAGAGTAGGAGATAGTGGTCCAACAAATTTTTTCTTGGATGGATTTGTGATTGACCAGATTTGTTGTTGTTAGGTGAGAGAGATAAAGAGGTGGGGGGCGGATGTGTTATGATAAATGAAATTAGGGTTAGTGATTTATGGTTAATAGCCATTAAATACCCAAGTTATTAGGTCTGTGTGACGAATGGATCAGATTATGGAGATTGGATTGGATCCGAATTTTTTTTAATGGGCTGAAAATAAGACAATGGGCTGAATTGTGTACAAGCGTGGATTGGCTGAAATAAATCCCAAACTTATATCAAAATCTTGAGCTTAACTTTAATTATTCAAATGTATTTTTAATACATTGTATAATTTTTTTTGGTATAACGTTTGGCGATGAAGTATGGTCTTTTGGTGTTACAAAATTTTCACAGGGATACGGTTTTGACAAGATCGGGATAAAACCATTATCATAGTTCACTTAAACCGTCAAAAGGCTAGTGTTGGGTATTGAAGCGCAAGATGTGACTACGGGGTTAATTCTTTATTATTTATTTGAGGTTGAAGTGGAATATCACGGGTGCGTGTACTTAGTATCTTGAAGATATCGGGGTTGGTTGGATGCATGATTCTTCGAGATCCTTGTTCGAGCTTATAACCTGACGTCAGACTTGTTCGAGATATTAGGGTTGTTCAAAATGATTAAGACTTGAGTTATCTAGTTATACCTGATGTAAGGAGTTACGTTGTTGTGCTCACAGAGTATGGCTATCACTTTAAAGGAGTTACGTTGTAGTGCTCAAGTGTCACACAAAGATGTGGATTATTCAAGATGAGTTCATATACAGTAAAGGAAGGTTGGATGGGTATATGAAACGACCTATGCTTAAAGGAGTTACGTTGTAGTGCTCAGTATAGGTTCTTAGTCAGACTATAGTGCAAGTTTAAGTCACAAGTTTGGGTTATTTTACTTCAGTCTCAAGTTCGTAATACTGGGTTTTTCTCCATCAGTGGTCACTACAAACAGCCGTCAGAATGATAATGGGGTCGGTAAAGAGTTAGATGAGAAGAGTATAGAAGAGTAGAGATTTTATCAGCAGTTGATTCTCACGGGCTATTTTTGGTACTTCACACATCTTCGACTAATTGGACATACAGGGTTTACGCTGCCTCCGTTTCCATCGTAACCATAGTGTGTATGCTTCCGATTCCGCGAAGACATCGTGGGGGAAGAGAGAGTAGATGTACTTTGACTTTTCTTGCATTCTTTGCGAAAAGACTCTTTTTTCAGATGGATCTACATTCAGGGGGAAGAAATGTGCACATCGGGGACGCATAACAGACTCACGTGATCTAGCTTACAAGTTTAGTACTATTGGAGAGACGTCCGCAGAGATGATCAGTGATTCAGTTTTGTGATTTTGGTGTAATCATTTCAACTTTCGCAGGTTGTGATGTGCGAAGTAGCCTACTTATGTGAGAAGATCTTGCTGATTTCTTGCATGTTACCCCCGAACGGATTTTCCGCATTAAGCATAACCGTTATTGAGTACTAGTCAGATTTGCTTGGTGTGGTTTACGATGTCATCTACAAATTCCGCTGCGTACTTACAACCTTCAAAAGATAGAAGACATGTTAACTACATCAAAGTTTCGAATCTGCTGAAGACGGTTGTCAGTTTGGGGGGAAGCTGATTCAGAAACTTCGCCTAAAAGAAGTAGATGAAGAAGCCATTAAAGACATGCAACATGAATTGGGGGGAAGTTAATCCAGTTCATGCATATTACATCGTTTGACTACAAGTGAAGACCTTATGAAGACCTTTCTTTATTTGTATTTGTACTTGTAGGAAATGATGTAAGTAATCCCATATGTTGCCACATTGGGGGAAGATTGTTGGGAATGCTTCTCGCACTAAAATGTGACAACATATTTGGGATTATATTAGTTATCATGTATGGCACAAATACAAGGACTAGTAGCGTCAATCATGTAAAGTCTTGTATTTGTTTGCCTATTTATACCCTCTGAGACATCACTAGGAGGGTGAAGCTTGTGTGTGTTATTTCACTTTTCTTATTATCAATAATATCCAGGTTTCCATCTCTCTCTCATATACTTTCTCTCTCTAACATCTAACCATGGAGATGATATTTTATCATCATCCAAGGCCTCCCGATTCACAATATATCAACCAAAACACGATCCATCACAGATTGTCGAAAGTATCGAAGCTTATCTCAGAAAGCGATACAATGACAACAAATACAAATTCAATTTGAACAATTTTACACGGTAAGGTGGGGTTGAGAAAGTAGTCGAGATCAAGAATAAGCGTCCGGCGAACAAGACGCCTAAGGATTGGGAAAGACAGGTAAATTTTGGATAGACACTTTATTATTATTATTATTATTATTATTATTATTATTATTATTATTATTATTATTATTATTATTATTATTATTATTATAAACAATACTTTCATTAGAAAAACCATAGGATTACAAGAAATTAGTGAGGAGCCTCGACACTAACTGGGCCCCCACACCTTTATTATTATTATTATTATTATTATTATTATTATTATTATTATTATTATTATTATTATTATTATTATTATTATTATTATTATAACCAACACTTTTATTAAAAATTTATAGGATTTTACAAGAAATTAGTGGGGAGCCGAGAAACCAACTGGGCCCCCACACCTCTAGCAATAGCAAAACTAATCCTATTAAAAATATTATTATTATTATTATTATTATTATTATTATATTATTATTATTATTATTATTATTTTTTTTATTATTATTATTATAATCACTTTATTAGAAACAAATAGGATTTACAAGAAGTTAGTAGGGAGCCGAGATACTAATTGGGCTCCCACTCCTCTAGCTATAGAAAAGCTAATCCTATTAAAAATATGAGCAGCAGCACGTGCTCCAATGTCTTGAGTCACCGAAAAATATTATTATTATTATTATTATTATTATTATTATTATTATTATTATTATTATTATTATTATTATTATTATTATTATTATTATTATTATTATTATTATTATTATTATAAGCAGGTGAAGCACCGGTCAGACCCAAAGAAGTTGAGCATCGGGGCGAACAACAGGAAAAACCGGCGGGCGAATACGAGTTCTAGCCTTCATGGATCCCATCCGTTAGCTGTTATACGCGATAACTTCGTAAGACACTTTTTAATCATTTTATTTATATATATAGTGTTGGGTGAGTCGTTATTGATTTTATTTATAAACAGTTGAGCCACCTTACCGACTCCATGGATGGTAGAGACTTGATCGAGCTTTATAGTCACAACCATACGAGAGGCGACGTCTTTGAGTCTCCAGTGTCCGAGTCTAGATACGTAAGTATAATTTATTTCCAAAAACTCACCCACATTAATGCAATATGATAAATCACGACTTATATATTACTCTTTTTTTTTTTTTTTTTTTTTTTTTTTTTTTTTTTTTTTTTTTTTTTTTTTGTAACTAAACAGAATGAGATGATACGGATGCAGATAGAGAGCACATCCACGAGGACGACTATGTCTGACCTCGATATTATGCGCCACGTGATCGGTGGTAAGCAGCGCGGTCATATTCCTGGCATAGGTCGAGTGTTACCCGGCGGTGGTCAACAGACGACCCTCAGCGCCTCACGAGCCCACGAGCAGGCCTCCTCGTCTTCGTTGCAGGAAACCGTTCAGAAGCAATCCGAGGAGCTCTCCACGCAGAGGACACAACTTGATCTGTTGATGGAGTGGGCAAGGAGTCAGCCGGGTTTCCCCGATCAGCTAACGAGTGGCATGCCAGGGACATCGGGATCACATGAGGCTTCACAAGGTGAGTCTCGAGATACCGGGGTAGGGGAGTGGGGGTAGTGGGGGGAGTGGGGAGACTCGGGAGTAGCATATGGGTTGTTTGGGTCCCATGGGTCGGTTTATATGTGTTGTAGTGGTTATGGACAAATTTGCGGAGATTTCATGAATTATTATGTGTTTATTTAGATTATGTGTTAGGATTCCCGCTAAATGGATTACGCGTATAGTTTTGGACCATTTGCGGATAGCTAGGTTATGTATACTTTTGTAGAACCATTTGCGGATAATCATGTGACCACGGTTTTTGAACCGTTTTGGCGAGTTTGGATACATATGATTATGTTTAGCGAATTTGGTTATATATGATATTATGTTTAGCGAATTTAGCGATGTTGTAGCATAAAACAGGTTCTATTACCAGGTTGTTATTGTGTAGATTTTTTCCCCAATAAATCTGGAAATTACCCATTTTGCAGCAATTTGCTGCAATATGGGTCAGAGGCTTTTGGCGGGAACACATCCCCGCCAAAAGATAAAAGAGTTTAATATGGTTTACTCTGTTAGCAGGGACACGTCCCCGCCAAAAGAGTTGATCTCAACAGTGGATACCTCTTTTGACGGGGACATGTCCCCGCCAAAAGAGGTGATTAATTAACTTAATTATTGTTAATTATAATAATCTACTACTTTTAGCAGGGACATTTCCCCGCCAAAAGAAGTGTCACGCTGGACATTGTTTGACCAGCCCAAAGGCTGTGGGACCCACATGTCCCCGCCAAATAGGTGCATCTATCCCCGCCAAAAGTATCAGCGAGGGGGGTTTTGCGGGGACGTTTTGGCGGGGACATGTCCTCGCTGAAAGTTATTGGCGGGGACATGTCCCCGCCGAAAGCCTAAAAAAGTCTCCTCCGATTGTGTCGAATGTTGTAGTGTAAAGGGGTTTTTTTTTTTATTAACTTAAAACGGGTTACCTGAACCTTTTGATTTTTTGAAACTATTGGACTTTTGTTGGTTTTAGTTTAAAAATGGCATTCAGAATTTTACTCTATACCCTTTGTTCGAACAGCTTTGTTTACAGGGCTCACAAGGTGATTAATGAAGTAGAGTTTATTAACTACTTAAAAAATGGTTTTATTGTGGCTGATCGGGTATTACGCATTACATGTTTACATATACATAACCTTCATGCTTGAATTTATAATGATCAACGACTAGCAGATTGTAATGAAAAATTACATGATGCCCAAGATGAGTTCACCGCTAAGGTAGTTTCATTCAAAAGGTTCAAGATTAGTTGATCTAATTCTTCCACGAATTATGAGCCTCCACTCCCCTTCGAGTGATGGCAATGCATCAAACAGTGGCCAAAGTTTAGGAGGTGAAAAGAAAAAAGAACATGTTGTTATTGATCTTAACGATTATGACACTGAAGAAGAGAAGGAAGAGACCAATGCTAAGAAAAAATGTGTACAAGTGAAGTCCGAAAAAGATGCTTGATCTGGAACTACATAGCATCTCGATATTATTTTTTTCATTCTTTATTTTTAAGCACTATATGCATGCATGTAACAATTTTTGTTTTGGATTAGGTTTGTTTTTCAGTTTTGTATGGCGTTTGCCCATAATAAAATGGCTTTTTTGTTTTGAACAATATTGATTATTCAAAAGTTGTTTTAATGTTATTTCAACTCTTTTCATGCAATGTTTGTTTATGTTTAACTCTTTTACAGCTTATTGAGTATTTAGATAAATTAGTATACTGGTCTATGCATTATAAGTTAATATAACACATATTTATTGAAGTAACTAAGTATACAAATTAACAATCACACTGATTGCCCATTAAAAACATTAAATTAGACTCTTTTGCGTGAAATATCTTAAGACAATATATTTCATATAAGTAACCATAATGTAATTGATTTGTTCATTTGCAAAGAACTAGAAAGAATCACCAAAAAACAATCAAGTGCATTTACAATTACTATATATATGTAGTTATCATGCAATAAGAGCTTATAAATACCACTTTCATATGAGCCACAACCACAAGGTGGCAAAATGGACGGGCCGGGAGGGCACGGGCCGAACGAGCACATGTTATATGAATCGCTTTAGAAAAGACTTAAAACGACGAAATAAATTCCTCAAACATAACATCTCATTTATATTTAAAAAATTAAATATATTATATCTATAAGTTTTTTCTTTAAAAACAATTATAATGTTCTCCAATTGTAAAAAAGTATGTGCCCGTTAATGCCCATCTAACTTTTAAATGGGCAATACATGCCCATTTCAAAAAAAAAAAAAAAAAAAAAAAAAAAAAAAAAAAAAAAAAACTAAATGTGCCCAAATCTTCTACAAAATTGCTCAAATTATCCCGTCTTTTTCATTTTGGGCACAAATTGCCACCTCTAATTTAAAGCAACATCACACCACAAAATAGTTTGAAATTCTAATACATCACGTAAACACACTTTTCTTGACCAATTGAAAGCGGATGTTGATGTTCCGGTCAAAGTTATGATTTGTCGCAAGTGGGACGTAAGCAACGTTACACCCTTGATCAGCTGAAGGAGGGAGATGAGGGCCCCATTGTAGTGATGATTTGCAGAGTGTGGGATTCATGAAAATGTCATGCACTGCATGGAGAAGGGATTTGTACAGGCCCAAACGAGGACATGTATAGTGGAATTTTTTTATGAACTTAAAACATGGATACGAAGTTGAAGGAATACACAAATGGGGATGTCTATGATGGGAGTGTAGAGGGTTAGAACAAGAGCCTGGTCTTTTCGATTGTTGTTTCAATAATATTTCTTCGTGAGTCTACGTTGTTTGAATAAACTAAGCACACATTTAGAGGCTGAAAATGGTAAACATAAACCGCAAATGGAAAATTTCCCTGCTATAACTGGTCATAGTATATTGAACAACGTTTTTGCTCCATACTAACGTCATCTCATTTTCATATTGTTCAGGTATTTTCTGTTGTGGTTGGTATTGAGTGCATCGCACGGGCCATGATGTCTACCTGAATTACTTGGCCGAGAAAGTACCAGAGATACTATGTTTACAGAGTGGTTTGAATTGAACAAAAGAGATGCAAATGCGTGTGAACTAAAATATGCCCAGATACCAACGAAGTTTGTTTAGCATGTGGATAGCAAAATGTGGAAACCACGCAAACAGAAAGTATGCATCGGTCGCATCATTTATTGCCACCCCGCATCAGGTGAGCGCTACTATCTAAGGATGTTGTTAAACGTTGTTAAAGGTGTTCAGTCATTTGAAGAGATTATGCAACTTTTAAATAAGCTTGCTCAGCTAGGGGCTTGATTAGTGATGACAAAGAATGGACCCAGGCTATATTGGAAGCTAGCTTCTGGGTTTCCGGATCACAACTAAGGGATCTATTTGTAACAATATTGCTATTTTGTGAACTAAATAGCCCCCGACGCTTATGGGACCAAACATGGGGAGCCATATCAGACGATATTCTATATAAAAAGCAAAAACAGTTTATGTATCCGGTGTTGGAACTGACAGAGGAGCAGACGCAGACTACTGCTTGGTGGAATTACAAGAGCTCTTGCACAGAAATGGGAAGTCTTTATCAGATTTCCTTGATCTTCCACAACCTTACCCATCACTGTTAACAAACTTGGACAACCGTATGATCATAGAAGAATTAAGCTACAACATGAAGCAACTTAAAATTGAGCATGAAACGCTCCATGCATCGCTGAACCCAGAACAACGTATAATCTACGACAAAGTCATAAACTCTGTGCAGCAAAAAACAGGAGATTTTATCTTTGTATATGGTCCCGAAGGCACCGGAAAAACATTTTTATACAAGACCATCCTCTCCCGATTAAGATCGGAAAAAATGATTGTTCTTGCCGCTGCATCATCGGGTAAACAACAGGCAAGAAACCATTATCTTAATTTAATCAGGTAATATACCAGGTACTAAATAATATCTTTTGCTTTCTTATGTACACAATGCCTCAGGAATGGCTTCGTTGATTCTTCCTGGCGAGAGAACAGCCCACGGCAGATTTGTTATACCACTTGAGTTAATGGAGAATAGTACGTGTGGTATAAAACAGAACACACACCTGGCAAAGATGATGAGTATCGGTATGGAAGGATGATCAAATCGAGGAACCTCAAATGAGAGAACCACTAAGCAAGCAAATCAAAACTACGTGTACTAATGGTCAAAAGCATCTTTGAGTATATTTCATAAGAAACATTTGTATTTGTAAAAGCTTACTAAAGCGATTTTTTTAGTTTAACACTTTAAGTTGCACAACTAATGTTGACACACCTAATTAACCGTTGCCAAACTGATGTTACTTCATGGTAATCGAAGCCCGTGCATCGCACGGGCCATGCTACCTCGTATAAAGAGAAAATGAGTTTATTTTATACTATCAAAATGAGAAAGATATATTAATCACTTATTTTGACTACCAATTATTTGAATATAATCTCAATTAACTTTCAAATCTACATGCAAATTATACTTAACGAGTAAAATAGCCCGCGCGATGCTGCGGTGCGGCTGTTTTATTGGTATGTTTTTATTAAGTTAAAAGTTTATAATTTTGTTAGGCATGTGTTTTTTTATAGTGGTAACTTATTTAGTTATCAAAAAGCAGAATTGGAAAGGCAAAATGGGCTGAAGCTAACTTGTAAGGCTAGCCCATAAATATAAGTGGGTTGAACTTAAGTTGTAAGGGTATTGCATCTTTTAAGGCCATGAGAAATGAGTTAGATAAAAAAATAGGGTTTTGTTGAGGGTGTTTACTAAGGCGCCGTATTGTATAATTTGACTTTAAGGTTGGCGCGAAATCCATCATTGGCAAAACAATTGGAAGAAGCGATGGATCTTATCAAATCTATTTGATAGGGGTGCGCAACTTAGAGGGCTGGCCTTATCTGTTTGATGAATGTGGTTCAACGACGTTAGTGTTTGCTGGTAAGAAATGCGGGATCATAAAAAAATTTACGAATTTGTAATAATGTTATGTGAATGACACTGTGGTTGGTTTAAAGTAGTGTTGTATAAATGTGTTGTTTTTTTGCCGAGTTTGTTGTGAGAATTGATCAGTTGTTGTATATAGTATGTTCATGTGGTGTGTTAAGGTGTAGGCAGCTTTAGAATGTTTTAACCTGTGGTTGGGATGTGTTAGAAAGTAAATTGAATAGTGTTATCAGTGAATGGTGTGATGGTTTACGCGAAAAGATTGAAATGTTTGCTAAAACTTTAAACATTCTAGTTTTCTTAAGTCTAGTTTTATAATGAATCTTAGTGAATGGTGTGAAACTTTAAACAGTCTGTCAAACTGTAAATTTTAAACAGTCTAGTTTTCTATAATAGGACATTTAAAGTTTTGCATAAGAACTTAAGAAAATAGCAGAACGCACACTTGTTGCACCAACTATAAAGTTCATTGGCCATTAACAGCTGAGTTATATTACATGATGCTGTGCATTTGTTATACAAAAGGGTAGCCCAAGACATTTGCTGAATGGCAAAGAAACGTAAACATGAGTGGTGGTAGTAGTTGTACATATTTACATAAGTCATTCATCATGACTGTTGGTAGTAGGCATAGGCATTAACATAAGTCATTGTTTTTAGGATGCATTTAGGAAGTTTGCGTCTAAGTAGCAAAAGATGATTGTTGCACAGTGCACCTTAGTTTTTTTTTTTTTTGGTGTCCGATGGTTCTTCTGTGAAGAGTGGCCGTTTGGCTGGTTTCTGAGCAACATTGGAGGGTGTGTCTGTCTTCGATCTGGTCTGCATACCTGTATAGGATGGTGGTGGTGTTGTTTTTTCTGCAGGAAAAAGCAAAAATGATGGTAGTTTGTTAGATTAAAGTGTAATGTTTATTGTTTGTTTGTTAAGTATTCCTAGTTTATTAAATGTTCAGTACCTTCGGAATGTTCAGGCTGGATAATAGTGTTGGTTGGTGTTTCTGGCGTCTCTGTTGTTGTTGGTGTTGGTACATAGGTGTTAGGAGGCAATGGGTTTGGTAGTGCTTCGGTACCTGTATTATAAAATTAATATGTGTAAATATTAGGATGAACGTAAATGATATTTGTAAATGGTGATGACAGTTATGTTTATTCACCTGAAACTTGCCCTTCAATCTGTTTAACTTGGTCTGGTATGCCAAATACTTCGTCAATCACAAATTCAATGTATCCTGGGTTGCAAGTTGGATTGTAATGAAATTGAAATGTATGGGTTGTTTCAACAATTGGTTCGATTGCATTTGGAAAGTGGCCTGGCTCAACAATTTCATTTGATGTGACCAAGTCTGCGCAATTTACACCGATAAATTCATCTGCCTTAGGTGTAAAGAATATGAATTGTGCTGATTTGGTGCCATCTGTTATAGTAGCTCTGAAATTGTATCTGCATGAATGAAAGGATTATGTAAGTAAGTGTAAATTAAGAAAGATCTATATGTTGTAGTTGGTTACCGATAGTTAGGAGCTGGTATGAATCCGTGTTTCCTGCATTCATAGTTCCCATGGATGTTTGTTGCCCTTGACTTTTGTTTATTGTCATTGCATAGCAGACCTTGAGTGGGAACTGTTTGCGCTTGAATGTGAAAGGCATGCCATCATCTGTTTTTTTCAAAATAATTCTTGGTATGTAAACTTTTTCTCCAATCCTGTTGCCTGTAATAATTTCTGCTTGTATTAAATTTGAAAATAGCTGTGTGACAATCATTCTTGTTCCATTGCAGAGTCCACCTCCTAGGTTTACATTTCTTAGCAGCATTATTGGGGTTCCAATCTTAAGCTGAAGGTTGTTTGGAGGCAATCCTGGGAGTTTCAGTGTGTTTAGAAACTCAGGTGGATAGAGCAGCTCGTTTGCGGCGCCATCGTTTGTAAGAGGAATAGCTTCATCAGAACTCATGTAAGTTGTTGTTTCGCCTTTTACTAATGATAGAACTTTTGTGTTTATTGTATCGGTTGTCTCGTTGTTAGGACACACAATGGCCTTTTGCTGTAAGATTTCTGCACTTGGTGACTCTAATGTGTCTTTGTCATATATGAAATTGATAAGTGTAGTGAGGCCTTCATCGTTGTCTGGAATTAGATAATCTTCAGGAATTGTAATCCAACTTGCGTTTTGTGGGTCTTCCAAATCAGTGTTGCCTATCTTGCCATCTCCTATATCTAACAACCATGAAGCAAATCTTTCTGTCTTTTTTTTTTCAGTGTCATCAATGTCGGCTTGCAGCAACCTCATATTTTGTTTAAGCCTACATACTTTAAAATGTTGCCATAGATACGAAGCAGTTATTGATGCACTTACTATATCTGATTTTGTCTTTTTTACTGGTAGTGTTTGTCTAAAATCACCACCAAGCATTACTAAAATCAGGTACATTTTCTTGCTGACAGATGTCTCTAGCAGTCCTAAACAATGCCACCAACTGATTATGAGTGTCCAAAATCTGTATTAGACGTTGGACAATATCAGGATTCAATGACGATGACTGTGTTCCACCAAACCGCCTTAGCCTGTTTTCGACTTCATTTTTTGTATCATATATGTAAAGTTGCAAAAACTTGGGCTTTTCATTTTCTGGAGGATCTCTTTCTTGCTGAATACGGACCTTGCCTTCTCCACAGCATCGACTGTAACGAATGTTTGATGGCGTTGGATTTTTTAGCCTTTCAGCATACCAAAATGCAGCTCCACAATGGTTGCATGTCCAATCAGGATCGCCAATGTCAATATACAGGTTAGAAACACCTGCTACAAAATGTTATGAATATAGTTATGTATCCTGAATATACATTGATTCTTTAAATGAACGTAAACTGAATAAGGTAAATGAATATACTTACCTTGGGAACTGACAGTGTGCCTACGCGTTTGGCGAAATGTATCAGAAGTATCAGTAATGTTTGTAGTGGCATGTTGTTCTGTAAATTATTGGTAAATGAAGAAACTTTAGGTCATTGAGAAGCTAAAATAACTAAATTTATAAATGTGTTTGTAATTAAGACTGTAATATTTACTTGAATATGCCGAAGTCGCTTCCATGTTGGTAACAGCTATAGGATGGCTCATTTCATTTTGTAACACATATGCATCATGTAAGGAATTTGTAGAAGTATAATCTGGAAGAAATCGTGTATAAGTTAATGGGTAATAACTTTTGTAAATGATAAGTGTTTCATTAATATTGCACAAAACGAACCTGAAATATTATGTGCAGCAGTCTGGGGATGAAGTGATGGTGCTTCATGATGATGTAAATTTGCATATGTTGAAGTACCTTCCCCAAAGTAGCTGTTAAATTGTATTTGTTCAAACACATGCTCCTTTTTTTTTCCACCTCATATTTGTGTGACATGAACTGAGGTTATACATGGAGCTTCTTTTGAGGATAGTGTATATGGTCAAAGGTTGCATGATTTGATTGACATAGGCTCATTGAATGTCCTACTGAGGAATGCTGACCTTGCCTTTTCGTCGGGACAATGTTTTTTGAGCTTCTAATATCCCCAAATGGTCTGTGCATATTTTGGTGTGCAACATATTGATTGGCAACACATACAGGATTTTTTGGTTCATCTTTTCTTAAGAATCCAGCATGCATTGAAAACAATTCATTTGCACAATCTAGTTTGTCAGGTTCCATTATCTTACAACTAATGTTTTGATTTTATCTCTAGTTTTTTTTTCAGGTTCACTATGCATAAAGTCCTAAAGTTTATACAACTTTTAACAAAAGAAGGCGTGCTATAAACTACTGGTGGAAGCAAAAATGTGTGGAGAAAGCAACACTACATATACAATAAGAAACAATGCATTTAATCACATTTATCATGCATGCATATATGAAACGAAGATACTACAAACCTTTTAGCAAACATATCTTGAAGAGGATTTGTTATTCAGATTTGTTGTTATTTTTTGCTGGTATTTTTTTGGTGCTTTTGGTTCTAAGGTGGTGTTGTTTGCAGTTTTGTTTTTGATTTGGTAAAATGCTTGTATTTTAATCTTTCATTGACTTATGATTTCGTAATTGAAGAAACTTCTTCAACGGAAATGAGTATGGTCATGTACAATATTTGGTAACACATGGCTGTTTGATATTGAATTGTACAATAGTTAGGTCTGCAATTTGGTGACCAATGTATGGACCAACTGTACGTTCAAGGGATTAAGCAACCTTAAGATATGAACAGGAACTCTCCAAATGTTTGCTGGCCAATGGCCTTTTGCCAACATGTCACTTTGAAAGTGTTAAGGCTTTACTTTGGGGTAACATAGCTTTTTCAACCAATACCAATGCGAATTAGCGGGTGTTAACAACTTAAGTGCCAGTCATATTTGTCACATCATAAATCTCTCTTAGTATATATATAATTAATTAATTCTTACGAGGCGATGGCAAGCCCGTGCGTTGCACCAATTGTGTCTAAGTGTTCATAGCTTAATGGTTGGTACTCATTAGGTTTACACTATTTAAAATAATTACTTTACTTTATATACAATAGCAAATGCATCCCAAATTGATATCCATTGTTTTCATAAGTCATTATCAGACGACTATTTAGAAGCTTATATTTACAATACATAACCGGTGTATGCACATAAGCAAGTCTGACGAATATGTTTACCACTATTTGTTGAAGATAATCCGTCTATATCAAATTTAAAAATCCAAATAAATTTAGGACATCCTATAAGAAACACAAACATGTTACAGGATTAATCAAAGTATGATACTTTTGCTTTCAACATGGAAATGAAGACTGAGATCCATCAGCTATGAGGTACAAAATATATACATAATCAGATAGACAATCACAATGTTTTCAAATTTAAATAGAATTAATATATAACTTGTGATAGCCAAACAGTGTTTGATTAAGAATTTGAGAGTATACATAGTTGACTTTTTCCACAGCCAGAATTGGGATTCATAAACCCGTTAGCTGTAGACGCCATTAAAGATAGTCAGGTACTTGAAACGGCTTCGACTTAACATAGTTTGGTTCCTAAAATCACCCTGCAACATAAATTTCAACTGAAAACTTAGGCTTACAGTAATAAAGTTAAAATTATGAGGCAATCTCATAGGTAGAAATCTTCAAAAAGAAATCTAACTAAGCATATTAAAGGCTAAAATGAGTTTTGATAAACAAAAACATACGTTAACATTCCTAAAACTTGTAATAACTTATACATATTTAGTATCTTAATACCATCTATGTTTTCTTTACTTATAATAAATCACTGAGGCAACTCGGATAATTGATGCAAAGTTTGAACCATTATATATATACAATACAGTTGGATTAGGATATGGTCTATGCATTACTCTATAACCAACAATATAACGTCATCGTTCCAAACAATTCATATACACATACATAATACATTGGCATGAAACTCGAGCCTGCATCATTATGGAATGCTAAAGATTTGAGATTGATAGAATGATAGATACAACATACAATCAGATTGCATGCATACAGATATCAGACATGCATGTCTACATTATTTTAGAGCCCTTGAAATGTAAGAACCATCACCACCCGGTGCCACAACCATAATCCGTGACAACATTGCTCTTTCACAATGCATGGGCGGTGGTGAAGATTGGTGCCAAAAAAAATTATGTTGTGAAGATGGTGATAATTGTCTATTTATAATCTTCAAAGAAGCAATAGAAAAGATTCAAATTTAAAGATTTTTTTGATTTAATTAGATGGTAAATACTTCAACAGTATCGCGCTTCGATAACGCTAACAAAACAATCCAAACATTATCTCCTTTATAATGTTCCAATACCGCATAAGCTATTAACTTATTAGCACACTTCGAATAAACAAACAGTATATCGGCTTATCGCATTTCGACACTGCAAAACCTGAAAACTTAGCATACACTCTAAGTAAACAAACTGTGTTACGTTTCCCTTTAACTAATCCTTTTATATATTATACATCATCTATTATGAGCACATGTCCTTAGCTAAATAACAACTTTTGTCCATCAATACATAAAATTCTTATTTCATCATTTCATACTCATAGTCCAAGATTTTTGCTAACATCCCATTTATGAGTTTCAACCCATGTGAGATTTCAGTCCAAACAAATGGCCCGATCTGTTAATCCACCCAATATTTTAGCACACTATAACAATCTTTTCCCTAATTTAGTGTAAACCTAATCTTCACACACAATATTAACGCAGCCTCAAAAATTTTAGTCTTCTCTCAATCTAAAATGCAGCCGCCGACTTTAAAAAAAAATTTCTATCGGATCATAACAAAACAAAAAAACCGTCCCTTGTGCTTAGATCAAAACCGAACACAGTAATAAAAAATGGATTCAAGGCTAAACATATACCGTCTTCTTTTTCACCTTTAAACCACGAATGATCGTAAAAGACTCAAGTTCTTGGCTTCAAGATCCTTTCAAATGGGTCTCAGGTGGGTCGGTCTTTGTTTTTATTTTATAACCGAAAGTAAAAGAGAAAATGATAACAGTGTTGTTGTTGTTTTATTTAAAGATTTTCGGATATTAAAAACAATAAATCTTTTTTAGAGATCTATGAGGATATTTCTTTTCGTGTTATGATCTTTTTGGGTCATGGGTTTGTGATGAGATGTTATATCTGTAAAGGAGGATGAACCACCAAAACAACAACGAAACCACCCAAGCTCGAAACACCACCTCTAAATTAAGATTCGGTGGTGTCGGCGGCGGAAACAGTTGATGTTGACAGCGGTTCGGTAGCTGTGGCGATGGAAGAATGGGTTGTGAGCCTGCTGAATTGTGCTATTTATAATTCAAAGAAGAAGTGAAAGAGTTAAGCAATAAATATACTAATCTTTTTGTTTTCTTATTTTAATGTTGAGTTGTAAATATGCAACCTTTTGTGTTCCCGGTAATTGTATTTGATAGAGCTTTGAAAAGATATGTTTTATGTGGCTTAAACTATGTTGCACAGTATATGCTTTTGTGCACAATCACTTTAGCCATTGAATCTTTACATGTCTTTGTGCACAATTACTCTTGCACATTAAATTTAGCCATTGAATCTTTAGATAGTATAGATATTTTCTAATTGATATATTAATACTATCACTCATTTATTAATTGAAACTATTAACTTATCAGTCCAAGTTACATAGTTTGTATATATATATATATATATATATATTTTAAATTTATGTTAAACTTGCAATATATTCTTTTATTACAAAATGTATATAATATTTGGTAACCAATATTGTGACAATATGAGTTTGGTTATATTGAAAAATGTTTAGGGTAAAAAGTGTAAGAATATAAGATTGTTGTATGGCATTTAAGTAAATAGAGAAACATTGAACCGCAAGTTTACAACTAAAATTATTCGGCGCAACACCAATAAATGACATAAGAGAAACACACGGATCACAATACATCGACGCAATTGAATTTTGTCAAACACTATACACGACGCCGATATGCATTAGTAATCGTCTAATAAATTTATTATGCCGTAATAAGTATATAAACACATAAACTCTAAAATAAGTTACATATAGATGTAAAACATACATTGTGTTAATGAGTTTGTGAAAACTAAGGAAAGGAGAGTAAAATGAGAGGAAAGAAAGAAAAAAAGTTGTAGCAAACTGAAAAATTTCCTATAATTAACGACGTTTAATTATATATTAATCTCCGTCATTATTTTTAATCACCATTTTTACGGGAAAATTTAAAATTTTCCTTATTATATTATTTTGACACGAAAACATTATCACATAAATTACCAAATAACGGGACGAGCTCATACGCGAACCACGGATAAAAATTCTACACAAAAGATACACTAATAACCTACACGGGCCAAGATTTATCTAACCCAACTCCTTTTCCAGTCACTATTCACGCAGCCCACTCACCAGGCCCAACATCCCCTTTTCTATTTCATTTCAGTCGACTAGGGGCACTCCAAAATGCCTTATTTTCTCTCAAAATTTAAACGCGACATGTATATGTTTCTGCATCACTTATTTGTCCTCCCACCAAGGAACAAGAGTGCAAGATATTAGCTAATAATACGAATGTTTGATATGTTTTTAAAGACCAAAGTGTTCGGCCAATTCACACCAAATCGACATATATATTTTTTTCACAAAACCAACCGTTTTGACCCGAGCTTGTTTCCACCCATTCTAACATTATTGATAGATCATTTATGAGTTAAGAAAAGTAATTATCATCATAGATGTCAAGATTTCTCGTTGGTTCCAATTCTTGTACACAAAAACAACTTAGTCGATATATATGTATATATGTGTCAACATCAATAATTTCCCCTCATCCTCACATGGCTCTATAGTCTAAAGGTCAGTAAAATCTCCACAATATCTAACATTCTCTGACCTTAAACAGTAGGCGCAAGTGGGGGAATGATTAAAATGGCTATATAACTCATACGTATACACATATATACGTATAACTCCTTTTCACCATCACCCCTCTCATTCTCAACTCCTTACTATCATTCTAGACCCATATCGATCAGTAGGAAACTCACAAAGGACCAGAAACAATCCCTATGCTCCATTCCTAGTTCATTCGAAGATATGGGTATATATATATATAGTCGTATATATTAAGTTTTGTGGGTTGTAAATCATTGCTTGTGTTCTAGTCATCTCCCCGAGTTCCTTCACCACCCTAGAGGTGTTGTAAGTCCCCTTGTATCCATTCTAATTCCTATCTCACGCATTTCACTTTCTATGCAACGTATATAATCATATTCGAACGTATATATCTTTTTGTTTATTTTTACGTATTACATATAACTCTAGAACGTATATGGTGGTTTGCCTCCCTTGTGGAAGGCCTAGAAATCACGTAGGATACTCACGTCACATTTATGCTATTGTTTCATGCTCATTCGAACCCCATTTTAATTATACCTCACGCGTACAAAAACTAGAAAAACATAAAAATTTTGTAAGTCTTTTAATAACAAGAATCTGTCCCAAGTAGCGATCAAAAGGGCCTTGTAAAACTCAAATTCATTTAAGGACACATTAATATTTTTGCTTGACTTAATTTTCCATGCTACAAGCTGCATGTTTCGTATTTATACCTTGTAATGATAAGCACGTTTAACCCCTTAAAAATTGCCAAAGTAAACCGATACACATGCATTTCAAAACTAGTTTGAAAACCTTAATGGGCTGAAAAGCCCAATAAGCTGAAAATAAGCATACCATATAAGCTGACACTAAAAGCTCTTTTGATATTAAATTAGTACATTAAAAATGAGCCTAAGGATAAGCCCAACTTGTCACAAAGCTCACGGATCGTTAAACATTAACGGGCCTTTAATTAGCTCGTTAAAAGCCCATTAAGTGAAAAATAAGCTCTTTTTGCAAATAAGCAGTCGAAATAAGTTTTAATAAGCTTCTATAAGCTCCAGAAAAATTCAGAATATTTTTTCCCCATAATTTTTGTACGTTTGGACTAAAAATGCAAACTAGTTACACTTTGAGGGACTAAAACTGCCAAACCTTTAAAACATGGACTGAAACTGCCAAAACAGAAACATTATGATAGAAATTGATATATTATCATATTCCAAGCTCAGAAAGTTATTTTGGACATGTAGTGGACTATAAATGCAATTTATATATAATTAAGGACTAACGGTGCAACGCTAACGCCGTTAGGGTGTAAAGAGTAAAAACAGTAAAATTGCAAGGACCAACAGAACATAATTAATATTTTCATTTCTATATTTCATTTTACGAATTTCCGGCAGGTCACGTGCATTTTTGTATAATTCGTTTACTTAATATTTAACGTTCGTTATATTTATAAATAAAGCGTTTTAAACGAATTAACTTTCCGTTTCGTTTCACCACTTTCGAGGAAACGATTTTATTGGTTTCAAAGACATAAAAATAAGATAATATTATGAATAATATTATGTTTGAACTTTAGGCATTTTAAGCATATCACACTCACATCACCGATCAAATCGTTATACGATTTCTCGTTTTCACCCTCGTTATTCGTAATAAGTCAAATACTCAGACTTCCCTTATATTTAGGTCTCGTGTTGAAGTCGTTTCCGTAATCTCATCCGTAATCTTACTTGAATTCATAATTCCACCTTGCTAGATACGCTCAAGGTGAGTCGTAGCCCCACTTTTAATTGTTTACAAGTTTTATACTTTTGGGGGAGATACATGCTCAACTGTTTTTTTTTACTTTCATACTCTGAAAACTCTCATGATTTACTCAGAATTACAACTCCTACTTACATGTTTTGACTTACTCTTTGGGAGAGATATATGCTCGTTTTACTTGCAAATTGCTTGCTTAGCTTAAACACTGAACTCAGATGATAGCATATTCAAATTGCTTACTGTAACATGATACTTGTTTTCACTATACATCTTCACGTAACATCATGAATGTACATCCCACTGTTATATGTTAATTCCAAACTCCAATGGAAATATTTGCCAGAATTAAAGTACGCATATTTTATGTACCCCATTAAGCCCATATTGCCTAAGCACACCCTTATTGCCATAAAGTCCCTCTATCATGAGCCATTAATCACTAGTATGTGAACGCGAATATAGTGAACAACTTCGAAACCTGTTAGAGGTTGACAACCTATCCCACTAAATACTGGACGAAATGCCTTTGTGGTTAGTCGTATTTAGTCGTGATGCACTATATTTGAGAAAAATAGGAATTGGCAAATCACCAAATACTCGAGGGCCATAAATCCATCATTTCTTTGATTGGAACTCCTCCGTTTTACGGTACTTTGTTAACGTTTTGCATGTCATGAGGCTTAGAGCAATATAATTATATGAATGTATATGTTTTCATATATATTTAGATACAGCTGTATTAGTATTTCACCATATCACATTTTTAGATTTCAGGCATAACATCATTGTATTCACTACATGCTAGGATTGTGATCCTATACTTGTACTTAATTGATCTCATATATGACATACTTGTGATATTTACCCAGTGCAACTCATTTATGGTTTCATCACTGTTAGCAACTTATTTCAAATATCACATCACCTTTGAAATTATTGAAACCCACTGTTTACTTGTACTTGTACCTATTTCAAATATCACTGTACACTCTCGAACTTATTAAAATAAATTGTTTTTCCCATTAAACTCTATGAACTCACCAACCTTTGTGTTGACACTTTTAAGCATGTTTATCTCAGGTAATTTAACGGAGCAGGACAAGACACAGAGTAGGCATTATATACTCTGATAATTTACTTGGTGAAAAATCAAATATGTCATTCTTTTCAAGTTATCACACCCTTTCATGGGATTTTATAAATCAGATATTTCATCTTTGTACCAAAAGTATTATTTGAATGACAAATAACTTTCAAAACGTCTCTTACGAGCCGTTTTCTATAATTATGACTTCGATCCTCACAGTAATACCCCGATTAGTCTTCCGCTATTATCTCATAAATTAGGGGGTGTTACAGATTGGTATCAGAACTAGAGTTATAGAGAACCAAATGTTTTAAAACATTGAACTATAACTACACTTTCGAAATGACTGATTTTACACCATATCATTTTACGCCCTCCGTGTCTGCAGATTGCCATGCTCAATACATTACCTGTTAGGATTATTTTACACTAATTTTTACATGCTTGAGATTTACTTTTACACTCTTTATGATTACACGTTTACTTTTACACCTTTAACGTATGAATTACTTATAATTACTATTTTCGGGTTACTACAGTACCATGTCTTCCAAACCAGTTGATATTACCAAGACTGCCTTCGTACTACTCATACATCACCTACCTATCAGATTACTTCGGATGCTGAAGATCCTTATGTACTTATGTCACAACCCCAGCCGGATACAGAACTTACTCAGATACCAGTCCCATCATCACCTACTTACTCACCTCCATGTCAGGGACTTAGGAGAGCTACCAAATCTTATTCAGATGAAGAGTTGATTGGTGGTCAGGCAAAATTCGAGGTTGGACAGAGTTCACACCAAGAAACGACTTGGAAGGATGTTTAGCCAAATTCTCCATTTCCTGACACTCCAGATTCCTCAATGCCAGACATCCTAGACAATGTATCTTCACCTAATTCCCCTGACTACAATGTAAACACTCGTGATTCAATATGGACTCGACTTTATCAACAAGCCAGCACACTAGACGCTCACACTGAATAGCTGAAAGAGTTACAACCATTACGTTTCGAATGGTACGACCGTAACATTGACACTCTGTTCAAAAGATCAGATGCCGAGAGACGAGCAATGTTTGACTTGGGAACGAATGTTGGTAAGATGAAGGACAATTACGACCAGGAACTTAGAAACTTGGATTCCAGAACCAGCTGTTTGGGTAGAGGCCACACCCAGACACATATTAGAGTCGAAGACATTGAAAGAACCCTATGGATGGCCAGGGACACGGCAAGAAACCAGGGTCAAAGGATTTCAGCCTTAGAAACCATGTTGGCCAATCAGATGAACATGTGCCAGGAATGCTTCTCAAACATGGAAGCTGCACAACGGGAACTCGAGCCAGAAGTTAGACGTCTACGTCTGAGACGTAGCTAATTCTAAGTTTACATGTATCATTGTTGTACCCACTAAACCAAATAGTTTTTGGTTAGTGTTTCATGTATTTTCCAATAATTCTGAAACTCTCAGAACTTGTAACCGACTTTTAATCTATAACAAACTCTTTCTGTCATATCTTGCTGTTGTGAATAAATTCCTTCTATCATGCTCGATTATAATGCTATGCATGCATAGGGGTGCAAACGAGCCAAGCCGAGCCTGAGCTTTACTATACTCGAGCTCGGCTCGTCAGTTTTTTAACAAGCTCGAGCTCGAGCTCGGCTCGATCCGAGCCTTTATTTTCGAGCTCGAGCTCGGCTCGTTTACTTTTCACAAAGCTTGAGCTCGGCTCGAGTAAATAAAAAATCGATATTGATTCTGTTATAACATAAACTGAAAACAATCAACAGATACAAAAGATACAAAAGAAGATGAAGTCAAATAACCAACAAAATCAAATCCCAATCTATCCTAAACCCAAGTCAAACAACAACATAACAATCCTAAATCCAATCTCGCATCTACACCAAGACTCAAACACTAAAAGAAAAAAAATATATATATGGATCTCAGCTTGTCTTTCGCATACCATAGTAAGCACCAAGATCATTTAAGATCTTATCATAACGAAAGAAAACCATCACAGATCTGTAATGAAGGACTCGAATGAAATATTTAAAATGATCTCAGTCGCTTCACTTTCGTGTGGTACAACAAACCCAAAGATCTTAAAAGATCAATACACGAAGTGAATTTAACATCACAGATTCGAACTCAAACTCCAAAAAAAAAAAAAAAAAAAAAAAAAAAAAAAAAGAATGAGACAATAACCAAAGAGAGAAATCGCCATAAATCTCTTTCGAAGCCTAGCTTCATTAATATCCAAAAATCTGTAAAGAAATAACTAAAACAACCATGTTTCAATCCTTTCTTTGGTTCGGTTCAAACAAAACACAAATCTAATCAAACCTACCTGAAACCTCTTGTTAGATCTTGAAGCCGTGTGTCCTTCGTGGGCTATTGCAAGTGTAGAAGATGTGAAAGGGTAGGTGAGAGGATAACTTTGTATGACTGCGTTTTTTTTAAGATTGTGTAAAATTAGGGTTAAAAGGATTAGGAGTAGATTTTCCTTGGGCTGGTAGATTTTCCTTGGGCCTTTGGTTTTTTTAGATTGTTATTGGGCTTATTTCGTTTGGACAGTTAAAGCAAGGACAATTTATTGTTATGTTACAGCGGCTCGATAAGGCTCGACGAGTCTACTCGATCTTCACAAGCTCGGCTCGAGCTCGGGCTCGATAAGTAAACGAGTTGATTTTCAGGCTTGAGCTCGGCTTGAGCTAGACAAGGCTCGGCTTGTTTCGAGCTTTTTATCGAGTCGAGCTCGAGTAGCTCGTGAGTAGCTCGTCTTGTTTGCACCCCTATGCATGCATCTAATGACTCCTCATATCCTCATACAAAAATCTCACCATTTGTTACCCTCTCTGATAGACAAATGACTCCACGCAATCAATAGAGCATTAATAAAGGACATTGTACCGATTGTTTTGCAAAAAAAAAAAATAATAATAAAATAATCGATCAAGTTATTAATATTATGTTGATTGCAGTAATTATATCCAGACCTACCGTGATATTATCTGTGATTGTTATTATACCTTAAACATGCCATAACTAGACTATAAACCATAGAAATTTCTAAGACAAATTTCGGAAGAAAACTTGATGAATGAAGAGAAAGTTGCTGAACTTCAGCTTTTGTAGATGAATCAGTTTGTTCCTTAGCAATCCCATACCAAGAGTTGATTATTTATCTACGATACTACTTAGACACATCGTAATTTTATGATCCTCAGTTGGTTTTGATTTCTTATTATGACCACATTGTTAGCACTAATATGCAAATACCTTATTATTTGAATTATTCTAACATATGGGAATTCTAAATCTGTGTTTCTTGTGATATCTATAGAAGATGGCCATCATGAGCAGTACACATATCTCATCAGCACCTACAACAACCATGACTCCTGAAACTATCAAGAAGTTAGTAAACAACATCGTTTCAGTGGTACTCGAAGTGACTACAATAGCTCATCCGAGTAGCAACGACATGGCAAGAGAAGAAAAGAAGACGGCTATACCTTGTAAGCATAACCATGAAAGTTTCATGGAATGTAGACCAGCTCACCTTAAGGGTCCAGAAGGAGTGACTCAACCTGCCCTCACCCGTACCCAAGGAATTAAGCAAAGTGTTACACCTAAGAGAAATAACCATAAGCGAAAACTTGATGAGAGAAGAACCTTTATCCCCAACAACTGCGAATACCACAACAACATCTGTATCCGCAATCACCTACAAGATCGCATCGACTACCACCGCCAACAAAGATTCAGACAGGAAACTAGAAGAGACTGCATCACCACCCCTGCTAACGGAAATGACTACCGTGGAAAACAACCTCTGATTGCTAAGTGCGGGAAATGCCGAAAAACAGGTCACAAGACAAGAGATTGCAAAGCCATGGACAGAAGAGAACAGCCATCAACCGTAAAATGCCACGGATGTGGTGGAAAAGGGCATTACAAGAGTCATTGCCCAAACTACAATATCAATTGGAAAGCCAAGACTTGTGCAAGAGAATGAGAACTCGTTAAAGACCTCAACAGCGTCGAAGAATGACACCTATGTTTAAACAGAAGAGAAATTCCTGTTGTAAATAAATAAACCCTAGTTTAAAATTTTCTAAGTTGTATTTCCTTTTGTACTTTACCTTGGGTACGATAGATGTAACCTAAGTGTAACAACTATCTTTCTACCGTATGGAAACCCTATCTTGTAATATTTCCGTAATAATCATAATCTACGTCTATTTCAATTTCTATTCCATTTTCCCTATTCATAGTCGTTATGTAACAATACCCTGATATCACCTTAGAAATTTGATTAAACACCATTTCTGACCAAACAATAGATTATTACCACCTTGTAAGAATTCTCACCCAAAACCTAAGTTTATACCAAGGATATCCTATATTCACCTTAGAAATTCATGACTCAGCACCGTAGTATGAACAACAATTTTCTACTTTCTTTTGGAAAATAATTATGTTGTCATTTTACATCTTTTGGAAAATAATTATGTTGTCATTTTACAAAAACAACACGTTGAACACCATATAAAACTTCTTAAAAAAGCATAAATACCACAGTGACTAAGCCAAACATCACATCATTTGGTCCTCAATTATACATAGCCTCATCACCTATGTTGATAACGCTCAAATTGTGCATGTTTTTAGTAGCGTTATTCGTGCTTTTATATATGTTATTTGGTTATATTTATATGCTTTTGTTACTAAATCGTACCAAAGTTGTTTGCAAAGTGTATATAGCCAAAAACAGGAAAAAGGAAGAAAAAGATGAAAAAAATGAGGAAGAAGAAAATATTTATGATGGTACGAAGATTCTTGTGTCAAGTTCCACACCAATAGGCATTTCAAAGAATAAAGGTCCAAGTATTCAAGTTGACAAGCTTCAAGATAAAGAAAAGACCAAGTTTGGATGAAGAACCATGAGCCATTAACAAGAAACAAGCCTAAACGACAAAAGTCCAAAAAGAGCATACAGCAGCACTCCATCCAATCGGATGCAACCCGCAACCGAATCGGATGGAGGCAATTTCTGAAGACCAACCGATCGTTGGATGTAATACCGATCAGTTGGATGTCGGCTGTTTTACCATCTTCATGTGTCTTCATACCAACGATTCCAAAGTCTTCTAATGATGATTCTAGACTATTCTACTCTGCTTGGAGGCCAAGTTGGAGCATTTATCACCCTAGGCTTTGAGAGTAGTATAAATAGGACCATTTGTGAAGGAGCCAAGTGTGCTATCAATCCCAATTACCATTCTAATCATCAACCACTCTCTCAAAAGTCCTAAATTCGTCCTTAGAAGTCCAGGAAGCTTTGGAGGTTCAAGAAGTCAACATTTAGAGGTCAAAACATCAAGAAGTCAACACCAATACTTTGGGTATCATTACCTTATCATTTGTAATCTATTTCCAATCATTGTAAGACTTTCAATTATGGTTTCTAATGTTCAAAGTTCTGAGTTTATGTTCATGTTTGCTATGCATGGCTAGTGCCTTTGTGCACTTGCTTAGATGATGTGTATTGCTTATTGATTTGCGTATGATTGTGATAACATGTTTTAATTCAATTTCAAGTTGATTCTAAGATCCAATTGTGATTAAGTTTCATTGTGACATTTGTTAATCAAGTTTGACTAGTTGTTAATAATTCTAAAGGTCGAAAGGTTTATTGTTATTCAACTAGTTATAATCATTTGTCTATGAATGATTGTTTTTATCCATTATTCTTGGTTTAACAAAGAAACTCAATTGTGGTTGTAATAAGAATGCTTTTGATTATCAAATTGGATTGATTGTAAACCATTTCAAGGGTCAAAAGATTAGTAGTTTACTATCAATTGTGACCTTTTGTCTATGATCGGTTACCTTTTGCATTGACCATTTCCTAAGCGAATTTGATAAAACAAAAGACTATTTTTGTGTTTAAGTTTACACCAAACTTATGAACCTTGAATTGATTGGTTAAACGTAATTCTTGTTTTTATGAACTAGAATCTTGACGACGGTTTAATTTGTAGAAACAATAGATTAGTTCACCAAACTAATTATCATAACCAACATGTTATCAAAAGCTATCACAATCATGCTAATCAAGAGTAGTATATTAGTCTAAGCAAGTGTAGTTTTAATCATTTGAATTATTATATTTTCATCATTGCTTGTTTAAGAAATTTACTTTTAGTAGCTTACAATCCGATTCACTCACAAATCCCTGCGAACGATCCCGACTTACCATCATAATCTTGCTATAACGGAGGAGTTCACTTGCTCGTATGTGTTATTTCTAGGTTCGGTAATTCACCCTTATAAATTTAAAACTTGTACACATGCGTAACACACCAAGTTTTTGGCGCCGTTGCCGGGGATTTTGATTGTGTTTCTGTAAGTTTTAAAAGTCCATTTCTCACCAAGTTCGTTTTCATAAATAATAATAATAATAATAATAATAATAATAATAAGTTTTTCGAGTTGTCCATCCGATCGGCTTCACATCCATCCGATCGGTTGCCCAATTTTTAATTTTACCGAAACAACCATCCGATCGGTATCACATCCATCCGATCGGATCCCTTCAAAACAAATTTTACCGAGACAACCATCCGATCAGTATTACACTTATCCGATCGGATCCCTATTTCTGATTTTTCAAACTGTTTTCCTTCTTTGCCCGTGTGTTTAGACATTGCCTCGATTCTCTTGGGAAATGTATGAACACTCGTTCAACTGGAGTAGAACCAATTTCACCTCTTTCCAATCCCGAAAGTCTAATTCGAACAAGAACAAGAAGAAGAAGAACACCCTTTGTTTCATTAACCAACCGTGTGCCAAGAGTACCAAACCAACAGTTTGATAACCTTTTTGAAGCCAAAGTCATTTATAACCCATTCACTGATCAACCTTTTCCCATGGCTGATGATCAACCCATGTGGGCCGCCAACCGAGCCGTAGCACCCACTCCTGGATCTGCTATTGTTCATGTTAACCTTGGCAACAATTTCACTGTGAAAGGACACCATCTTTCTATGATCAAAGACCGTCAATTTGATGGTCGTTCGAGGGCTGATCCTCACAAACACATTGCCGAATTCATCAAAATTTGTGGCATGTTCCAATATGGCAAAACAGATGTCGATGCCATTAAACTCAAACTTTTTCTATCATCACTTACTGGAGATGCAAAAGTGTGGTATAACGAATTAACCCCAGGAATTATCAATACTTGGGAGGAGATGAGGCAAGCTTTTGTAAGCCGATTCTTTCCACATGCCATGTTTAACCGACTCATGGGAGAAATTCGTGATTTCACACAAAATCCTAACGAAACACTCGTCGAAGCCTGGCTTCGTATGAAAGATTTGATTCATAGTTGTCATGGACATGGTTTAGGACGAGGAACCATTATCCAAATCATCCACCATGGACTTGATGAAGCATCTCAAGGAATTCTTGATGCTGGAGGAATTTTTCTCTATAAGACTCTTAATCAGGCATATCAATTGCTTGAAGACCGAGTACTTCTCAAACTCGATTGGTCAAAAGATGCCAAAACCAAACCCTTAAGAAAAACCGTTGCTTTTTGATGAGTGGCCTCTTACTCATCATTTTATACCCGTAAAACCCACAAAAATGATCAAAAACACCCAAATAGACCATATATTATTGCAAATATCCTTGGATTGTGTTTTTATATATTTCAGGTACAAAAGCATTGAAAACAAGGCAAAAACGGACAAGACCGAGCTTGGAATGGAAAAGAGCATTTAAAGCCAAGACCGAGGGAGAAATCATCGAAGGACATCATATTCAAGCTCAAAAATGCCAAAACAACCCTTGGATAATTTTTACTTGACAAAATCAGCCCTTAGAATAACTTTTTCAAATTGGCAGATTTAGTCCCTCAAAGTTTAAAACCAATTCCCATTAAATCCTTAAATTTAACTAAATAACCAAAACTAAATTCAAATCATATCCACTAGCCAAGCCCAGTCATAAACCAACGGCCTAATCCAACCCTTAAACGTTTTAACTAAAAACGGGGTCAACACAAAAGTCAAACCCACACCCTGTTTATCCCTTTCCCTTTCACCCAATTTTCCCGCCAACACTATTCCCCTTCCCTGTCCCTTTCTTCTTTCCAGCTCACCTTGCTACAGTCCAAGGGTATCACATGCCCATGTCTTCCCCCCTCCTCCATTGCCAACTTGGCAATCCAAGACACACCAAACCCATCTACGGCTGTGATTAATTTGATTGGGGACCAAGCATATCCAAGGGCTGAGAACAAGTAGAGAAAGCACAAAGCTTGAAGTATCTCACAGAAGAAGCACAAGGCAGAGAGAAAACCCTAATTTAGTTTACTATAAATAGGACCATTGTAAAGCCCTTATGGCGGCAGTTAGAGTTAGTTAATTTTTTTAGCTTAAATTTAAGTTTTTAATTTAGGTTTTAGTGGTAAATGGTCTTTTTATTTCAAGCCTTGTAATCTTTTTAAGTTTAATGAAAGTCAGTTTTTTTTAGTTAAATCCTGTTTTTTGCAATTTAAATTTATTTGTTATTAGAAATATATTATAAGCTCTCCATAAGCTCTTTATCAGTTCCTTTAAGCTCATTTAGCTCTTATAGCTTATTGTGAGCTTATCATTGTTTAATTCCTGTTTTAATCCAAAAATTCAAAAAAATCAAAAATAGGTCAACAAAAGTCAGAATAAGCTAAATGGATGATGGGCAGAAATGGAAGGACCCATGGGTGTTTACTAGCTTATCTTTGATAAGCTAGAGCTTGTAGATTGCATATTTGGCCCTTTGTTGAGCAAGGGCACTTGTGAGTTCAATTTTCTATTTTGCTTATTTACTGTTCATTAGCTTATTTCTGTGCTTATTTGCTTTATTTTAGCTTCTTTGTTCTCATTATTGCTTTTTGAAGTTGATTGATAGTTTAGATTAGCCTTATCTAGTTTTTGCCTTAAAATCTCATAAAAACCAAAAAATAGCTAGGTAGTCATTAGCTTATTCTAGGGCTTATTTTATGTTCAAAAGAGTTTTTTCTAATTCAATATAGCTTGTTAAGACTAGGTGTTTAGAGATCTTAGCTTAGTTTGTCTTAAAACTCTAAAAAAAACTCAAAACAACCCCCTGTAAGGAGTGTTTGGCACATCACATAAAATGGGTCAAATATTGATGTTACTGTTCATATGCTATTTGGTTAGCTTTGATCTTGTCTAAAGTAACATAGTTTAGTAGATTGTAGGTTTATTGGACTTGATTTGGAGAGTTTCTTAGTTCTAAGTTTGATATTGAAGGATTTGATAAAGGATCTGATCTAGAATCTCTTTTATAAGGTTGAGTTGATTTGGTGTTAGATTTTGGAATTCCTGTGTGCATTATAGTTTATAAGGTGGAAATTGGAGAGTTGGTTGGATTTCATTTAGGTCCAGTAGAGTTATGGTCAGTTTAGTGAAACTGTTGCATCAGTAGCAATATTGCCTAATTCAACCCATTTTTTTATTTATAATAAGTTCAATTTAAGCCCATTTGTTCTGAATTTTTGTATATCTACTGTTTGATTGCTTAACTACTTGTTCCCATTTTTTTGAATTTTTAAAATTATCTTTTGATAGCTTTTGAGTAGCTTAAAAACTACCCAGTGGACTGATATACCCTGCACACAACAGCAGCCTCTTTTTACTTAATATACTTCAGTGCTTATTTGCTCCTCTTGTTGGCTTATTCTGGATTTCATGTTTAAATTAGAGCATAGTTAGTCTAAATTAGCTTTTTTTAGTTTTCTTTTAGTTTAGGATTAGCTTTTTAGATTATTGCCTTAGCTTCATTTCCTTCAAAGCCTACTGTCCTCATTTCAATTGCTTATTCTGAGCTTATTTGTGGATTTTAAAAATAGTGATAGTTACAAAATTAGCTTATTTGGTTGTGCTTTTTAAGTTTTTAAAAAGAAAAAAAAAAGAAAAAAAAAAGTTTTTCCAAAAAGAGGTGCACCAGGGTCGAACCTGGGACCTCAGCTTCACCAAAGCTTCAACACAACACACCAATACCAGAGCGCCCTTGGGTCTTTTCTGGTTTATCTTCCCACATTAATTCTTTTAACCCTTTATTTTCCCATTTGCTTATTTCCCATTGTCAGCTTATTCCAGCTTATCTGGATAAGCTGACACCTCAAGCTTATTTTTTCTAGATTAAGTATTTCATTTAGGACTTTCCTGTAAATTTTCGTAATTTTCCATTTAGAGTTAGTATTTTTAATTAAGTTTTCTTTTAAAAGTAGTTTTTAATTCATAATAAGAAATATAAAAATCAGAAAAACATAATTCTTTTTTTTTTATTTTTTAAATTCTCTTTTATTAATTAGAACTTAGGAAAATTAAATTTGCATCCATAAGGTTAATTTTTAAAGATTTTGCTTTTTAGACTCGTTTTTAGATTCCCGATTACATTTTTAGTGTAATTGTTTAATTTGCTTTGCTTATTTACTTTCCACGCCCTAATTAGAATTAGAAAACAAAAACAAAAAGTAAAAATCATATTTCAAGTATTTTAATTCCAAACCTCAAACGACATCCTCGATTCATACCTCGTTGGGAAACGACCCGGGTATCTCTTATCCGGATTCTTATATCGAATTGCGTTGTGTTTTGCACGTTGACCTTTTTCCCAAAGGGTTGACTTGTGAAATCACGACCAATTTTTGGCGCCGCTGCCAGGGAGATGTGTTGCGACAATATCATTACGGTTTGATGATTAGTGACTTGAAGATTCTTCCTCGTGAAGTTACGTGTTTTTCTTGTGAATAGTTTTTATCAATAACCCAAAAAAATTAAAAAACCTCGAAAAACAAAAAAATATTTTCCTTTTTCTAAAAAAAAATCAAAAAGCCAAAAAGATTTTCTTTTCCAAATTTATTTTTCTTTTCTTTTAAACTTTATGTTTTTGGTGCATGCGCACACGTTCTTCTACTCCATCGAGTCCCTTTCTTGAACTCGTCGCAATTCCGCGAAGACGTGCTGCTGATGCGTGGTTTTGCAACCTTACAACAGGTTTTACCTCTCGAGGGATCTCAAGAGGCTTACAACCCCACCAGGCAGTGTACCTGACCGATGTAGTATAGTGTAGTGGTAAGTACGGGGGATTGATCGTTCTCCACAGGGAATAGTGTTCGTTAGGTATGAAAAACTACTCTAATAGGTCTAAGGGTGAGAGAAGATTCTATTTTATGTTTTTATAATTTTTTATGAAAGCAAGTAAAATCTCGGGTTTGAAAGAGTGGGCGGAATTAGTTGCTAGTCAACTAACCCAAGTTACTACAAATGCAAATAAAATAAAATAAAATAACAGAAAATGAAAAGGTGGTAAAACTTATGTGGAGAGAAATGTGTTTACTTAGATTTCCTTACTCCCTAACTATCTTTTACCGGTTGATTAGTGTGTATTAATTGCGTGGATGACGGGTGTATTCCTTAATACCAATCGTGGGGTGGCGTACGTACTTCCCCAACTCTACAAGCTCCTACTTCACTCCTATGTCGAGCCGGCTAGGAAGCTCCTAACATGGGATCACTAGAATTCGCTTGTGCATTAAATACAACCATAAAAACCTTTAGTACGCATTGGTTCATGTTTCTTAAGACGTTCAAGCAAGTTACCGAATAGGAAGTTAGCCAGTTTTCTTAAGCCAAACATAGATGAACAATCATCCAATACAACTAATAACACACCAATAACCAATAATCAATAGCTAGGTTTCATTAGATCTAAGCAAACACAAGATAAATCTAGCCTAGCATGTTAAACAAAAGACAAGAACAAGATAGAATCAAACAACACACAGACATATAGAATGATTAATGGATAACTTATCTTCAATGTAACATGGAAGATCTCAAGGCAAAAAGCCTTGAAAAAGCTGCTAAAATCGTCTTAGGGTTTTCACACACAGAGTTCCCCAATAAGTTCCACACTAATGACAAAAAATTGCAAAACTATATATAGACTTTCAGATCTGACGGCGTCACGTTATGGAGTGTGACGCCGTCACCTCGCCGCTTTTAGGGTTCCCGGATGGCCTTCTTGACGCCGTCCCTCTTTAGCTCTCCAAAATCCGTTCTGGCTTATCAAGGCTTGACGCCGTCAGACTTAGGGGTGACGCCGTCCCTCTTTAAATTAAGACGTGACGACCTTGATCACATTAAAGCGTGACGCCGTCAGAATTCCATGCAAATTTCTCTGGCTTATCATGAGTAATTTTCACATCCACCACTTTTGCCAAGCCATGACGCCGTCCAGGGCAATACCTGACGCCGTCAAAGGTAATTTCCAGCACAATTTTGAGACTTTGTCGTTTTCTTCACTTTTATGCTCCAAAAACGTCCAAAATGCCTCCTTTTCCAGATTTCTCCTCAAAAGTACCTAAAATGACAAAAGGAACGATTTAGGGCAATATTTGATCAAATAAATACGATTTAGGGCTTAAATGACCCCTTAAAAGCGGTACACTTTTCGCTTCATCAAATACCCTTACACTTGAGATTTGCTTGTCCTCAAGCAAATGTGCTTTTATTCTAATCAAAATACAAGTTAGGGGTCATTTAATGCTAACATAAAAGTAATTACAACAAATATTCGTTCCACTTTAATCATAATAAGCACGGAGATTACAAACTAGCACCTCACAAGTAGTGTTTAGATACTCACATCTCTCAAGTGTCATCAAAATAAATCTCATAAATGAAAACGGATAATATCTCTCACTACCTGTCATAGCAAATAGATTACCATAGGCTTGGGAAAGGATCGAAAACCTCCTCCACTAGGCGTAAGCACCTAAGATAAACTATCAAAGAGGGCTTTTACATGGGTTATAACGTTAGGTGTAGGGAAAAGGAAAACACGGTTTTGTTGGATAAGGGATATTTTACTGGTGGCGAGTTAAAGATCTTGATTAATTACATGTACTATACAATGTTGCTAAGCCAAGACTCGACTCAATCTTAAGCTAAAAACAAAATAACAAAAACATAAAATAAACATAAAATGAAACGGTATGGTAGTCCGTATGTTTTTTCTACTTTTCTTTTTATCATTTTTTTGTATTTTTCTTTTTTTTTTTTCATTTTTTTTTTTTTTTTTTTTTTTTTTTTTTTTTGCATTGCATACACTTTTGCCCTACCATCCAAAATAATACATCATAGGGGCGTTGCATTCCCCTTACACTTGAACTTTTACATAACTTTACAAATTACTATTCTAATGACTCGAATTAAGATAATCAAAACACTTGGAGTACTTTTAAAATATTTAGCACATATGGGGGTAATAAATAATGTTCTTCCCCATTACTCCATTACACTAGTACTTCACCCATGAGTCCCAATCGTCCCAAAACAATATGTACAAGGATATGACTCGACTTAGCAACCATGTAATCAATTAGATAATTAACTTGGGTTTAAACAAATGTTGTAACAATAATGCACTAAAAATGAGTGCATACAAGGTAGGCTAAGGCGATTTGGGTGTACATTTTAGTGGGGTGTAAACAAATTCTTCCTTTAAGTAAAATGCTTAAAGGTCGAAACGAAAAGATAGGCTCTGAGGGGTGTACTAGGGGTATTGTGTACTAAAAATGAGTACAACGCAAAGGGTGTGGGAGAATTACTTGACCAATGTAGCCAACGTAATTATAACAAAAACACAGGTGTAAAACAATGGGTTAATCCTAATGCCTCTTATTATGTAGTAAATCTAACTACACGAATGTAGTCTCACTTGTGGCCTTGGAATGGTCCTAACGCAAGTTCTAGAATCTAAGTGCTACCGGTACACACATCATAGCATAAATGCTTTTCCTACCAATTCTAGGGGCGAACCTCACATATTTGGGGGTGGAAAATTTTTTTAGTGGTACGGTTTTTGTGCTAGTCATATAATTCCTATCCATGAGACGCTTATTAGAACTAAAGTTTCACTCCTAAATGTTGTAAAAAATTTTAAATTTGGCACTAAAATTACCCTAACAGGTATTTATCTCAGTTTTATTACACATCTACCATTAAATAAACAAAAATCAAGCGTAATAGCATTCTCTAATCGTACTTTTACCCCCCCTTACACTTAAGATGAACATTGTCCCCAATGTTCAAATAACAAGATGTAAAAGAAAAAAGTAAAAGAATGAAATCAAATACTCCCCTGATTCGTTCGGTGGATAATGAAGTAACATGGTTAAATCTTCTTCCAAGAGAATGTAAAAGCTCCATGACTAATGCATCGCCAAAAGCTTGATTCCACATACATTTCCTTGTCCAAAATAACCTGTTAAACCTGAGAAAACAAACACGAAAACCTGCATAACATCGGCGGGATAAATCTATATATAAGGATATAATGCTTGTGGAATGATTATTTTGCAGATTCCTGGAGATTATAAGTTAGAAATTTAATAAAAACTTTTATGAAAACAAAACTTTCAAAAATTTTCAGAAAATTAAACCTGACGCCGTCAGGTTGTAATGCCTGACGCCGTCAGAAATGATCAGACAGAATTCTCATGTTAAGTTTCCGGAAAATTTCTGGAAAAACCTCTACCTTACTTCCTGGAAATCCTGCAAATCATCACTATGACTCGATACAAGCATTTGACTCAAACAAATACTAATATGTATGTTAATTTATTATTGCTACGATTCATGTTCATCTGTTCTAATAAACCGATTTGGATTTCCCTTACACTTATCTTTTGCAAAATACCTTTATATGTAGTTAAGACGAAGTTAAAAAAAAGATAAAGCATTTTCACAATTTAGTTTTGAACATGAATCAATAATAATAAAAATTAAACATACATACGGAAGCAAATAAAATCAAACAAACAAACAAAACAAACAAACAAAGCAAATAAAGCTTGGGTTGCCTCCCAAGAAGCGCTTGTTTTTGTTCGAGTCATGAGCCTGACTCTACCCTTATTTAACGGATAAAGGAGAGGTTTTTCCTACACTTAGGATTAAGTGCGGGTAATAGTAGCGATACACACCATCTTGGTGGAAGTATGCCGCGTGAGGAAAGAGTGGTGGATGAATTATATACTCAAAGGGGTGTGCTCCTTTCATCATAACCTTACCTAGTTCACTTTGGTCAATGGGTGAATTAAAGTTTTCTCCTAAAAAGGGATCATCTTCTATCAACTTCGAGAGATTCCTAGTTGGGAATCCATCTTGACCTAATAAACCTGGTTTAAACCCATAATGTTTCTTGTGATCAATCATGAATGGGTGATGTAAGTATGAAAGGTTATGGTTCACTCCTATGTCAGCTTCCTCTCTACAAGGCTTAGAGTCTACTACCTTCAACATAAAACTACCCGGACTATATGGTTTGATGGGTGGGTCGGGACCTAATTCAATTCCTAAGTTCACATCTAAGGATGGAAGATTAGGTAACGGTTTTGGTTTAGGCTCCGGTTCATCAAAACTAGGAACTTCCATATAACTAAAAGAAAGGTTATGACTACAAGTATTCAAACCTATTTCTTCTAGTTTTGTTTGGTCCAAGGGCTCTACCTCTATTGGGGTTCCTATAGTCTCTTCTACTTCTTCCGGGTAAGTCATGGGTGGTGTGTGTGCCTCAAATGATGGTAGGACTTGTGGGGTACTTGGTGGGCTTGTGTTATTTACCTCATCCTTCCTTGTCTCTATATCAATTATATCCACATCATGTGTTTTAGTAGAATCTAACCCAAACATGTTCCTAAGTATCTCAAATCCTTCTCTAGCCATTTCAAGTTCTAAGTCCGATTCATAAGAATCTTCCCCGATAACATGATTACTATGTTCAATTTGCCTAAAGGATTCATCATGTGTTCCTTGAGATTCAAAGTCATTGATCATAAAACCTAGGTCTTTTTGCTCAATATGCTCATGTTCGGCTAAATCCTCCTCAATTGTTTCCTCAAGTTGTGATGTATACGAACCCATTAATTCATTAAACTTATGGTTCACGGTTAGGAGGCTTTCCTCAAATTTTTTCCAAAGGGTCTTATTAAAAGGAGTTGATCCTAACAATGATTGTTTAATAGAAGCCACACATGCACATAATTCATCAAACCTATCAAACTTTATACCCATCTCCTCTTGTATATATCTAAGATCACTTAAAAATTCATTGGAACAGCAGGAAGCAAATCTATCCGTGTAAAGTAATTGTTCCTCTATTGTTAATGATCTAAATGGAATTTCATCCGCCATGGTGACAAATGAAAATGGTTTTACAAACAAAGGGCACAAAGAAAAAGATAGACTAAAGAAATCTAATAAAAAGAAAAATAAAAAATCTCACTAGAAAGGAATCTAGTGAGTAGACCTAATAAAATAAAAATTCAACCTAAACAATAACTATTCCCCGGCAGCGGCGCCAAAAACTTGATGCGTGGTTTTGCAACCTTACAACAGGTTTTACCTCTCGAGGGATCTCATGAGGCTTACAACCCCACCAGGCAGTGTACCTGACCGATGTTGTATAGTGTAGTGGTAAGTACGGGGGATTGATTGTTCTCCACAGGGAATAGTGTTCGTTAGGTATGAAAAACTACTCTAATAGGTCTAAGGGTGAGAGAAGATTCTTTTTATGTTTTTATAATTTTTTATGAAAGCAAGTAAAATCTCGGGTTTGAAAGAGTGGGCGGAATTAGTTGCTAGTCAACTAACCCAAGTTACTACAAATGCAAATAAAATAAAATAACAGAAAATGAAAAGGTGGTAAAACTTATGTGGAGAGAAATGTGTTTACTTAGATTTCCTTACTCCCTAACTATCTTTTACCGGTTGATTAGTGTGTATTAATTGCGTGGATGACGGGTGTATTCCTTAATACCAATCGTGGGGTGGCGTACGTACTTTCCCAACTCTACAAGCTCCTACTTCACTCCTATGTCGAGCCGGCTAGGAAGCTCCTAACATGGGATCACTAGAATTCGCTTGTGCATTAAATACAACCATAAAAACCTTTAGTACGCATTGGTTCATGTTTCTTAAGACGTTCAAGCAAGTTACCGAATAGGAAGTTAGCCAGTTTTCTTAAGCCAAACATAGATGAACAATCATCCAATACAACTAATAACACACCAATAACCAATAATCAATAGCTAGGTTTCATTAGATCTAAGCAAACACAAGATAAATCTAGCCTAGCATGTTAAACAAAAGACAAGAACAAGATAGAATCAAACAACACATAGACATATTGAATGATTAATTGATAACTTATCTTCAATGTAACATGGAAGATCTCAAGGCAAAAAGCCTTGAAAAAGCTGCCAAATTCGTCCTAGGGTTTTCACACACAAAGTTCCCCAAAAAGTTCCACACTAATGACAAAAAATTGCAAAACTATATATAGACTTTCAGATCTGACGGCGTCACGTTATGGAGTGTGACGCCGTCACCTCGCCGCTTTTAGGGTTCCCGGATGACCTTCTTGACGCCGTCCCTCTTTAGCTCTCCAAAATCCGTTCTGGCTTATCAAGGCGTGACGCCGTCAGGATTATGCGTGACGCCGTCCCTCTTTAAATTAAGCCGTGACGACCTTGATCACATTAAAGCATGACGCCGTCAGAATTCCATGCAAATTTCTCTGGCTTATCATGAGTAATTTTCACATCCACCTTTTCTTGCCAAGCCATGACGCCGTCCAGAACAAATCCTGACACCGTCAAAGGTAGTTTCCAGCATAATTTTGAGACTTTGTCTTTTTCTTCACTTTTATGCTCCAAAAACGTCTAAAATGCCTCCTTTTCCAGATTTCTCCTCAAAAGTACCTAAAATGACAAAAGGAACGATTTAGGGCAATATTTGATCAAATAAATACGATTTAGGGCTTAAATGACCCCTTAAAAGCGGTACACTTTTCGCTTCATCAGCTGCCCAAATAGTCGAACCCGAGATTCGTACTAATCCCGATCCTCCCATTGACATAATGACGGATAATCGCACCATGTTGGAGCTTCTCCAAGCACCCACCGAGGGTTACGGAGATGCCATCGTTGTTCCGGCAATCGTTGTTGAGAGCTTTGAGCTTAAACCGGCGTTACTATCCTTAGTAACTTCTAACCAATTTTTCGGATTTGAGAGGGATGACCCACATTCCCACATTCGATGGTTTAACAAGATCTCATCTACCATCAAATGTCGAAATGTTCCTCAAGAAGCAATCAAATTACTTCTTTTTCCTTTCTCTCTCGAGGGGGCCGCCCGGACTTGGCTTGAAAAACAACCCCCTCGTTCTATCTTAACATGGGAAGATTTGGTTTCGAAATTTGTGAATGAATTCTTTCCCCCTTCTAGAACTACAAGTCTTAAGAATGAAATCACCAAATTCACTCAAAAATTTGATGAATCCTTTAGTGAAGCGTGGGACCGTTTTAAAGAATTACTTCGTAAATGTCCTCACCACTGTTTTTCTGAGTTACATCAAATTGATACTTTTTACAACGGCTTGAACCAAGCCGATCAAGATTCTCTAAATGCCGCCGCTGGTGGTAATCTATTGAATCGGACTTCGAGAGATGCCTTGTCTATCATCGAGAACAAGTCTAAGGTTCGCACTGCACGAAGCAAGCTGGTTGTTTCCCAAGTGAGTGCTTCTCCTTCTACTTCATATCCGGTGAATACTTCTAGCACGGATGCTAAAATTGACAAGCTTACGGATGCGATCCAAGCTTTGGTTCTCTCTAATCAGAAAAATCTTTCTTCTAACCCACAAACTTCTCCACCCACTCAAGTCAAAGCGGTGGAAGAAAGTTGTGTCACTTGTGGTGGTCCTCATGCTTATTACAATTGTACCACTACCGATGGCCGTCCTTTTGAGATTAATGCCGTAGCCGGGTCTTACAATCAAGGAGGTACTCAATACCGTCCTCAAGTTGACCCGAACTATCGTGCTAGCTATCAAGCAGGACCACCCGGGTTTTCTCAAAACAATCAAAATAGATTCAATCAAAACCAAGGAAGAGGGCAAAATGTTCAATTTCAAGCCCCAAACAATCTATACCCGGCCCAAGGGGTCAATTTCAATCAAGGGTATTAAGCTCCGAATTACCCAGCCCCGATTGTTCCCTCAAATGATCTTGCAAACTACATTAAGACAAATGAGGCTAACATGAGGGCTATGCAGAATCAGATCACAACTTTGAAAAACGATTTTCAAAATTCTATGACAAAGCAGGGTAATGAGCTTAAGAACAAAATTGATCAATCACAAACAAAAATTGAAAATATGTTTGATACTCTCATAAATCAATTTCACCAGGCTTCAGCTTCGGGATCTCTCCCGGGCAACACAATCCCTAATCCAAAGGGTGAATTGAAAGCCATCACCACCCGAAGTGGTGTAGCTTATGAAGGACCCACGGTTCCAACTATTACTTCTTCTTCTCCAAAAGTAGTTAACCGTGAGACCGAGGTGACCAAGGACAAGGAACTTCCTACTAATAACGGAAGTGCCAAAGACATCCAACCTCCGGTTGTCCAAATTCCAGAGCCAAAAGTTGCTCCCGCTAATCATCAAAAGTCTCAACCTAAACCGTCAATTCCATACCCATCAAGGCTTTATGATCAAAAGCTCCGTGACAAAACTAATAGCCAAATGATGAAGTTTCTTGAAATCTTTCAAAAATTACACTTCGATATTAGTTTCTCGGATGCTCTTCTTTGTATGCCGAAATTTGCTTCTACATTCAAGAATCTTCTTAGCAATAAAGAAAAATTGCTTGAATTGGCTGAAACTCCGATTAATGCTCAGTGCTCAGCCGTCCTTCTCAGAAAGCTTCCCGAAAAGCTTGGAAATTCTGGCAAGTTTCTTATTCCTTGTTCCTTAAAAGATCAAGAGGTTTGCAATGCCCTGGCCGATTCAGGAGCAAGCATAAACCTTATGCCTCTTTCGATTTACCAATAACTTGGAATGGGGGAACTTAAGCCGACTCGTATGACCTTAGAGTTAGCTAATCGATCGGTTGCTTACCCGGTCGGTATAGCCGAAGATATATTTGTACAAGTGGATAGATTTATCTTCCCAGCCGACTTCGTTGTCGTTAATTATGAGGTTGACCCGAGAGTTCCTCTTATTCTAGGGAGACCATTTTTGCGCACAGCAAAAGCCCTAGTTGACCATTACGAGGAGACTTTGACCTTAAGGATTGAGGATGAAAAAATAGTCTTTTATGTTGATGCATCTAAACATAATAGACATTCCGTTAAAAGCATCGATTTCATCGATTTCTCCTCCGATGGTCATTCTTCTAAAATTCCTAAATCAAAAGAGCAGAGTAGTGGCAGTCCCACTTCTAATGTTGACTCTCTTCTTGAGGAGTTCGCTGATGAACTCGCTCACATCGATCCATTTCCGCCAAGAAATGACGATGATCTCTTTGATTTCGAAGCCGATCTTAATGAAATTGAATATCTTTTATATCGTGATCCATCACTCGATTCCTACCCTAATACCGAGCTTAGTGATTCACAAAGTGATGACGATCTTTTCGACTTTGGAGCTGATAAAAATGAATGGAAACACCTTTTATATGGCGAATCTTCTGATGATAAAACCTTTGAAGATAAAAATCCAAAAATGAAAACTGTGACTGAGGAACCTACGATTGTTTCAAATGACTTATCTCCTCAATCACCTGAGAGTGATTTTCTTTTCTCTGTTGAGTCTTCCACCGAATATCCTGCTGAGTTTTTTTGTGAAGACAAAGTGTTCAATCCAGGCATACTCGATGGTGGTGAAACTCATTCTATAATGAAATTGACTCCCGATAAGAATTTAAAGTTACATACCTCATTCGAGGAACTTTTAATTCTGGAGAAAGTGATTCCCCTCTGTTCTATCTTAATGGTGAACTCCCATTCTGCATAGAGTTAAATCTGACTGAAACTTTACTATCATTTCCTTACGAAAATGAGGAAAAAGTTTTTGACCCCGGCATCTCCGCTTATAGTTTTTATTTCTAAGAGCCGTGGGCATCTTATCGGAGTGGAACTTTCATGTACTTCAATGTTTATCCAAACATTTTGAATGAAAGTCCAATGGAGATTTTCTCTTCCACTTGCTTCCCCATGGACCAATGAATTCGGGGACGAGTCAAGCTAGTGACTCGGTTAACAAAAACACAAGCGCTTCGTGGGTGGCAACTCATGCTTATCCTTCTATCTTCTTTCTATTTTCTAACACTAAGTGTGGGGGAATTCCTCTACTTGTTGCCTTATTGTGTGTATTTGCCTTTGTTTTCAGGATTACCGTAGATCGTGATGATTGATGCGCCTGTTTTCAATCCAGCCGCCCAATATCCTATCTTTTTACTAACATCCAGGGATATCTTATTAATCCTTTTTGTGAATAAGATTTCGTTTCCACACTTAGCTAGTAGTATTACCTTTTTACGTTCTATAGTGTCGGCATAATTGCTGATGAAGCGAAAAGTGTACCGCTTTTAAGGGGTCATTTAAGCCCTAAATCGTATTTATTTGATCAAATATTGCCCTAAATCGTTCCTTTTGTCATTTTAGGTAGTTTTGAGGAGAAATCTGGAAAAGGAGGCATTTTGGACATTTTTGGAGCATAAAAGTGAAGAAAACGACAAAGTCTCAAAATTGTGCTGGAAACTACCTTTGACGGTGTCAGGATTTGTTCTGGACGGCGTCATGGCTTGGCAAGAAAATGTGGATGTGAAAATTACTCATGATAAGCCAGAGAAATTTGCATGGAATTCTGACGGCGTCATGCTTTAATGTGATCAAGGTCGTCACGGCTTAATTTAAAGAGGGACGGCGTCACGCATAATCCTGACGGCGTCACGCCTTGATAAGCCAGAACGGATTTTGGAGAGCTAAAGAGGGACGGCGTCAAGAAGGTCATCCGGGAACCCTAAAAGCGGCGAGGTGACGGCGTCACACTCCATAACGTGACGCCGTCAGATCTGAAAGTCTATATATAGTTTTGCAATTTTTTGTCATTAGTGTGGAACTTAGTGTGGAACTTATTGGGGAACTTTGTGTGTGAAAACCCTAGGACGAATTTGGCAGCTTTTTCAAGTCTTTTTGCCTTGAGATCTTCTATGTTACATTGAAGATAAGTTATCAATTAATCATTCAATATGTCTATGTGTTGTTTGATTCTATCTTGTTCTTGTCTTTTGTTTAACATGTTAGGCTAGATTTATCTTGTGTTTGCTTAGATCTAATGAAACCTAGCTATTGATTATTGGTTATTAGTGTGTTGTTAGTTGTATTGGATGATTGTTCATCTATGTTAGGCTTAAGAAAACTGGCTAACTTCCTATTCGGTAACTTGCTTGAACGTCTTAAGAAACATGAACCAATGCGTACTAAAGGTTTTTATGGTTGTATTTAATGCACAAGCGAATTCTAGTGATCCCATGTTAGGAGCTTCCTAGCCGGCTCGACATAGGAGTGAAGTAGGAGCTTGTAGAGTTGGGGAAGTACGTACGCCACCCCACGATTGGTATTAAGGAATACACCCGTCATCCACGCAACTAATACACACTAATCAACCGGTAAAAGATAGTTAGGGAGTAATGAAATCTAAGTAAACACATTTCCCTCCACATAAGTTTTCACCAACCTTTTCATTTTCTGTTATTTTATTTTATTTGCATTCGTAGTAACTTGGGTTAGTTGACTAGCAACTAATTCCGCCCACTCCTTCAAACACGAGATTTTACTTGCTTTCATAAAATTATAAAAACATAAAAAAGAATCTTCTCTCACCCTTAGACCTATTAGAGTAGTTTTTCATACCTAACGAACACCATTCCCTGTGGAGAACGATCAATCCCCCGTACTTACCACTACACTATACTACATCGGTCAGGTACACTGCCTGGTGGGGTTGTAAGCCTCTTGAGATCCCTCGAGAGGTAAAACCTGTTGTAAGGTTGCAAAACCACGCATCAAGTTTTTGGCGCCGTTGCTGGGGAATAGTTATTGTTTAGGTTGAATTTTTATTTTATAGGTCTACTCACTAGATTCCTTTCTAGTGAGATTTTTATTTTATTTTTCTAGTTTTCTTTAGTCTATCTTATTTCTTTGTACTTTTGTTTGTGATACCTTCCACTTACCTCATGAGTAACATTGGTCATTTGATCCCTGTTATTCGTATTTTTCGCCGTGCAAACTTTCAACTACCCGTTCCCGCCCCCATCATAGAAAACAACAACTTTTCACCCGACCACCACTTTGATAACAATTTTGAGATGGAGGAGTCTGACCATGAGAATGACTATGTTAGTCCGTTTTACTACTCAGACTCCGATGAGGATGCCAGTAATGGAGAAGTAGTTAACGAGGAATGGGGAAAAGAGAAAATTGATCCCTTTAAGTATGTTGACCCTAGGACTAAGATCGAAAAGGATAGCCTCTTTAACATGCAATTTCCGTGTAAGATTGGTTATCATGATTTTTATGCTTATCTTAACTCATCTTTGCCTATGAACATTATCTCTCGCGCTAATTATAATAAAATCATGGTAGATGAGCTAGAATATCAAGGAGATAACATTGTTGCTAGGACTAAGCTACTACACGTATTCGTTGGAAGTTTTGTGTATTTGGTGGAATTTATGGTTATGGAGAACTTAGGAGAATTCATTGATAACAAATTAACCCAAGTCATTTTTGGAGAACCCTTCAAAAGGTTGACCAACCTTGACGAAAAACTTGTGGACGGGTTAATTACATTCTCGGATGGGGATGAAGATTTTACTTACCAAATGCCCCGAGCACATCCTAGGTTTAAAAACTTCTCCATTGAATCTTGCAATAGACTTGTGCCTCTTGACTTGTTAAGTGAGAATGATAAGAGGAAGGGGCTCAAATATCCACATGAGAAAAACAAGAGATACTATCATGGATGTTTGGAGTTGAATGATGAATACAAGAAAGATGAGGCAACAATTAGATGGCTCACACTCGGATACGTGAGCATAAGCGACACTAGATGAGCCCCGGACTTTGAGTCTAGCTACAAGACTCGTTAATAAAGAAAAGCGCTTCTTGGGAGGCAACCCAAGCTTTATTTGCTTTGTGTGTTTATTTATTTGTTTGTTTGTTTTTATTTGTTTCCGTATGTATGTTTAAATTTTTATTATTATTGATTTATGTTCAAAACTAAATTGTGAAAATGTTTTATCTTGTTTTTAACTTCGTCTTAACTACATATAAAGGTATTTTGCAAAAGATAAGTGTAAGGGAAATCCAAATCGGTTTATTAGAACAAATGAACATGAATCGTAATAATATTAAATTAACATACATATTCGTATTTGTTTGAGTCAAATGCTTGTATCGAGTCATAATGATGTTTTGCAGGAATTCCAGGAAGTAAGGTATAGGTTTTTCCAAAAATTTTCCGGAAACGTAACATGAGAATTCTGTCAGATCATTTCTGATGGCGTCAGGAGTTACAACCTGACGGCGTCAGGTTTAATTTTCTGAAAATTTTTGAAAGTTTTGTTTTCATAAAAAGTTTTTATTATATCTCTAACTTATAATCTCCAGGAATCTGCAAAATTATCATTCCACAAGCATTATATCCTTATATATAGATTTTATCCCTCCGATGTTATGCAGGTTTTTGTGTTTGTTTTCTCAGGTTTAACAGGTTATTTTGGACAAGGAATTGTATGTGGAATCAAGCTTTTGGCGATGCATTAGTCATGGAGCTTCAACATTACTTTGGAAGAAGATCTAACCGTGTTACTTCATTATCCACCGAGCGAATCAGGGGAGTACTTGATTTCATTCTTTTACTTTATGCTTTTACATTTGTTATTTGAACATTGGGGACAATGTTCATCTTAAGTGTAAGGGGGGGTAAAAGTACGATTAGAGAATGCTATTACGCTTGATTTTTGTTTGTTTAATAGTAGATGTGTAATAAAACTGAGATAAATACCTGTTAGGGTAATTTTAGTGCCAAATTTAAAAAATTTTACAACATTTAGGAGTGAAACTTTAGTTCTAATGAGCGTCTCATGGATAGGAGTTATATGACTAGCACAAAAACCATACCACTAAAAAAATTTTCCACCCCAAATATGTGAGGTTCGCCCCTAGAATTGGTAGGAAAAGCATTTATGCTATGATGTGTGTACCGGTAGCACCTAGATTCTAGAACTTGCGTTAGGACCATTCCGAAGCCACAAGTGAGACTACATTCGTGTAGTTAGATTTACTACATGATAAGAGGCATTAGGATTAACCCATTGTTTTACACCTGTGTTTTTGTTATAATTACTTTGGCTACATTGGTCAAGTAATTCTCCCCCACCCTTTGCGTTGTACTCATTTTTAGTACACGATACCCCTAGTACACCCATCAGAGCCTATCTTTTCGTTTCTAACTTTAAGCATTTTACTTAAAGGAAGAATTTGTTTACACCCCACTTAAATGTACACCCAAATCGCCTTAGCCTACCTTGTATGCACTCATTTTTAGTGCATTATTGTGACAACATTTGTTTAAACCCCAAGTTAATTATCTAATTGATTACATGGTTGCTAAGTCGAGTCATATCCTTGTACATATTGTTTTGGGACGATTGGGACTCATGGGTAAAGTACTAGTGTAATGGAGTAATGGGGAAGAACATCATTTATTACCCCCATATGTGCTAAATATTTTAAAAGTACTCCAAGTTTTTCAATTATCTTAATTCGAGTCATTAGAATAGTAATTTGTAAAGTTATGTAAAAGTTCAAGTGTAAGGGGAATGCATCGCCCCTTTGATGTATTATTTTGGATGGTAGGGCAAAAGTGTATGCAAAAAAAAATTATAATAAAAAAAATCAAGAAAAATACAAAAAAAAATGAGAAAAAGAAAAGTAGAAAAATCATACGGACTACCATCCCGTTTTATTTTATGTTTATTCTATGTTTTTGTTATTTTGTTTTTAGCTTAAGATCGAGTCGAGTCTTGGCTTAGCAACATTGTATAGTACATGTAATTGATCAAGATCTTTAACTCGCCACCAGTAAAATATCCTTTATCCAACAAAACCGTGTTTTCCTTTTCCCTACACCTAACGTTATAACCCGTTTAAAAGCATTCTTTGATAGTTTATCTTAGGTGCTTACGCCTAGTGGAGGAGGTTTTCGATCCTTTCCCAAGCCTATGGTAATCTATTTGCTATGACAGGTAGTGAGAGATATTATCCGTTTTCATTTATGAGATTTATTTTGATGACACTTGAGAGATGTGAGTATCTAAACACTACTTGTGAGGTGCTAGTTTGTAATCTCCGTGCTTATTATGATTAAAGTGGAACGAATATTTGTTGTAATTACTTTTATGTTAGCATTAAATGACCCATAACTTGTATTTTGATTAGAATAAAAGCGCATTTGCTTGAGGACAAGCAAATCTCAAGTGTAAGGGTATTTGATGAAGCGAAAAGTGTACCGCTTTTAAGGGGTCATTTAAGCCCTAAATCGTATTTATTTGATCAAATATTGCCCTAAATCGTTCCTTTTGTCATTTTAGGTACTTTTGAGGAGAAATCTGGAAAAGGAGGCATTTTGGACGTTTTTGGAGCATAAAAGTGAAGAAAAAGACAAAGTCTCAAAATTGTGCTGGAAACTACCTTTGACGGTGTCAGGATTTGTTCTGGACGGCGTCATGGCTTGGCAAGAAAAGGTGGATGTGAAAATTACTCATGATAAGCCAGAGAAATTTGCATGGAATTCTGACGGCGTCATGCTTTAATGTGATCAAGGTCGTCACGGCTTAATTTAAAGAGGGACGGCGTTACGCATAATCCTGACGGCGTCACGCCTTGATAAGCCAGAACGGATTTTGGAGAGCTAAAGAGGGACGGCGTCAAGAAGGTCATCCGGGAACCCTAAAAGCGGCGAGGTGACGGCGTCACACTCCATAACGTGACGCCGTCAGATCTGAAAGTCTATATATAGTTTTGCAATTTTTTGTCATTAGTGTGGAACTTAGTGTGGAACTTATTGGGGAACTTTGTGTGTGAAAACCCTAGGACGAATTTGGCAGCTTTTTCAAGGCTTTTTGCCTTGAGATCTTCCATGTTACATTGAAGATAAGTTATCAATTAATCATTCAATATGTCTATGTGTTGTTTGATTCTATCTTGTTATTGTCTTTTGTTTAACATGTTAGGCTAGATTTATCTTGTGTTTGCTTAGATCTAATGAAACCTAGCTATTGATTATTGGTTATTAGTGTGTTGTTAGTTGTATTGGATGATTGTTCATCTATGTTAGGCTTAAGAAAACTGGCTAACTTCCTATTCGGTAACTTGCTTGAACGTCTTAAGAAACATGAACCAATGCGTACTAAAGGTTTTTATGGTTGAATTTAATGCACAAGCGAATTCTAGTGATCCCATGTTAGGAGCTTCCTAGCCGGCTCGACATAGGAGTGAAGTAGGAGCTTGTAGAGTTGGGGAAGTACGTACGCCACCCCACGACTGGTATTAAGGAATACACCCGTCATCCACGCAACTAATACACACTAATCAACCGGTAAAAGATAGTTAAGGAGTAAGGAAATCTAAGTAAACACATTTCCCTCCACATAAGTTTTCACCAACCTTTTCATTTTCTGTTATTTTATTTTATTTGCATTCGTAGTAACTTGGGTTAGTTGACTAGCAACTAATTCCGCCCACTCCTTCAAACCCGAGATTTTACTTGCTTTCATAAAATTATAAAAACATAAAAAAGAATCTTCTCTCACCCTTAGACCTATTAGAGTAGTTTTTCATACCTAACGAACACTATTCCCTGTGGAGAACGATCAATCCCCCGTACTTACCACTACACTATACTACATCGGTCAGGTACACTGCCTGGTAGGGTTGTAAGCCTCTTGAGATCCCTCGAGAGGTAAAACCTGTTGTAAGGTTGCAAAACCACGCATCAAGTTTTTGGCGCCGTTGCCGGGGAATAGTTATTGTTTAGGTTGAATTTTTATTTTATAGGTCTACTCACTAGATTCCTTTCTAGTGAGATTTTTATTTTATTTTTCTAGTTTTCTTTAGTCTATCTTATTTCTTTGTACTTTTGTTTGTGATACCTTCCACTTACCTCATGAGTAACATTGGTCATTTGATCCCTGTTATTCGTATTTTTCGCCGTGCAAACTTTCAACTACCCGTTCCCGCCCCCATCATAGAAAACAACAAATTTTCACCCGACCACCACTTTGATAACAATTTTGAGATGGAGGAGTCTGACCATGAGAATGACTATGTTAGTCCGTTTTACTACTCAGACTCCGATGAGGATGCCAGTAATGGAGAAGTAGTTAACGAGGAATGGGGAAAAGAGGAAATTGATCCCTTTAAGTATGTTGACCCTAGGACTAAGATCTAAAAGGATAGCCTCTTTAACATGCAATTTCCGTGTAAGATTGGTTATCATGATTTTTATGCTTATCTTAACTCATCTTTGCCTATGAACATTATCTCTCGCGCTAATTATAATAAAATCATGGTAGATGAGCTAGAATATCAAGGAGATAACATTGTTGCTAGGACTAAGCTACTACACGTATTCGTTGGAAGTTTTGTGTATTTGGTGGAATTTATGGTTATGGAGAACTTAGGAGAATTCATTGATAACAAATTAACCCAAGTCATTTTTGGAGAACCCTTCAAAAGGTTGACCAACCTTGACGAAAAACTTGTGGACGGGTTAATTACATTCTCGGATGGGGATGAAGATTTTACTTACCAAATGCCCCGAGCACATCCTAGGTTTAAAAACTTCTCCATTGAATCTTGCAATAGACTTGTGCCTCTTGACTTGTTAAGTGAGAATGATAAGAGGAAGGGGCTCAAATATCCACATGAGAAAAACAAGAGATACTATCATGGATGTTTGGAGCTGAATGATGAATACAAGAAAGATGAGGCAACAATTAGATGGCTCACACTCGGATACGTGAGCATAAGCGACACTAGATGAGCCCCGGACTTTGAGTCTAGCTACAAGACTCGTTAATAAAGAAAAGCGCTTCTTGGGAGGCAACCCAAGCTTTATTTGCTTTGTGTGTTTATTTATTTGTTTGTTTGTTTTTATTTGTTTCCGTATGTATGTTTAAATTTTTATTATTATTGATTTATGTTCAAAACTAAATTGTGAAAATGTTTTATCTTGTTTTTAACTTCGTCTTAACTACATATAAAGGTATTTTGCAAAAGATAAGTGTAAGGGAAATCCAAATCGGTTTATTAGAACAAATGAACATGAATCGTAATAATATTAAATTAACATACATATTCGTATTTGTTTGAGTCAAATGCTTGTATCGAGTCATAATGATGTTTTGCAGGAATTCCAGGAAGTAAGGTATAGGTTTTTCCAAAAATTTTCCGGAAACGTAACATGAGAATTCTGTCAGATCATTTCTGACGGCGTCAGGAGTTATAACCTGACGGCGTCAGGTTTAATTTTCTGAAAATTTTTGAAAGTTTTGTTTTCATAAAAAGTTTTTATTATATCTCTAACTTATAATCTCCAGGAATCTGCAAAATTATCATTCCACAAGCATTATATCCTTATATATAGATTTTATCCCTCCGATGTTATGCAGGTTTTCGTGTTTGTTTTCTCAGGTTTAACAGGTTATTTTGGACAAGGAATTGTATGTGGAATCAAGCTTTTGGCGATGCATTAGTCATGGAGCTTCAACATTACTTTGGAAGAAGATCTAACCGTGTTACTTCATTATCCACCGAGCGAATCAGGGGAGTACTTGATTTCATTCTTTTACTTTATGCTTTTACATTTGTTATTTGAACATTGGGGACAATGTTCATCTTAAGTGTAAGGGGGGGGGGGGGTAAAAGTACGATTAGAGAATGCTATTACGCTTGATTTTTGTTTGTTTAATAGTAGATGTGTAATAAAACTGAGATAAATACCTGTTAGGGTAATTTTAGTGCCAAATTTAAAATTTTTTACAACATTTAGGAGTGAAACTTTAGTTCTAATGAGCGTCTCATGGATAGGAGTTATATGACTAGCACAAAAACCATACCACTAAAAAATTTTTCCACCCCAAATATGTGAGGTTCGCCCCTAGAATTGGTAGGAAAGCATTTATGCTATGATGTGTGTACCGGTAGCACCTAGATTCTAGAACTTGCGTTAGGACCATTCCGAAGCCACAAGTGAGACTACATTCGTGTAGTTAGATTTACTACATGATAAGAGGCATTAGGATTAACCCATTGTTTTACACCTGTGTTTTTGTTATAATTACTTTGGCTACATTGGTCAAGTAATTCTCCCCCACCCTTTGCGTTGTACTCATTTTTAGTACACGATACCCCTAGTACACCCATCAGAGCCTATCTTTTCGTTTCTAACTTTAAGCATTTTACTTAAAGGAAGAATTTGTTTACACCCCACTTAAATGTACACCCAAATCGCCTTAGCCTACCTTGTATGCACTCATTTTTAGTGCATTATTGTGACAACATTTGTTTAAACCCCAAGTTAATTATCTAATTGATTACATGGTTGCTAAGTCGAGTCATATCCTTGTACATATTGTTTTGGGACGATTGGGACTCATGGGTAAAGTACTAGTGTAATGGAGTAATGGGGAAGAACATCATTTATTACCCCCATATGTGCTAAATATTTTAAAAGTACTCCAAGTTTTTCAATTATCTTAATTCGAGTCATTAGAATAGTAATTTGTAAAGTTATGTAAAAGTTCAAGTGTAAGGGGAATGCATCGCCCCTTTGATGTATTATTTTGGATGGTAGGGCAAAAGTGTATGCAAAAAAAAAATAAATAAAAAAAAAATAAAAAAAATCAAGAAAAATACAAAAAAAATGAGAAAAAGAAAAGTAGAAAAATCATACGGACTACCATCCCGTTTTATTTTATGTTTATTCTATGTTTTTGTTATTTTGTTTTTAGCTTAAGATCGAGTCGAGTCTTGGCTTAGCAACATTGTATAGTACATGTAATTGATCAAGATCTTTAACTCGCCACCAGTAAAATATCCTTTATCCAACAAAACCGTGTTTTCCTTTTCCCTACACCTAACGTGATAACCCGTTTAAAAGCCCTCTTTCATAGTTTATCTTAGGTGCTTACGCCTAGTGGAGGAGGTTTTCGATCCTTTCCCAAGCCTATGGTAATCTATTTGCTATGACAGGTAGTGAGAGATATTATCCGTTTTCATTTATGAGATTTATTTTGATGACACTTGAGAGATGTGAGTATCTAAACACTACTTGTGAGGTGCTAGTTTGTAATCTCCGTGCTTATTATGATTAAAGTGGAACGAATATTTGTTGTAATTACTTTTATGTTAGCATTAAATGACCCCTAACTTGTATTTTGATTAGAATAAAAGCGCATTTGCTTGAGGACAAGCAAATCTCAAGTGTAAGGGTATTTGATGAAGCGAAAAGTGTACCGCTTTTAAGGGGTCATTTAAGCCCTAAATCGTATTTATTTGATCAAATATTGCCCTAAATCGTTCCTTTTGTCATTTTAGGTACTTTTGAGGAGAAATCTGGAAAAGGAGGCATTTTAGACGTTTTTGGAGCATAAAAGTGAAGAAAAAGACAAAGTCTCAAAATTATGCTGGAAACTACCTTTGACGGTGTCAGGATTTGTTCTGGACGGCGTCATGGCTTGGCAAGAAAAGGTGGATGTGAAAATTACTCATGATAAGCCAGAGAAATTTGCATGGAATTCTGACGGCGTCATGCTTTAATGTGATCAAGGTCGTCACGGCTTAATTTAAAGAGGGACGGCGTCACGCATAATCCTGACGGCGTCACGCCTTGATAAGCCAGAACGGATTTTGGAGAGCTAAAGAGGGACGGCGTCAAGAAGGTCATCCGGGAACCCTAAAAGCGGCGAGGTGATGGCGTCACACTCCATAACGTGACGCCGTCAGATCTGAAAGTCTATATATAGTTTTGCAATTTTTTGTCATTAGTGTGGAACTTAGTGTGGAACTTTTTGGGGAACTTTGTGTGTGAAAACCCTAGGACGAATTTGGCAGCTTTTTCAAGGCTTTTTGCCTTGAGATCTTCCATGTTACATTGAAGATAAGTTATCAATTAATCATTCAATATGTCTATGTGTTGTTTGATTCTATCTTGTTCTTGTCTTTTGTTTAACATGTTAGGCTAGATTTATCTTGTGTTTGCTTAGATCTAATGAAACCTAGCTATTGATTATTGGTTATTAGTGTGTTGTTAGTTGTATTGGATGATTGTTCATCTATGTTAGGCTTAAGAAAACTGGCTAACTTCCTATTCGGTAACTTGCTTGAACGTCTTAAGAAACATGAACCAATGCGTACTAAAGGTTTTTATGGTTGTATTTAATGCACAAGCGAATTCTAGTGATCCCATGTTAGGAGCTTCCTAGCCGGCTCGACATAGGAGTGAAGTAGGAGCTTGTAGAGTTGGGGAAGTACGTACGCCACCCCACGATTGGTATTAAGGAATACACCCGTCATCCACGCAACTAATACACACTAATCAACCGGTAAAAGATAGTTAGGGAGTAAGGAAATCTAAGTAAACACATTTCCCTCCACATAAGTTTTCACCAACCTTTTCATTTTCTGTTATTTTATTTTATTTGCATTCGTAGTAACTTGGGTTAGTTGACTAGCAACTAATTCCGCCCACTCCTTCAAACCCGAGATTTTACTTGCTTTCATAAAATTATAAAAACATAAAAAAGAATCTTCTCTCACCCTTAGACCTATTAGAGTAGTTTTTCATACCTAACGAACACTATTCCCTGTGGAGAACGATCAATCCCCCGTACTTACCACTACACTATACTACATCGGTCAGGTACACTGCCTGGTGGGGTTGTAAGCCTCTTGAGATCCCTCGAGAGGTAAAACCTGTTGTAAGGTTGCAAAACCACGCATCAATAGTGTCGGCATAATTGCCGGTACTATGAATATTGAGGAAAATATTCAATTCTAAGTGTGTGGGGGGGGGGGGGGGGGAATTCTTGCGAATTTGACCCAAATTTTAAAAATTTTCACATGTTGTACCTGCTAGTCCCCTAGCACCCCCGTTTTGACCAAAATTTTAAAATTTTTATCATCTTTTAATTAAAATTTGCATGAAAAAGAAGTGCTTTGCACAATAATAATTTGCTATACATTGATGCTTCGGTATTAGTGGAAGTTTAGACTTGATTAGGCTAGAACAAGGGTAATCCCGACTCTGCCAAAGTGTTGATTTGGCTGCTACCCTTAACGTTTAGGCTAAGTTTTTACGAATTGTGCAAATGAAAATGCTAAGCGTGGAGTAGTTGGTTCTCTTTAGAGCTTATATAAGTAATCTATGGCTTTTCCTCCCAGGAGCTCCTAATCTGACTAAATAAGTTCTATTTTCGAACCTTTGAACATTAAAAATCGTTTTGTTAAGCAAAAATAAATTTTTATACAATCTTCATATAGAGTACTAGTTCAAATTTTTATTTAAATTTTGGAACAAGCATACTTTCTTAAAAATAGAATAAATGTTGCAAAATAGAGTGAGTAATATTGCTTGAATGTTGCAAAATGAAATAAGTGAAATTGCAAGTAAGATGTTGTGAAAAAAAAAAAATAAATAAAGAAAAAATAAATGAAGAAAAATGAAAAAAAAAATGTATGTTGCTTGAATAAAAATGCTTATGTTGCTTATTAATAAATGTGCGAAACTTGCTTTTTCTTAAATTTAAATCGGAAGTTGAACTAGTATTCGTCAAAATTGTCTAAAGGTTGGATGGTAATTTGGAAATTTTTGACTTCAAAGATCCCGTGAGCTCCGATACTATTCTCGAGGGTGTCAAAACCTAGCCTCCTAAGTTTTACTAAGGACAAGCTGAGAAGAAAGTCGCTACATGGAGTGATCTCACCTTTGAATCTCTAAATTCTAAATCATCGTCGGTTGCTATCTATTTAAGCTTAATATTACCTTAGCGGTAGCCTCGTAAATCTTTGGAATCGAATTCCCGCTAATTCCGGTACTATTCTCCGTGAGGTGTCAAAAGCCCGGTCACCTAAAACCAACTGGTTTGGGATGTGCCGAGAAGAAAGCCGCTACATGGAAAAGGCCCTTTCGATCCTTAGATTTTGTGGTTTCTGGTGAATTAATATTAACTTAAATAAATAGCAACCCTAATAAATGTCGATTTTTACGATCAAAATTTTGAAAACAAGCACACTCACCTAAGTACTTAAATAATTGTGGGAGTGAAAAGTTAAGTCTCGGCTTACATAGATTACTAATATAAGTAGTGTTAGCATTTTACAAAAACGTTTGCACAAGGGTTTTAAACTTAGTTGGGGAGTATAAAAAAGAGGATGACGATTACAATTCCCCGGAATCACCCACTTTGTGTGATTCCCGTTCCATGACGCAATTTTTGAAAAGCAAGCATGTTATTTACTTTTGTTCCAATTTAAATTCCTTGCATTTAATAATAAGTCAAAACGGGGTATTCCTGGTAATCTTGATATTCTTTTGATCCTTTCATTACTTTATATGATCGGATTGCTAGGGACTAGCAATTGAATAATGTGGGGGGATGATGAGTAGCCTCTTACTCATCATTTTATACCCGTAAAACCCACAAAAATGACCAAAAACACCCAAATAGACCATATATTATTGCAAATATCCTTGGATTGTGTTTTTATATGTTTCAGGTAAAAAAGGATTGAAAACAAGGCAAAAACGGACAAGACCGAGCTTGGAATAGAAAAGAGCATTTAAAGCCGAGACCGAGGGAGAAATCATCGCAGGACATCATATTCAAGCTCAAAAATGCCAAAACAGCCCTTGGATAATTTTTACTTAACAATAACTTTTCCAAATTGGCAGATTTAGTCCCTCAAAGTTTAAAACCAATCCCCATTAAATCCTTAAATTTAACTAAATAACCAAAACTAAATTCAAATCCAATCCACTAGCCAAGCCCAGTCATAAACCAACGGCCTAATCCAACCCTTAAACGTTTTAACTAAAAACGGGGTCAACACAAAAGTCAAACCCACACCCTGTTTATCCCTTTCTCTTTCACCCAATTTTCCCGCCAACACTATTCCCCTTCCCTGTCCCTTTCTTCTTTCCAGCTCACCTTGCTATAGTCCAAGGGTATCACATGCCCATGTCCTCCCCCCTCCATTGCCACCTTGGCAATCCAAGACACACCAAACCCATCTACGGCTGTGATTAATTTGATTGGGGACCAAGCATATCCAAGGGCTGAGAACAAGTAGAGAAAGCACAAAGCTTGAAGTATCTCACAGAAGAAGCACAAGGCAGAGAGAAAACCCTAATTTAGTTTACTATAAATAGGACCATTGTAAAGCCCTTATGGCGGCAGGTAAAGTTAGTTAATTTTTTTAGCTTAAATTTAAGTTTTTAATTTAGGTTTTAGTGTTAAATGGTCTTTTTATTTCAAGCCTTGTAATCTTTTTAAGTTTAATGAAAGTCAGTTTTTTTTAGTTAAATCCTATTTTTTGCAATTTAAATTTATTTGTTATTAGAAATATATTATAAGCTCTCCATAAGCTCTTTCTCAGTTGCTTTAAGCTCATTTAAGCTCTTATAGCTTATTGTGAGCTTATCATTGTTTAATTCCTGTTTTAATCCAAAAATTCAAAAAAAAAATCAAAAATAGGTCAACAAAAGTCAGAATAAGCTAAATGGATGATGGGCAGAAATGGAAGGACCCATGGGTGTTTACTAGCTTATCTTTGATAAGCTAGAGCTTGTAGATTGCATATTTGGCCCTGTGTTGAGCAAGGGCACTTGTGAGTTCAATTTTCTATTTTGCTTATTTACTGTTCATTAGCTTATTTCTGTGCTTATTTGCTTTATTTTAGCTTCTTTGTTCTTATTATTGCTTTTTGAAGTTGATTGATAGTTTAGATTAGCCTTATCTAGTTTTTGCCTTAAAATCTCATAAAAACCAAAAAATAGCTAGGTAGTCATTAGCTTATTCTAGGGCTTATTTTCTGTTCAAAAGAGTTTTTTCTAATTCAATATAGCTTGTTAAGACTAGGTGTTTAGAGATCTTAGCTTAGTTTGTCTTAAAACTCTAAAAAAACTCAAAACAGCCCCCTGTAAGGAGATAATCGTCTTTTCAGAGGATTGGGTATGGCAGCGCCCCCTTCCGCCACTTTCGACGTGTCACACCAAGTGGCGCCGCCGCCTCTCTGCCACCAGACGGCTGCAGCCCGCCACTTCTAAATTCACCACTTAAGTGGCGTGAAAAATGAAAGAAAATAAAATAATAATAACCATTGATTCAAACGGCTAAATTTTTTAAAATTTCATTTTTTTTAAAAATTTAATCCTTTTTTTTTACACTATATATATCTCATACATTTTCATTTTCAAAATACTTTACTTCCAATATCTCAACACACAAATTATTAAAAAACAATTGTCTCAAATGATTTTTTTTTTTTACTTCTCCTCAATATGTCTAACCCACAACAATTGTCTTCCTCAAACCCGTCTACCCATCGTCACAAAACTCAATTTCTTCCTCGTAACATCAACCGTTTCCTCCGTATGGTACGCAATATAATATGCCCCAAATAACACCGGAACAAATGTATCACAAACAACTTTCGTATCATCAAAACTAACAACTCAACAACCAATTTCAAAATCTCCAATATAAAAGAAATGCATCACCACAATTTTTTCAATCACAACAAACGCCACCACAATTCTTTCAACAACAACAATTCTTTGAATCACTACAATCACAAAAAATACAACCACATTTCAAAGAACCACGACAACCACCAAAAGAAACCCGTGAACAACGACATGAAGGAAAACGACTCGCAAAACCTTAAAAGAAACAGCCACACCCACGGTGGACTTGCACGCTGGCGTGGACGTCGACCTTGACGACGTGGTGGCACTGACACGGGTTTTGCAATGTTGGGCACAAGATGAAAAAAAACTGCTATGCGAGATTTGGGTCGAAGTTTATGAGAATAAAGAGATCGGATCCGACCGATTCGAAGAATTGTTTTGGTGGCAAATTATGGACGATTTCAACGAAGTTTCAAAAGGTTATCATCGTACCAAGGATATCATCACGTGGAAGTGCGCTAGGATTAACGGTGATTGCCAAAAGTTCAATGCTATTTACAAACATTAATAACGTAAAAGCGGGAAAAATAAGGTTGATCTTTGGAACGTGCAAAGCTCAATTTTAGTGAAGCATCACCTACTGGGAGAAAGTTTAATCTAGAAAACTCGTGGCATGTCTTGAAAAAATGCCCCAAATAGGACGCGAAGAAACCGTTTGATTCGGCTGATCACACCGAACTATTCGACGATGGTGCGAGATCTCGACCCCCAACAAATCTCGACCCACAAAAAAACCAAATCGAAAACGACTTCGAGCGTCGAGGGAAGTCACTCAGAGTCTTTATTGGAGGAATTTAGATGCAAAATCCAAGCAGCAAAATCCGTATACGAGATGAAGAAGGCGAAAGAGAGGGCAATAATGAAGTGTAAAGAATTAGAGTTTCGTACGATTAAGACCGACGGGTTGCTGGAAAGCCAAGTCATGCTCATCAACAAGAAAAAAAAAAGCAATAATGGCAATATATAATCAAGATTAGTTATTTAAGTTTCATATGTTTTTTTTTTTCTTCGTATTTTTTTAAGTTTCGCATTATGTTATTATTTGAATTAATGAAATTTAGTTTGTTTGAAAAAATGGAAAATAAAATAAAATTGTGTGTAGGTGAGGCCCAAATGTGGGAAAAGTGTCATGTCACTAGTGAATGGGTGTTTTGAAGTATGAGGTTGAATGTGTGTTTTGAAGTATGAGGTTGAATGTGTAGATGCTGAAATAACGCTAAATGTTATTGAAAAGATAAAAGTGGCATATTGGCACACCTGATACTTTAGGTATAGAGATGGCAAAAAACTCCGAACCCGACGGATAATCCGATACCCGACCCCGATATGACCTGGTAATCCCCGAGTTGACCGGGTATGGGGATGGGGGCGGGGAGTCCCCGATACTGAAAAGCGGGTATGAAGGCGGGTATGGTAATACCCTCGGATCCCAGAACCCGGCCCAGAACCCATCCGCGAATATATTTTCAAGGTTGATATTTACTTATGATCCAAGGTTGATATAATAAGTTTTCTTCAAAGAAACTGTTAATACAAATAATGTCAAAAACGTCATTTGCATTTTTCGGTCTCTACACGTTTTGATAATCACAAAATATAAAAACACGTTACGTAAAACTACGCTTAATAAGTTTCTAATCGAGAAAACTCGTTTCGTCTACAACATCACTTAAGGTATGAACAAACAATCTACCAACTTAGTTAAGTGATCAAATAATTTATTTTTCTTTAAACTTCACATTTTTATGTGACAAAACATTTTTACAAAAGTATTTTTGTAATTACAAAAAAATGTTTTAATAAGAAAATAAATTTGAATTTCAAATTCTCCAACAGCTAGTTTTCCCGCCTAAATCAGATAAAATTTTCACCACACCTGGACAAAAGCAGGAGCGTCTTAAGGTGACGGTCTCTTATATATACGGGACCGTCCAATGTTTACGGGACCGTCCCCATTCCTCTTGGTGCCTATAAATACTGCACTGTTTCATGCAGAAAAATTCACATCTTGAGCACTAAAACTTTTTGTCTTCCTAAATCATTCTAAACTATCTTCTTTGATCACATTAACGTGTTGTAAGTTGTTTACAAGTGATAACATCCATCCTACCTCAAAGTGCATGAGAAGAATGCTCGTATTCGTCAAGAAACGAAGTGTTGAAGAATAGTCTTTCACATCTTAACCTTAGTTACGTTTCTTTCCTCAACCTCCATTCTTTGTATCTCAATACTTGTGTAAGATCCGACTTGTGTGTAAGCTCGAAATCGTGTATTGTGTTGATTCGGACTTGGTGTTGGTTCGAATTGTGTAGTGTGTTGCGGTTGATATCGTGTGTGATATCGTGTAGTAGGCGAGGGTAAAATAGTCATTTCACAGGCGACTAACGTGAAAAAACTAATGAGCGTTAGCCAAAAAATGAATTTGCAGCTACAGTAACGCTTCAAGGACATAACTTGTAGAAAATTGAAACGCTAGGAATAGTATTTGCAGTTTTTTTTTGAAGAAATTTTTTGCATTTTTCGGAAAGTTTAGGGACATTTTTTGTAGTTTACTCTATTTCTAAACCCAATAACCAAAGCACATGGAACAACAAATCAGATTTTCAAACACAGTTTTTATCCAGAGTTTTGAATTATGAGCCTAGTAACTCGACCTAATATCATGACTAATGACATCAAAATGACACTTTTCATAATTATAAGATTTCAAACATGTGTTTATTAGAGCATTAGGTAAGGTGTGAACATTTAACGTGTTAACGGTATGCCAACTCAGCGCCACATCATCCCCTCACCAATAACACACCAATCACTCAAAAACCCCTCCCTCATAGCACACCACTAACGCGTAATTGGGTCCCGCATTTTTTTTTCATTTTATCTATTTCATACAAACACATTTTATATAAAAATGAAAAGACAATATATTACAAAAAAAAAAAAAAAAAAAAAACACTACACGATACGATTAAAAAAAATTACGAATAAAGAAAGACATGATATGAGTAAATGAAAATAAAGTACGATACAATGAAATAAAAATAAAACATGATACCAATACACTAATCATTTGTTGAAGTATCGTTGTTGTTGTGAAAAAAAGGCCATTTGGTTATATTGATCTTGATTCATTTGTGGACCGAAATTGGGTTGTGAAAAATATGGCATCGAGTTTTGCGTGTTGTGTTGGTTCGGATATGGTGCACAATCCAACATTTGTTGGTTCGGATATGGTGGATATGGCATCGCGTTTTGAGTGTTCGGCATAGGAATCGGATTTTGATTACGTTGGAGCGGAAAAGAGCGACCGGATGATGGTGTTGCGGGTGAAGGTGAGCTTGAATTAGCGGATTCGATTTGAAAAATGTTGTTAAGTAACCAATCATTTGTGTTTTGATGTGCCATTTTTTGAATGATAATGTGTATGTAAAAGTATTGATATGTTGGTATTTATATTTGAAAATTGGATCATCTTCACAAATGTTGCTGTTGTGATTCATTTGCCCGTTTGCATGCAGACTTGCATTCAAGTCTATGACAACTTTTCTTAATTTGAAACTCTTGCCCGTTTGCATGCAGACTTGCATTCATTTGTATGACAACTTTTTTCAATTTGAAACTCTTGGCTATTGCATGCATTCAATACAAAAAAAAAAAAAAAAAAAAAAAAAAAAAAAAGGGTGAACTAGAGCGAATAGCGTGAGCCAGTCCATCAACTCAAACACGAATGGCGTGTTCCTCGGTAACTTTGTTGGCGCATTATTGGTAAGCAAACGGACGAATGGCGTGTAAACAAAGACGATATTGAGTGCTCTTAGACTAAACGTAATAAGGGTGTGCCCCCCCCCCCCCCACCCTTCTCTCCCAAATTTGTTTGGTCTGCATGCAGACCAAATGAAATGAGAAGAAATAATGGAAAAAAGTAGCAAGGTTCTTTCTGTAAAACCCAAAAATCTGAAACATGTAAAAAGACCAAAATGCCCCTACAATCTTAAACTTTGATTAATAAACGTATAAAGTACCAAACGAATTCCAAACTTCGGGAGACGATCAAGATATGAAGTAAAATTATTTCTTTTACCACATTTGACATTTTGGGAAATACAAACATTACTTATACACAATATGTATGCCGGAAATCATTTGTATTTTACAAATATTATTTAAACTTTATAAATTAAAATAAAAACATTTAAATGCTAACTAAATTAAGGAAATCAAGCCCAATGATTTGGTCCATAATTAGGGCCGAAATTTTGGTCCCTCCCCCCTCCTTATACACGGCATTACCCTTTTTGTTTCATAAAAATCCCTAAAAACTCTAAAAAGATAATACCGAATAACAAAACACACACAAAAATCCCTAGAGCCTTCATACGAATTTCTGGAGCTTGGAGAGTATTTTTATGGTGTTGTGCAATATACAAGAAAGCTAGGAAAATTGGTCTTGGGTTTTTTGGAGCCTTGGTTCGATCGGAGTGATTTCTTTGGGTCGATAGTCCATCCGCTAAGGTTAAATTCGTTTCTACTCATCCACACGTCCTAAAATTGGGTTGGTATTTTTCTTACACTCTTTATATCCTATATAACCTAAATAAAATGATAAACAAGAATCATGCACGTAAAAACCATCGAATGGGAATTTTATGTATAAAACGTGTGGTAAATTATAGATCGGGTTATATGAATTTTCTGGGCTATGTTCATATTTTTTTTGAGTCTCTTAATCATCATAAAGGTCTGTAAAAATGTTTGTTTGATTTGTTGTAGCATGGTTTGATCGTGGTAATTATTGAGGACTAAAACGAGTTTAAAATCTAAAATACCCTATACGAATTTTCTGGGTGCAAGGCCTATTTTATTTGGACCCTATACGACCAGCATGACTCAGGAAAAATGGGTGTTCGATTTTTGGAAGCCTAAAACACTTGTGTCGAATTATTGTTCTAATCGGATTTAAAGGAAACAAAGAAATAAAATGGAAACCCTAGAAATCGAATTAGGGTTTGGGATTTTTGGATTAATTCTGGTATAATAAATGATGATTAATGATGTTTCAATGATTGGGTTATGATTGGGAATTTTAGAATTAGGGTTTAGTATTTTAAAGGGGTATCGATTGGGTTTTAAAATATAAGGGTGTGTTTTGTAAATTCTAAAACTCATGGGTTATTTTTAGAACATTAATTGGACAGGGGACAATTCGTATAAAATGTAACTTGAGGGTGTCATGTGTAATTTTTGTATTTGAAAGGATTAAAGTGGTTAATTAAGTTATATGTATTTCGATTTGTAAATTAAATAAGTAGAGGGACTAAAAATGTAATTTCTGGAAAGTTAAGGTGATTTCGTACATTTAAACATGTTAAGGGTATATTGTGTAATTTTGAGGGTTTAATGGCCTAATATGTAATTATTAATAATTAAGGATGTAAAATGCAAATTAAAGGTTTAATATGTAAACTAATTAACTTGAGGGACTTATTGTGTAAATTATGGATAATTGAAGGAGTGATCGTACCACTTATTAAATTAAGTAGTAATTGTGTAAATTTGGTAAACCAAAGGTTTAATGTGTAATTGTTGATATTATAAGGTTTAAAGTGTAACTTAATAATATAAAGAGTGTAAATTGTAAATTGAGTAAACTAAAGGACTAAATGTGTATTTCTGGATAACTTAAGTATGAGAATGAGTTAATTTAACTATGATACCTCAATCTTATTAAAGACGAAAACTTTCTAATAATGGAAACTTACTAAATATGGAAACCTGTTATAAATGGAAAGTTACTAAAAATGGAAAGCCGACAAAAATGAGAACTCTGATTTGAGTAAGTTATTAATGATAAGCCGAACATTGATTCGTGTAGATTCGCCGAAGGAGGAGGGATTTCTTATCCTTATGTTGTGTTTCGTTGGCGATTAAGGTACAGATATTCTGCTCTTTGTATAAGGAGCCTTCGGTCTCTATTTTGATTCGTATTAGGGTGTCCCTATACCATTGCTATGTTCCCTACACTTTGATATGAACCTTTGATTTCTGAACCTCTTATATGAACCTTTGGCATTTGAACTTTGACATATGAACCTTGAGATTTGGACTATGATTATGACATATGAACCTTTGCTTTGATTTGGACCTTTGACCCCAGTTTGATACTACGAGCCAAATTTGTTTCCTAGCCATGAAGGTAACATGGCCGTGTCATTGATGCACCGATGGCATGACTCTAGTGTGTTCGAGTGATGTTTCACACCGTCCCCATTTTGATTTGATATGTGCACACTACATGATTTTGGCCGATATATTTGTTTGGGGGGCGTATGGATGCAATCCACGTCCTCACATATTTGGGAGCTGATCACTCCACTTGATACATGAGGACACCCCTCATATTATCCGGTTATTTGAGAGGTATCCCCTCTAGATTTGCTACAGGATTATGATTTGATTTGTTTGGGCTCGTGGTGGATTACTGTCCTAAACCTTACTCTTTATTTCCTTTTCCTATATCTCATTCATTATGATATGTCTGTTCATTTCCATTTGATTTTGTTTCCGTTTATTATATATCTGTTCACTGGGCTTTTTAAGCTCAGCCGCATTTCTTTTCCCTGCGGCAGGTTTTAGTAGGAAGCCAGGAGCTTGGGTTTGCTTTGGGATGAGAGATTAGCTTATGAAGACGATACCTTAGTTTTAGTATTCATTATGTATGACTATGTAGATTTGGTATATTTTCCTTTGTAACATTGTAAACCATTTGTATTATGTAAGTCGTATGTTATGCTTGCCTTTGATATGTCACCATTTGCGTGACACTTCTACCCTTGCCGGGTTGGGGTGTTACAATTATGGTATCAGAGCCAGGTTAGCGACTTGTAGTACATCTACCCTTGGCCTGTGTAAGTTAGGACCACTAAGTTTCCCTGTAGGCGCTCGTAGGATAACCTTTGCGAAGTTGCTTGAGTATTTTTCCTTAGGAACATAAGTTACAACCGGTGAGGAATGGGTAGACTAGGACATCCATGTGAGTAGTATTTGCTTCCGCATCACTCTGAATCTTGCCTTTGCCTTTAGTCATACCTTATAAGAACATTGTCGCAGAAGACGAGGAAGTCTTACCTTCCGTCATTTGAATGATGAACGTTGTATGTTAACTAATTTTCTTTAGAAGGATTTGATGTTGATATTTGTCCAGTACGGAATTGTTATCTAAGCATGCTGATGCTAATAACTGATATTCCATACATCTCAACTCTGACAGTTAAACGATGTTCGTATTACTATCGGTGCACACCCTACCATTCCTATGTTATAAGCTAAACAAGATTCCAATCCTTTGAACTGTTCACGATTCTAAATTTGATATATTTGACCTTGATATATTCTAATACTCTCCCATCCTACACTTTGATGAACCATGTACCTAAATTTGATATGTGAACTATCCGTATGATTTGACAACCACATTCGCTCTGAGAATCCGTTTCCCTTTGGATGTATTTGACCTTGAGGTCTCTTGACTATGGATTGGTGGTTTTTGTAAAGCTATCATGGACTGCAATATTTGAAATGCGACCTTTAACAATCTGCTTCACCATATTTTGATATGATATTCTCAATCATTTGAATCTGTTAAGATTATTGTTGCTATGAAGCACATACTCCGATCTCTTTGATTTCCAATTTTTTCCTAACGCCTGTTAGTATCCACTCTCGGAAAGCTCCGGCATTTGAAAGTTTGTTGTACGAATTTCTGGTGTTTCTGATGAACCTTTTGAGATCCGTTTGGGAAGTAAAGTTTGCATTGAACTAATCTGAATTTGGCGAAACCACGATACTGAAGAAGTTAAGAGATTGTAGGAACTGATGGAATATGAGTTTGTTCACTTCAGTGATCTCTTGAATGCTCCTGTTGGTTTATGAAGAAGAAAGAGAGAAGTGTGCGGCGGCACACCGACCATCGTGAATGTAACCGTAATCATTATTCCATTTCCGCGTATCAATATTCGATTTGTTCTATTTTTGAAACTCCGTAGCAGACGACCTCATTTGAGTTTGAAGACGGAAGAAGCAACCACAAGAACATCTGAGAAGGAAGTTGATTAGTTGAGATTAAGTTCCGCGAAGCATTACAATTTGATTTGTGAAGAGAAAGATTTGTGATATGAAGTTTTTCCCTAAGAAGATTTCCTGAAGTTGCTTTAGTACCCGTGTGACCACTATGAGTTTTGAATGATGTCAATTGTATTGGCTAGAAGATTCATGTTTTCGCAAGTATTCGGACAATTGTCATAGTATGACAGTATGTTTGTGCTCAGAGACGAACGAGGAACACGTTGACCATTTTTAGTATGAAGTGAACCGACCCTTTGTTCTAGAAGAATAGATTTACTTGACGATCAGAGATTGTAGCAGACAACACCACCAGGTATCCGATGACTAAAGAGCTTCCACGAAAAGAACCAAGACTGAAGACCCTTGTCAGAGTTAGAAACCTTGTAGAAGATGTGCAGGAGAGGTTCGTGACAGGCGTTACCAAGAGAGAAGCATGTGAGGAGAAGACAGACTGAGATGAGACTCGATTATACCTCAAGCAACACGTGGAGATTTCAGTTGGGCATCAAGACGACCAGACCGTAGAAGATGAGCTTTCAGCACATAAACCAGGGAGTCCACAGCGGTTTGAGTTGGTGAATTTTGAATCATGCTAGAAGACCTGTAGAAGACACGCAACCTTGTTTCTCTAGTCATTTTAGTTGTACTAAGAGGAATTGAGAGCTGAAGCAGACTCGCAAATGGAGGAATGCACGGTGATCACGTCAGAGATTCACGCTACCACACCGAAGTGTCCAGAAGAAGTGTCGAATACTTGAGGAACCAGACTCAAGTTTATGAATTCCTTTTTACCCTATGATCGTATGATTAGACAAGAGAGCGACTACTTGGAATTTGAAAAGATTCGAGATCATGAAATTGAATGGATGAAATTTGTAGTAAACGTTTGGATTTGGAAGATTTGATTGTTGTAAAGGATGAAGATATTGAAGACGTAATTCATTTCCTCTTAGACCACTTAAGTTTCCGTTACCTTTCGATAGGATCTTTTGAATGAGCCTTACCCTATTAGAAATTCCGTTCTGTGTTCGTTATGCATTTGTTTGGATGATGGTTCGTTATGAGAAGGATGATGAATTGTGGAAGACCTAACGTTTCGACGACGAGTTTCATTTTGAGGTGTACACATTCCGTTACGCTATTTGTACGTTCAAACTCCTCCAATTTAGAATCCGTAGTGATGTTTGTTTGGACCAACCTTAAGAGGTAGAAAGATTGATAGGTGGTTAAGATAAGTAGTTCTGTTCGCGACTTGAGATAAAGTATGACCATCATGATGGTATACTCATATGATGTTGGTATTATGACGAGTAGCTAACGTGATAATACTTACGTCATATGACGTACCCTTATTGTGTTCATAGGATATTTCGAGGAGTACTTTAGAAACCTTATAATGTTGATAGGAGATGTGAGAGTTTTTGCATCTGTAAGATTTAGGTTCATTCCACCTATACGCTTAATCTGTTCGCCGTTATACGATATGATACGTTCAATTCTTGACACGCATTTGTTGATCCATATACTTCTGACAAGAATCATAAGATCTGCTGTGAAGTTTTCTGCCATTTGATGTCACCAACAATCTATGTTCTGTACGATCTCATGTAATTTGCTTAATCAAATTCTATGGACGGCATATCCGTCAAAATCCTATGTATTCCTTGTATCTCTTCCGAGAGAACGCGATAATCATTTGTCATGTTGGATATGATCTTTTCAATCTGAAATTCAGTATAGTATGTCTTTCTGAGAAACCGGAAGCTATTTTAGATCGACAACGAAGAGTCATGAGAAACAAGTCTTTTACATTTTCGTTCGCCGTCCGTTGTGTCTTCTGTTTTGTTTCACTCCATTTTCGAGGACGAAAATTTTTTTTAGAGGGGAAGAGTTGTAAAACCCTTAAAATCTAAAACGTGTAAAAAGACCAAAATGCCCCTACAATCTTAAACTTTGATTAATAAACGCATAAAATACCAAACGAATTCCAAACTTCGGGAGACGATCAAGATATGAAGTAAAATTATTTCTTTCACCACATTTGACATTTTGGGAAATACAAACATTACTTATACACAATATGTAAGCCGGAAATCATTTGTATTTTACAAATTTTATTTAAAACTTTATAATATTAGAAATAAAAATCATTTAAATGGCTAACTAAATTAATGGAATCTAGCCCCAATGATTTGGTCCATAATTAGGCCCCAATTTTGGTCCTCCCTCCTTATACACGCATTAAACCTTTGTTCATAAAAATCTAAAACTCTAAAAGATAATACGAATAACAAAACACACACAAAAATCCCTAGAGCCTTCATACGAATTTCTGGAGCTTGGAGAGTATTTTTCTGGTGTTGTGCAATATACAAGGAAGCTAGGAAAATTGGTCTTGGGTTTGTTGGAGCCTTGGTTCGATCGGAGTGATTTCTTTGGGTCGATAGTCCATCCGCTAAGGTTAAATTCGTTTCTACTCATCCACGCGTCCTAAAATTGGGTTGGTATTTTTATTACACTCTTTATATCCTATATAACCTAAATAAAATGATAAAAAAGAATCATGCATGTAAAAACCATCGAATGGGAATTTTATGTATAAAACGTGTGGTAAATTATAGATCGGGTTATATGAATTTTCTGGGCTATGTTCATATTTTTTTTGAGTCTCTTAATCATCATAAAGGTCTGGAAAAATGTTTTTTTGATTTTTTGTAGCATGGTTTGATCGTGGTAATTATTGAGGACTAAAACGAGTTTAAAATCTAAAATACCCTATACGAATTTTCTGGGTGCAAGGCCTATTTTATTTGGACCCTATACGACCATCATGACTCAGGAAAAATGGGTGTTCGATTTGTGGAAGCCTAAAACACTTGTGTCGAATTATTGTTCTAATCGGATTTAAAGGAAACAAAGAAATAAAATGGAAACCCTAGAAATCGAATTAGGGTTTGGTATTTTTGTATTAATTCTGGTATAATAAATGATGATTAATGATGTTTCAATGATTGGGTTATGATTGGGAATTTTAGAATTAGGGTTTAGTATTTTAAAGGGGTATCGATTGGGTTTTAAAATATAAGGGTGTGTTTTGTAAATTCTAAAACTCATGGGTTATTTTTAGAACATTAATTGGACAGGGGACAATTCGTATAAAATGTAACTTGAGGGTGTCATGTGTAATTTTTGTATTTGAAAGGATTAAAGTGGTTAATTAAGTTATATGTATTTCGATTTGTAAATTAAATAAGTAGAGGGACTAAAAATGTAATTTTTGGAAAGTTAAGGTGGTTTCGTACATTTAAACATGTTAAGGGTATAATGTGTAATTTTGAGGGTTTAATGGCCTAATATGTAATTATTAATAATTAAGGATGTAAAATGCAAATTAAAGGTTTAATATGTAAACTAATTAACTTGAGGGACTTATTGTGTAAATTATGGATAATTGAAGGAGTGATCGTACCACTTATTAAATTAAGGACTAATTGTGTAAATTTGGTAAACCAAAGGTTTAATGTGTAATTGTTGATATTATAAGGTTTAAAGTGTAACTTAATAATATAAAGAGTGTAAATTGTAAATTGAGTAAACTAAAGGACTAAATGTGTATTTCTGGATAACTTAAGTATGAGAATGAGTTAATTTAACTATGATACCTCAATCTTATTAAAGACGAAAACTTTCTAATAATGGAAACTTGCTAAATATGGAAACCTGTTATAAATGGAAAGTTACTAAAAATGGAAAGCCGACAAAAATGAGAACTCTGATTTGAGTAAGTTATTAATGATAAGCCGAACATTGATTCGTGTAGATTCGTCGAAGGAGGAGGGATTTCTTATCCTTATGTTGTGTTTCGTTGGCGATTAAGGTACAGATATTCTGCTCTTTGTATAAGGAGCCTTCGGTCTCTATTTTGATTCGTATTAGGGTGTCCCTATACCATTGCTATGTTCCCTACACTTTGATATGAACCTTTGATTTCTGAACCTCTTATATGAACCTTTGGCATTTGAACTTTGACATATGAACCTTGAGATTTGGACTATGATTATGACATATGAACCTTTGCTTTGATTTGGACCTTTGACCCCAGTTTGATACTACGAGCCAAATTTGTTTCCTAGCCATGAAGGTAACATGGCCGTGTCATTGATGCACCGATGGCATGACTCTAGTGTGTTCGAGTGATGTTTCACACCGTCCCCATTTTGATTTGATATGTGCACACTACATGATTTTGGCCGATATATTTGTTTGGGGGGCGTATGGATGCAATCCACGTCCTCACATATTTGGGAGCTGATCACTCCACTTGATACATGAGGACACCCCTCATATTATCCGGTTATTTGAGAGGTATCCCCTCTAGATTTGCTACAGGATTATGATTTGATTTGTTTGGGCTCGTGGTGGATTACTGTCCTAAACCTTACTCTTTATTTCCTTTTCATTATGATATGTCTGTTCATTTCCATTTGATTTTGTTTCCGTTTATTATATATCTGTTCACTGGGCTTTTTAAGCTCAGCCGCATTTCTTTTCCCTGCGGCAGGTTTTAGTAGGAAGCCAGGAGCTTGGGTTTGCTTTGGGATGAGAGATTAGCTTATGAAGACGATACCTTAGTTTTAGTATTCATTATGTATGACTACGTAGATTTGGTATATTTTCCTTTGTAACATTGTAAACCATTTGTATTATGTAAGTCGTATGTTATGCTTGCCTTTGATATGTCACCATTTGCGTGACACTTCTACCCTTGCCGGGTTGGGGTGTTACAGGAAAAAAGTAGCAAGGTTCTTTCATTCAAATACATTTTAAAATTAAAACAAATACATTTTACAATACAAATAAAAAAATGACATTTAAAACAAATACATTTTATTCAACACATTTCATTCAAATAGTTCATCGAAAACAATACATAGCAACTGTAAAACCCTAAAATCCGTTTTCATAAATTCCTATATAATTTAAAACTTTAACCTATGTTATATGGATTTTAGAACCTTATAATATGTAATAATGAATTAATGTGTATATAAACCTAAGTTTATCTAATAACTAATAATTTGTAACTTTCCTTATTTGTATTCTAATATATACACGACTTGGGTCTTAAAGATAAGTTTACTACAAAATAAAACTTTCCTAAAACCCCTTCAATCAACTCACACGTTTTCTTGGTCCCTTTCCATACGTTTTGACTATAACTTGAGATAAGAATTCCCACTTAATGTAGCCCTATAATCACACCCAACAATCAAAGCTATTGAAGGGCAATTATAACCTGCCATATTGAGCACACACGCTCCCTTGTTCCCATCTACTATAACCTGTATTCTCACCCTCCCCCTTATTTTCATACGAACCAAAAATAAACACACAAGTTCTTGCTGTTACTTCTCTCTCTTTCAAGACAAGGTTCGAGGGATGTTGCTGTTGGTGTAATTTGTAGGGTGCAAGGATTGTTGCTGTGGATTCGTAGTATTAGGGTTTTGATTCGTGGGTTGATTTCGTGATTCGTTCTTGTTCTCTTCTTGTTCATAACCACAAAGGTATCATCACACTTTTGTTCTTTAATCCATTCGACACACACATGATCGTATAATCTGAATCTAAAACACTAAAACACTAAACGTTTATATGTAAATCTGATCTAGTTATTTTATTACTGTTCGTAATATTTACACCATAGAAAAAGGCCACATGAAATCATGAATTAACATGCTAAAACATGGTGTATTCGATCTGATGTTTCTGCTTGTATTCCTCCCTTTGCTTTCTGGTTTATTCGACCTAAAACTGATCTGATTCAGCTCATTTGTATTCGACCCTAAACTTGTAATTAATACATGCATTCTAATCTGATAAACCTAGAACAATTAATGAGATATGCGTACACATTATTACAACGAATTAGGGCTTGTTTGTGTGGGCTGATTTTGTGTCATAGAGTCGTGTGTGTGTATGCTTGATTGTGTGTTGACATATGGGTTGTTAAGTGTGTAAAATATGGACTATTAAACCTTTGAAACGTGCCTTGAAATCAGATCTAAAATAAGGTAGGCGTAGGGTTTAAAAGGGTTTTGGAATTGGTTGTGATTTCATGTGAACAAGCTTTCTAGAAATTGGGTCATTTTGCACAAAGTGTAATTTAATGATAACAACATGTTTTTGCATAATTCTTGAGCCTAAAACTAAGTTCACGATGTGTACTATCTGAATATTAACTTTTATAGCCATTGGAGATGGAGAAGATGGTCATTTGATTTTTACAAGGTTAAGTGTCAAAACTATATTTTGGATGTCTGAAAATCAGTTGGTGTTTTTGATTTTTAGTTTTAAAACCATAAGGAATTAAGAGGTCTCATTTGACAGGGAGAGTGTTTAAGGTGTATATGACTTACTGTGATTTTTATGGTTTTTTCTGAAAGGTTCAAATGGGTTAATTAAATACAAACTTTCGGGGTATACCTGCAGTGCACTTTCTGGACAGGTTTGGGAAAATGATTTTTGAAATGGTACTTTCGCTTAGTAATAAAATCTGGGAAAATTTGGGAAGGTTCTTAACTCATGTGGAAGTCTCAGATAAAATTGGTAGAACCTCAGGAGCTCATTTGACAGGTCTATAATTCATAAGAAACTGAGTCAGATTTGCATTCTAAACCTAAAAATCTGTTTTGGCACATATAAACCCTAATTAATTTAACTAAGGATTTAAAACCCATATAAAATCTATGACTAATTAATTATCATTATTAACCCTAAGAACTTGGAATAATTATGAATCTGACCTAATCTGTAAACCCTAAGTTGAGAACGTGATTAATAATAAGCAATAAATCCGTTATGACATTTAACGAGCTAATAAGTATTATATGAACCCTAATCCGTGTAGGTTCGTTGAAGATGGCGTGATGTTGTTTTCCTTGTGATCACTTTTTCGTTTGCTTTCATTTCATTTGATAAGGTATAGATATTCCGTCCTTTTTCAGTAAAGGCGTCCATTGATATGATTATCCGTTATTACCTTTGATATTCGTTCGGATATTTGATTTGCTATCTCATTCTGATATTCGTTGGTTATCCATTTGATATGATTTAGTTCAGTATTTGATATGAGCGATTTGATATGATTATGATTGCTCTTGTATTGCTCAGCTTCTGTATCTGTATTCCTAGCCATTGAGGTACCATGGCCATATCATTGAGGCACCGGTGGCATGACACTATCTGGGGCGGTGTGATTAGTCCCCGGTGTTCCCATTTCTGTATATGCTATATAGCACTTTGGCCGTTATGATTATCTGAGTATGTATGCTTAGCCTAGAGCTAGTATATGTACTATATTGTTTTGCAGGGAGCGTATGGATGCATCCTAGGGAATCTGTATCTGTATCTAGTGATTGGTTGGTGTGTGTTCCGACACCCCATCACATTCTGGTGCATTGTGAGCTAGCTACTCCATGTACAACTTTGGAATTGACGGTATATGATTTGTGATATGATTATTTAGCCTATTCATGTATCATGCTTAGGCAGTTGGGCAATGCACTCCGATCCTATATTGATTGATATTTGTTATGCACTATGATTCAGTATCTGATTCATATTCGTTTAATATTCTGTTTCATCTGACATTTTTCTCAGCAGGCTCTTTTTGGCATCATTTGATTGTTATTTGTTTCGTTATATATGTTCACTGGGCTTTTTAAGATCAGTCGCATTTCTTTTCCTGCGCTAGGTTTTAGGTTGGAAGCTGGGGATTGAGTGAAGTGTGCATAGGATCTCTTAGTGGACCACTCTAACAATAGATCCCATTTGCATTTGGATTAGACTTTGGAGTTATCTACCATTTAGATTTGATTCAGATTTTTATTCTAGTTTGATAGTCAGTATGATTTAGACTTATTATGTCCTTAGTTTCATTTTGAACTTTTGTAACCTTAGTATTTATAAAAGTCTTCCGCTTGCGTTTGTTCTGTTGACACCATAATGTGGCATTTTGACCCTTGTCGGGTTGGGGTGTTACAACTATGGTATCAGAGCTTTAGGTTTCGACTTGTAGTACCTAAGTTATGGCCTATGAAGATTTGGACCCTTAGGTTTGCACTATGGGAGCGTATGGATGCATCCTAGGGAATCTGTATCTGTATCTAATGATTGGTTGGTGTGTGTTCCTACACCCCATCGCATTCTGGTGCATTGTGAGCTAGCTACTCCATGTATAACTTTAGAATTGACGGTATATGATTTGTGATATGATTGTGATATGATTATTTGGCCTATTCATGTATCATGCTTAGGCAGTTGGGCAATGCACTCCGATCCTATATTGATTGATATTTGTTATGCATTCTGATTAAGTATCTGATTCATATTCGTTTCGTATTCTGTTTCATCTGACATTTTTCTCAGCAGGCTCTTTTTGGCATCATTTGATTCGTTATTCGCTTGATTATCGTATTTTCAGTTATTTGTTTCGTTATATCTGTTCACTGGGCTTTTTAAGCTCAGCCGCATTTCTTTTCCTGCGCTAGGTTTTAGGTTGGAAGCTGGGGATTGAGTGAAGTGTGCATAGGAGCTCTTAGTGGACCACCCTGATGATAGATCCCATTTGCATTTGGATTAGACTTTGGAGTTATCTACCATTTAGATTTGATTCAAATTTGTATTCTAGTTTGATAGTCAGTATGATTTAGACTTAGGGATAATTACCAAAATAGACCGGGCAACCAAGTGGTTGGCGGTTTCCAACCCGAAATCGGAAACTTCTGATATTAGACCAGGTAACTGGGCATCTCGACCCATACGATGACAAGTGTCCTCCAGTTGCCCAAAAAATACAAAAGTTGCCCAAAAAATACACAAGTTGCCCAAAAAATAGTCAGAAAAGTGACACTTGTCACTTGTAGATTTTAGTTGCCCAAAAAGTAAAGGTTGCCCTGGTCTAATATCAGAAGTTTGTTGCCCGGTCTATTTTGGTAATTATCCCTTAGACTTATTATGTCCTTAGTTTCATTTTGAACTTTTGTAACCTTAGTATTTATAAAAGTCTTTCGCTTGCGTTTGTTCTGTTGACACCATAATATGGCATTTTGACCCTTGTCAGGTTGGGGTGTTACAACTATGGTATCAGAGCTTTAGGTTTCGACTTGTAGTACCTAAGTTATGGCCTATAAAGATTTGGACCCTTAGGTTTGCACTATGGGAGCTATGGATGCATCCTAGGGAATCTGTATCTGTATCTAGTGATTGGTTGGTGTGTGTTCCTACACCCCATCGCATTCTGGTGCATTGTGAGCTAGCTACTCCATGTACAACTTTGGAATTGACGGTATATGATTTGTGATATGATTGTGATATGATTATTTGGCCTATTCATGTATCATGCTTAGGCAGTTGGGCAATGCACTCCGATCCTATATTGATTGATATTTGTTATGCATTCTAATTAAGTATCTGATTCATATTCGTTTCGTATTTTGTTTCATCTGACATTTTTCTCAGCAGGCTCTTTTTGGCATCATTTGATTCGTTATTCGCTTGATTATCGTATTTTCAGTTATTTGTTTTGTTATATCTATTCACTGGGCTTTTTAAGCTCAGCTGCATTTCTTTTCCTGCGGCAGGTTTTAGGTTGGAAGCTGGGGATTGAGTGAAGTGTGCATAGGAGCTCTTAGTGGACCACCCTGACGATAGATCCCATTTGCATTTGGATTAGACTTTGGAGTTATTTACCATTTAGATTTGATTTAGATTTGTATTCTAGTTTGATAGTCAGTATGATTTAGACTTATTATGTCCTTAGTTTCATTTTGAACTTTTGTAACCTTAGTATTTATAAAAGTCTTCCGCTTGCGTTTGTTCTGTTGACACCATAATGTGGCATTTTGACCCTTGTCGGGTTGGGGTGTTACAACAACAATACATAACTCAATCTATTTCATAATCGGATGATTCAATGACCCCAAATTCTAACACGAACGCATCATGTTCTGCTTGTTCTTTCAAACGTTCCTCTTCCCACGCTTTCTGAACCCTTGCTTCTTCTTCTTGACGCCTTGCTTCTTCTTCTAACACTTTATTTAATGCCTCTTCACCTCGCATAAGTTGATATAGTTGTTTCTCAGTAAATCCTTTCTCATCAACTAGTTCCTCTACTGGTGGAAATGAAGAAATGGGAGACATGGGTTCGTGCGTTGCTTGTTGTGATGACGCACCACCCATAGTGTTCTCCTCATGCATCTAAAGATTTAGTGACTTATGTTATCTTGTATTTGTGACACACATCTCCCCAACGTTTTCTTAATCTCGTAATCTTTCCAACCTTCATCGTGCAAAAATTTGTCAATGACAACACGTCTTTCGGCGAAATGTCTTTTCAATTTGCGTATTGTTTCCTCACATCCTCTTTCGCGGTTCTTGCGTTGCTAAACATCTTGGATACCTCATAAGCTTTTTCCTTGCAAATATTATCGATGTCAATCTGTTTCTGAACGCCATCATTGATTTCTTCGACAGTGTGTGGGAGATTACAAGCCATGGTTTTTGGAAAGAAAAAGTGTATTGAAATTGTGATTTAGGTTAAATGTATGTAATTTGTTTAGTTAAAAATGGATTATTGATAGGTGAAAACGGGTGTTTTAAAATTTATTACCGTTACATTTTGTTTGTTTGCGATAAAAAAATGTTTGTTCTCCTTGCTACGAGTGTTTGGTCTGAGGAGAGAGAAAGCTGATGTGGTGGTGTGAGGGGTGGTTTTGATTTGGTCTTATTATTATTAGTCGTAATATTCTGAACATGCCCTCATTAGACAACTTTCAAACTTCAGTACTTGTACTCTCACCAGCACTTTATGCTTATTTCCTTTCAATTTTTACCGTCTTTCCCGATCACATGCACCTTCTGTGTTCATTCTCTATGCGAGAATCACAAATAGTAACCACCGCAAATCTTTTGTATAATAAAACAAAACCCCAAGTGGTGACTTTTGCATTTCAAAAAAATCAATTCATTCCTTATTAAGTAATAATTTAATTATTATTATTATTTTTCTTTTAACTATATTTATTAAAAAACTTGAATATTTCTTGATTTAGCAAAAAAGTTATTAAAATTCGTTTTCTTATATAAATCGGGTAAAAAGTATATGTGTCAAAATTATAAAAGGTCAAATGACAAAAAAATGTATCGAACTTGACACTTTTTGTGATTGTGTGTAGCCAACTATTTTTTTTCTTATTGTATGTACTGAACTTTCAAATTTTGATCATTGTGTGTATTTTGTGACCATTTTACCCTTTTTTTCAAATTTCGAAAGGTAAAATGGTCATTTTACATGGCAGAATAGTCACAAAATACACAAAATGATCGAAATTTGAAAGTTCAGTACATACAATAAGAAAAAAATAGTTGACTACACACAAACCGATCAACAATCGACTTCAACACAAGTTTTCCTTTAACCCCAAAAACCTAATTAGCTTCTCTCCCACAACCTCAAAATCGTTATTTTCCTCCTACAACAAAGCTATATTGGTAATTATCCGTGCTACAATAAAGTCTCAAATTTTATAACCAGAACGACAATCAATCACCTATTCTCACAAATTCATGGTGCGATTTTTGTTTCAATTTATCAAATTTTTTTGCTTCAATTTTATTAATATAACGCTTTGGATCGAATCATTGAAAACCCTAATTAGATTTGTTGTTTCTTTGGCATGAAGATAAATATCTAAAACAAGAGAGAACTTGAAAGTTCAGGTAATCTTATTCAAATATTGTAAATTTTTTAATGATTTGGCGACATAGATTTTTAAATTTTATTCTTAAAGATTTGATTTTTTTTCATGTTACTTATAAACAGTTATGAACTTGATTGTTTGATTTATTAATATTATTTTATTATTATTATTATTATTATTATTATTATTATTATTATTATTATTATTATTATTATTATATTATTATTATTATTATTATTATTATTATTATTATTATTATTATTATTATTATTTTGAAGTTGGAATTGAACTTACTATTGGTTATATGTGATATATTGATTTGTGTATGACCTAATATGATTATATGATTAAGATTTGTTTGTAATATTTGTGGAGTAACCACTATTAGATTTAGTGACTTTGAGGGTTAAGAGTTGACTATGATATTCAATTTTATTTAGAAGCCTTAATTTAATGTAGTTTTATTAAAATAAAAAGAGTTAACTTTAGCTTACACAAGAATACATTAATGTAGAGGAAGAGTAGAAGATTAAGAATGATGGTTCTCAGTGAATTTTGTGGAAAATGCAACTTGAGGTATTAGGTAGTTGTTTTTGTCATTACGTCTTAGTTAAGTGGTTAAAATTTATCACATGATTGGTGGTTGGGGCTTTATTGCGAACCTCTATAATTCCCATGTTGTTCTCATAAGGAAATCATAATGTCAAAGATTTAGGATCGTGATATAGAATTTCACCTTGATGATGATTAGGTTGCTTTGCATATGACATTATGACCTAGCCTTAAGTTGATCAAATCAATGGAAATCATAAGGTTGCTTTAGTACTCTAAGAAAGCTAAGAATATTGTGAGATTAGTTTTTTGTCACGATAAGAAGCCATGACACATGTTTCCATCGTAAGAATGAAGACTAGTTTGGTGATAAATAAGTATGTGAAAAGTAAGGATAGGAGTTTGATAACATTCATTTTGTACATATTTTAGTCGCGTTATTCGTATGTTTGTGCATGTTATATGGTTGTATTTGTGAACATTTTACGCTTAAAAGGTATAAAAGATGTATCCAGGTTCAGGTACAACTAAATCAAGAGAAATAACGAAAAGACGAAGAAAAGTCGTCAAATCAAGAACATATGCACGAAGGAAGATTCCATCCATAATAAAAACCTCGGGAAGATCATCGAAGATAAAGATTCATTTTTTAAAGGTTCAAGAGCATGAAGAAAAGAACAAGTGTTCATTAAATAAAGGAAAAGATGTTTATGAAGTTTATTATGGCTTACTTCTTCAACCCTAGGCTAAAGAAAAGCACACAAGGTTCAATTTCCAACTTAAGGTTGATGCTGAGTTTCCAACCCAAGGTTCGACACCCCAACCTGAGGTTGAGCAGTCATCCCAACCGTGGGTTGAAGGTTTCAGCCGTGGGTTGGAATTGATTTTGTTGGTCAGAAGGTTTCTGTGAGGGATTCGATACACTTGAAGGGTGTTAGTCCTTTGTGACTTTGTGTATATGATATGTTTGAGTTAATATGATTAAGTATGCGGAATCTACTTAACCACACTTAGAAGGTTTTTTGGATATGGAAATGGAACAGTTATATTTTTTATTGAACAATGAACAAAGAAAGTTTATCACCAAACGATTCAATATTATTCAAAATAATACGAGTGATCTTCACTATCACTAGGGTTACAAAACCTTGAATCTTATGTTTCTATATGACTTGATATTGTTGTGTTTGTTCTTTTCTCTTAACAGATATTCAAGTTCTATTTTGGCATAAATCTAAGTCATTTTTAGTCTAATCTAAGATCTCTCATTTATAGTCCAAGAGAGATCTTTACAAATATTGTCAAGTCTAATCGAACACATGCTTGAGAGTGTCAGTCATTAAGATACAACATGTATCTGTGTTTACAACTTGTTACTGAACACTTTGTCTAAAGATATTATCTACCGTGTATTGTTGACTATTATACACATAATATCTTCGTATACTTATCCAACCAGTAGTAGAATACTTCAACAGTTATCCACTCAGCAGTAGAATCTTCTTCACCAGCAGCAGCATCATTCAGCAGTAGAATGTTTAACGCTAGCAGTAGAATCAAATGCACTAGCATTAGAATGATACTTAGAGTATTTCTTTGAGCAGAACTGATCTTGTGAACATGTAATTTCCAATACTAATCTTCAGAACATTTAATTCCCAACAATCCTCCCCTAAACATGTGATTTCCCTTAATCAACATGTTTTCTGAATTAAATGAGGATTGTGAAGATCTTTCAAACACTTCTTAGTCAGACCCTTGATCTGAGCTTCCCTTTGTTCTGTAAGACTAAATATCTTTCTCAGTAACTCATCTGCCAGTTTCTTTTGACTTCAACAATATTAGTACCAATCTTCAAGCTTTAAACAAATCCTAAAAGATGGTGCAATTTCCTTGGATGGAGGAATTATAAGAGGCAATGGTGTTGTGTATCTTGGATGCTTGTTTCAACAAGTGAAATCATCTATCAGCATGCCTTTACAAGTGATGAAGAAACGTAGTGAACTGAAATTGAAACTGAAAGAACCTAGATAGAACTTTCTCCTTTGGAATGCTTCATCCCTTCTGAATATATATAATACTCTAGAATTAGCTCTGTTCTTGTCATTTTCAACCTCCATGTCATCATCTTGTATGCTCTTGTCTTTTCCTCCCTTACATTTGGTTAATCTTCCTTTCTTGGGCTTTATTTCCTCCCCTGAGATGCAAATAACATTTTATCCTCCCCTCTTTGGAAGATCTCTAACCATCATCCCATCATCATCTGATCTACCAATGTGAACTTGTTTTCAGACAATGTTGTACATGAAGCCATCAATTCCTTAAGAGTTTATGTGCTGCCCTCATCACTTCTAGGTGTGTTAACTCCTATGAGAGGTGATTCATGGGGCATTGACTCATTATCCATCAATGGATGGTTTTGCTGAGTCCCTTTGAAAAATCCTTTTTAAGAAACTTTTGACTTAGCAGTATGTTCATGATTTTATTATAGAAATTTCATACTGCTTTCAACCATTTTGAAGGGATTAAGTGTATAACAGACACTTAATCAAGAATGCAGTTTAAAGCAACTTCTGGTTGTGTGAGAACCAATGTTTTTCAGTTATAAATAACTGCCTGTGTAAAGATAAACCTATTCAAAAGGCTTTCTTGATAGGGTTTCCAGCTCATAGCAATTGTTGCCTCTAACACAAGTGTTAGATTCACTTTTACTAGCTGTTCTTTCTATCAGATGTCCTTAGACTTGCTCATTATACTTAAAAGTATAAAATGATAGAAAGTGAGTTGAATCAGTTACTATCTGATCAACTGAACCATCAATTCAATGTGAAATATCATAATCAGATTTCAAGAAATAAGTTCTAAGGGATCAGTTAACTTAGGAGTAAACCTTTGTTAATAAATTCCCAAACTCAGTCCATCATAAACCTATTATGTCAGCAACTGATATCATCATTCTGCTGCTTCCATTTCACTTGAAACTTCCGTTTTGTTTAATGTTCATACCTGAAAATGTTAGTCCAAAACCAAGAAACAAAATGCAAAGCATATGTACTATAGCAGTATCATAGATATGACTAACAAATATGAACTTAACAAACAAAAATTTGTACCAGCGGCACAAACTTTTCACTAACTGTTGTATTTTATAAATCCGGCAGTACAATCTTAAGATATATACAAAAACCACACAGATTAAAAAGGTTAAGGATTAAGCATTCCAATACTTGCTACCAAGTATTGAAACCTTCCAACATCAAAAGCTTTAGTGAGAAGATCTGCAAAGTTGTGTTCAGAATCAATTTTGAACACTTGAATCAACTTTTTCTCGTTGCAATCTCTAATAAAATGATGTCTAATTTCAATGTGTTTTGTTTTAGAATGTTGTACTGGGTTTTTAATTATGCAAATTGTACTACTATTATCAATATGAATGACAGTGTTCATGAAATTGTACCCATAGTCAAGAAGTTGGTTTTGAAGCCATAGGACTTGACTACAGCAACTTGCAGCAGCTACATATTCAGCTTCAGTTGTTGAAGTAGCCACAATTGTTTGCTTCTTACACTGCCATGAGATAAGTCTACACCCAAGGAATTGACATCCTCCAGTTGTTGACTTTCTGTCCAAGCTAGCACCAGCATAATCACTATCCGAAAATGCTACCAAGTCAAAATGTGATTCCATTGAATACCATAGACCCAACCTAGGTTGACCCTTGAGATATCTAAAAATCCTCTTGACTGCTGTTAAATGAGAAACCTTTGGAGTGACTTGAAATCTTGCACAAGCACAAACAGAGAACATGATGTCAGGTCTTGATGATGTGAGATACATCAAAGAACCTATCATAGATCTGTAAGTGTGTACATCTACATTGTCTCCATCTAAATCTTTAAGAAGTGGCTTCTCAGAGTCCATTGGTGTGCTTGCCACTTTTGAATCAGCAAAGTGAAATTTTCTAAGTATCTCTGCAACATATTTATCTTGACTAATAAATATGCCTTCACTAGATTGCTTAACTTGCAGACCCAAAAAGAATGTAAGTTCTCCCATGGAACTCATCTGAAACTTATCATGCATAAGCTTCTCAAAATCCAAACACATCTCCTTTCTTGTAGATCCAAAGATGTTATCATCCACATACACCTGAACTAGCAAAAGATCACTCTTGTGCTTCTTGATGAATAATGTCTGATCAATCTTGCCTCTTTGAAATCCATTTTCAATTAAGTAGGAAGCTAGTGTTTCATACCAAGCTCTTGGTACCTGATGAAGGCCATAAAGAGCCTTAACTACTCTGTACACTTTTTCTGGATGGTCAGGATCAATGAACCCTAGAGGTTATGAGACATACACCTCTTCTTCAATAGTACCATATAGAAAAGCACTCTTGACATCCATTTGATAAACTGTGAAGCCTATAAATGAAGCATAAGCTAAGAAAAGCCTAATTGCCTCAAGTCTTGCTACTGGAGCAAAAACCTCATCATAGTCTATACCTTATTCTTGTGTGTACCCTTGGGCTACTAATCTAGCCTTATTCCTAATCACTATGCCCCTTTCATCCCTTTTATTCTTGAAAACCCATCTAGTGCCAATTACCTTTTTATCCTTAGGTAAATCAACTAGCACCCAAACCTTCTGAATCTTAAACTGAAGAAGCTCCTCTTGCATAGCTTCCACCCAGCTTGAATCATCTAGGGCTTTAAGAATGTTCTTTGGTTCTGCCTGAGAGAGAAAACATACAAACAAACAAGAGTTTGAAAACTCATGCGGCTTTGAAGCATAAAGGGCATCAAGAAGCCCTTGTTGGTCTGAAGACATCAGTTGTTGCCTTGTCTTCACACCTGATTGTACATCTCCAATCACATTTTCTAGGGAGTGGACTTTGTGAATCCTGGTGTGTGGAGTAGAAGGAACTTGATAGTTAGGTGAGATATTGCTCAAATCCACCTCTTCATTTGAGAAATCTGCTTCATTTTAGTCTAAAGGGCCAGCAGTAGAAACATTTGGCTCAGCAGTAGAAAAATTAAGCCTAGCAGTAGAATGCTCTATCTCAGCAGTACTATCATCAGTAGAAACATTCTATTGTTCCTTGGTTCCATCTTCCTTGTGTTCATCTTCAACATCTTCTTTAACTTTACCAAAAGAAGATTCATCATTTGTTGAAGTTGAAGCCACACTAGTACTTATTGGCATCTATACATGATCTTGATTTGTCTCCTTGTCTAACCCTGCCTCATTTATTGTTTGTGAACCTGAAAAATCATTAGTTTCTGCAACAACAGGCACATAATTCATAGACTGGGTTAGTGACTCAAGATCAAATAGCCAATTAGGACCTTGACCTGCTACATTGGATTTATTCTCTAAAAAATCCACATGCAGGTTTTCATCTACTCTTCTAGTTCTCAAGTTGTATACTCTAAAAGCTTTGCTATTAAAAGAATATCCAACTAAGAATCCTTCATCTGCTTTGCCATCAAATTTTTCAAGATGGTCTAAGGTATTCAGAATTGTCACATGACATCCAAAAGGTCTAAGAAATCATATTGCAGTAGTTATACCTCTAAAAAGCTCATATGATGTCTTATTGTGAGATTTGACAACCAAAACCCTATTTTGAACATAGCAAGCAGTATTGACTGCTTCAGCCCAAAAAGTGATAGGCAACTTAGAGTCGGCTAACATGGTTCTAGCAGCTTCTATGAGTGTTCTATTTCTCCTTTCAGCTACTCCATTTTGCTGAGGAGTTCTAGCTACACTAAATTCTCTCCTAATACATTTTTCTTTGCAAAAGTCATTCATAACTCTATTTTTAAACTCTGTCCCATTATCACATCTAATGACTTTTACTCTTTTGTCTACTGGGTTTTCTATCTCTGTAATGAATGTTTTAAGAATGCTAGAAGTCTCATCCTTAGAACCTAAAAAGAAAACCCATGTAAATCTACTATAGTTATCAGTAACAACTAGACAATATCTTTTATGCATCATACTACTAACAGAAGTAGGTCCAAATAAATCCATATGAAGCATAAACAATGATTGATCAATAGAGTTAAAAATTTTGGGCTTACAAGTGGCTTTGTGTTGTTTGCCTTTAAGACAAGCAATGCATGTTTGGTCATTTTCAAATCGTTTTTGAGGTAAACCTCTTACCAAACCATTCTTAACAATCTGATTTATGGTTTTGAAGTTAATGTGACCAAGCTTCCTATGCCATAACATTGATTCATCCAATGTGGCCTTTGCAACAAGACAAGTTAAAGCCTTTTTAGGAACAATGTTCTTCATATCAACACTGTACATGTTGCCCTTTCTTGGAATTTTAAGAAGTACTTGACTTTCATCAGGCATCTTAAAATCAGAAGAAAGTACAAGACATTCAGTGTCAGTAAAAAGAACTTTGTTCTTTTTGTCACACATTTGTGAGACACTAAAAAGATTATACTTAAGCTCTTGTACATAGTACACATCTTCAAAATCTAAATTTCCAGTTTTAATTGTACCTTTACCGGAAATTTTGCCACCAATACCTCCTCCAAAGGTAACATAGCCACCATCTAATGTTTGAAAATATGAAAGATAAGACTTGTTGCCTGTCATGTGCCTTGAACATCCACTATCTGAGTATCCTTGATCCTCTTGTTTATCAGTAGAATGTTCCTGCACAAAAATGAGAAATATTAGTTTCCTTTGGGGACCCAAGCCATTACTGACTTGGATCTGCCTCGTGCATCAATGTAATTTAATCTCTTAAGAATGGTTGATGCACCATTGGGTTTAGTTTGTTTCCAAACCCAACATGTTGAGGCCTTAACAGCATTTGCCCTGTTTTCCCAAGCAACAGTATGAACTACATGCTTAGCAGTAGAAACTGCTAGCTTTGTAGTCGTTCCCTTTGGTTTCCAAACTTGTTTTTGGATCACTGCTTTTGATTGAATGGGCCTTTTAACAGTTTTTGATGCATTTTTGTGAGTTGATTTTACATTTTTAACTGTTGGTCTTAGGTTAACAGTCATGAATGGTCTAGCAGTAGAAACTGATTGCCTAGCAGTAGGAACTGCTTTTGTAACTGCTCTGGGTTTTATTCTCTTAGAATTAGAGTGAAAGTGAAATTGAGGAGTTTGCCTTTTTAGCTTTACCCTATTGTGTGTATACCCAGATATACTTTGGTTGCAGAAAGCTGCAAGATGGTCAAATTCTCCACATACAAAACAAGCTTTGTTATAAAAGTTAAAGTCATCACCTAGTTGGTGAGACTTAAGGCCATTCCATTTCCTTTGGTTGCCTTTAGGCTTGTTTGTGGTTCTGTATTGTTCACAATATCTAACTGGTTGCCTAACATGTTTAATGTTGGTTTTAGGCCTATCAGTATTAGTTTTGACTATCTTAGGAACACTTGTTCCTGCTTTTTTAACCACTTCAGGTTTAGACATAACCTATTCATCTTCATCATCATCAGATACCCATTCTTCAATGACTACTCTATTTGATCTTCTATCAGAGGATACCTTGTCCTCAGGAAGTGAAGTTTTACTTAAACTTTCACTTACTTTCTTAGTTTCATCAACAACTAGCTTTGTTTTTTGCTGTACACCATATTGTAGCTCTGGTTGTTGAAATTCAGCTACACCAGAATTTTCTAGGTCAATCCCTGGGGGTTTAGGGATTCCTCTGTAAGGGGGTGGAACAACATTATATCCTAACCCTGACTTGGCTCTATTAATCACTTGACATTCTATCATGTTGGTCACACCTCTAGAAGCATGTTCTAGTTTGTGTTGTCAAGTGAATGTTTCCATTTTCCTTTTTGATCCTATCAAAAGCCTCTCTCAAAAGCTTAATTTCAGCATCTCTAAAGAATATGTCTTGTCTAAGAAGAGCTTTGTCATCAGAAAAAGCAAATTCATTTTGTTTGTAATGAATGATCTGCTTCTCTAGGAATTCTAAACCACATTTATAGTCTACTAAGTCTTGTTGAGTTCTGCTTAGGACTTTCTTTTGGTCATCATAATGTTTGATTAAAGTTTGTAGTTCTGAAAGAGCTGTGCAAGTATTAGAACAAACTTTATGATTTTGTACCTCAGTAGAGAAAGCCATGAGTGCCATCTGTGAAGAATCTTCTTCTTCATCAGCCATGAAACTCCAATCAAAACCTAGCCCATCAATAGCTACCATAGCTTTTGAGTTTGGCTCAGAAACCTCCCTTATTTTGGATGTGCTTCCAAAACCTCTATTCTTGCTATCTTGCTGCCTTGGCCTTCTACATTCTCTTGAGAAGTGCCCCATCATGTGGCAGTTATAGCACTCTATCTTTGACTTGTCAAAACCAGCAGTATCATTGTTGCTGATTGTGAGCTTCTTCCCCGTCCTTTGATAGAACTTCTTAGCTCTCATGCTAAGAAGAGAAATTTTCCATTTTAGGTCCATTTCCTCCAGATCATCATCATTGATCTCTTGGAGGTCTTCATAAGTGAGCATGGACCCATCATTTCGACTTGTAAGAAATGCACAACAAGTCTTCTCATCCAAAATACCCATGGTACTGCTTGATGAACTAGCAGCACCAACACCATCAACAACTTTCACCTTTTCACTTGAATTTGAGGTACTAGGAGTTGACATAAATGCCATGTTCCCAGTATTAGAACTAGTACCTCCATTTTTTTTCAAATCTTGTTCCACAATCTTAAAGTTGCTATACAAGTCTATCAGTTCCATGGTGTCAAGGTCTGGCTTGTTCTTCCAGACAACAACATGTATAGCCTACTCTTCTGGTAAGCTTCTCAGAAATTTTGAGTTCAAATCTTCTTGAGGTATTTCAACCCCAAGAATAGCAAGTTGGCTCACAATATTCTGAAGCCTATTAAACATATGGTCAAGAGATTCATTGTTGGTAGAGGAGAAGTTTTCAAACTGCTGCTTGAGCAGTGTCTTGTGGGTTTTCTTGGTGGCTTCATTTCCACCATACCTGGCAACAATAGCTTCAAATAATGACTTGGCATCTTTGAACTTGTTGAAGTTTAAAAGTTGATCATTGAGAATGGTCATCATCAGCATGCTTCTTGCCTTTAGATCATTTTTCTTCTTTATTCTGTCTTCTGCAGATGTTGGGTGCATCTGCAGAGTTGTCACCACTTTGCCATCCACTGTTGATGTAGTGGTTGTAGGCTGGTAAGAGTTTCCATCTTCAATGATTTCCCAAAGTGCATAGTCTTGCACTTGGAAATACTGCTCTATTCTCAGCCTCCACATCTCAAACTCATTCTGTTTGAGCATGGGTAATTTTATAGCAACATTGGTCTAAATAGATTCAACGTCCATTTCTTCTTCTAAATCAAATATATCAGCCTTGCTCTGATACCAATTGTGAGGGATTCGATACACTTGAAGGGTGTTAGTCCTTTGTGACTTTGTGTATATGATATGTTTGAGTTAATATGATTAAGTATGCGGAATCTACTTAACCACACTTAGAAGGTTATTTGGATATGGAAATGGAACAGTTATATTTGTTATTGAACAATGAACAAAGAAAGTTTATCACCAAACGATTCAATATTATTCAAAATAATACGAGTGATCTTCACTATCACTAGGGTTACAAAACCTTGAATCTTATGTTTCTATATGACTTGATATTGTTGTGTTTGTTCTTTTCTCTTAACAGATATTCAAGTTCTATTTTGGCACAAATCTAAGTCATTTTTAGTCTAATCTAAGATCTCTCATTTATAGTCCAAGAGAGATCTTTACAAATATTGTCAAGTCTAATCGAACACATGCTTGAGAGTGTCAGTCATTAAGATACAACATGTATCTGTGTTTACAACTTGTTACTGAACACTTTGTCTAAAGATATTATCTACCGTGTATTGTTGACTATTATACACATAATATCTTCGTATACTTATCCAACCAGCAGTAGAATACTTCAACAGTTATCCACTCAGCAGTAGAATCTTCTTCACCAGCAGCAGCATCATTCAGCAGTAGAATGTTTAACGCTAGCAGTAGAATCAAATGCACTAGCAGTAGAATGATACTTAGAGTATTTCTTTGAGCAGAACTGATCTTGTGAACATGTAATTTCCAATACTAATCTTCAGAACATTTAATTCCCAACAGTTTCCAACCGCGGGTTGGGAGTCCTAACCGTGGGTTGGGAGTCCCAACCGTGGGTTGCTGCAGAAATGTTTTCCAAAAGTTTAATTTAAGTGTGGAATTAAGTACCATTAACCCCAAGTCCGATCATATACTCCTCATTACTCATTTTTACTACACTTTATGACACTTTGTGCCCAAGAAACATGCTTGGTGACCAAGGATTATTCAACTATAAATAAGAGTGCTTGGATAAGTGTTTTGATCATCAAATCATCATTTGATCAAGATATAAAAACATGGAAAACTCTCTCTTACACAATAAGGGCAGATTTTCTACAACTCTCTAAACCCGAAAGACCCTATTCACCCTACCATTCACAGAGGACGAATCCAAGTATAACAAAGAAGTTTTGGAGTGATTCTCTAGTGTGGTTATAACGTGCACCGGTTGATTGGAGGTTCGTAAGATTGCTCTAAATCCTATTCTTTACTCATTGTAATTGCTACTTGGGCAAACCTTATTATTATCAAGATGTTGAACTTTATATTTCATGTTTGGTTTCTTTGTGTGACATGCGACGTGTTTGATAATGGTAATCTCTTAATGCTTGTTTAGTTATTATGAGAACTTGTGATAAAAGGATGTTTGGATATAATTAGTGTTTGTTTGGATTATAATGAAAGACATCATATTTAATTGAATTGGAATTTGTTCTTGTTTATTGTTTTGGTTGATCATTGTTGAGTTTAGAGGTCGAAAGGATTCTCAATAGTAGTTAATTTCAATTCATTAGTCGACGAATGATTTTGGTCTTGTGCTTTGTGACGATTGTGCAAGAGAATTAATAAACATAACAAGTGAAAGTTTAATTTAGACTATAGGTCGAAAGGAGTATGTGGAAAACTAGAAGGGGGGTTGAATAGTTTTACCATTTTTAATTTCTTTTTCTTAGTTATCTTTGTGTGTGAAATGACTTAATATATGCAAACAAAATAACAATATGTAAAGTGCAAGAAAGATAGAAACGATCAAACCACAACACGAGTGTTTATAGTGGTTCGGTTTACAAGGACTCTTTTTCCTTGCCCTACTCCACTACCCGAGTATCCAACTCGAGAGTTTTCTTCACTAGTCAAAAAGCTCCTTTATCCGGCGGAGAAAACCTTTACACGTCGCTTACACAATATTTTCGACACAAAGCTAGATGTCGAGTTCTTTTACAAGGGTACAACCACTCCCGTCACACTATGTATTTTGAGGACTAAAATACTAACCGATCACTATCAGAGGTTTATGATGGTTTTGTACAAACAATGATGTATGAATAAATACAATTCACACAATGACAAACAAACAAGCCTTGCAACGTTTTGTTGAAGCTTGTAATGTTTTGATCTTCTTGCTACAAAGAAGTTCACTAAAATGAAATAAGAATGAGTTAGATATAGAGAATGATAAATGAGAGAATGTATGTTGTTTTATGTATGTGAGTGATGATTAAAAAACATGGAGTGGCTTGCTATTTATAGCCACAAAGGCTCAGCAAACCACGGATGGGACGGAACCAAAATGAGGGTTCCGTCCGTGTAACTTTTTGGTTCCGCGGGTACCTGACAAAAAATCTTCACAATCTTTTATCAAATCTAACCAAAATATACACCATATCTTTCAAGGATTCAAGAGTGATAATCTAAACAAGATATTCACCACATCTTTCCAAAGATCCTAAAGAGCTATGCAATCTTAGGGTAGGATGATGCATGGAATGATGTAAAAATACATTTTCATTTTAGATTATCATGTTTAAAAAAGTATACTTGTAAAATGTATATACTAGCTAAGTAATGTTTAATTTGTGTTTAAGAAAGACTTGTGACTATATATGTAAAGGACTTAACTATATTTATGTTTTGCTAAAATAAAGTTTATAATTGTCGTTAACAAAATATAGCAAAGATCATAAAATATAAATAACGTTTTTTAGACGATATTTGTATTAACAATCTCCCTCTTTTTATTGAGGACAAAACATAAAGTTTATTTTTAAGCAATGAGATAAATAAAGTGCAAGTCTTTTAAAATATAGATTAAACTTGTTTTATGCAATATTTATATTTTAAGTTGTATAAAAATACCAATTGTGACCAATTGTGAGTTAGTTTGAGTTTAATATTCTCCCCCTTTTTGTCGAAACAAAAAGAAGAGAAGCGTAGCAGAATGTGATGTTGTGCAAGCCCGAGCTTGATTAGCTCCCCCTTGGTCAATACTCCCCCTAGTTGGGGTGCCAAGTACATGGATTTTGAATGCTACAAAACAAAGGTTAGTGATAAATAATCCAAACCAACCATTTATATAACAACACAACCAACACACAAAAGTAATAAACATCATTCATTAGTAAATTTTTTATGAAAAAAGTCATAAATGGGGACAATAATGATGATGATTTAAAAGGAATGCAAAAATAGAAAATAACTTAGAAAAGAAAAATCCTAGAAAAATAGAAAAATAAAATCCTAAATTAAAAGTCCTAATATCCATCCTAATAACTTCTATTGTGGTGGACGATGGGAGAGAGCGTTAAGACGCTCAAGGATGTGAGTGAGGATGAACCTCATCTCATCTTGGAGTTCATGAACCATAATCTTGGTTCTTTCACTTATCCTCGCGGTTCTCTCACAATTAGAGAAATTATGGCGGGGAAAGTTTGGAGGTAGACTAGGTTCATTTGTTGGTGGTGGTGGTGGAGCATTGGTTGAATGGTGGTTGGGATTTGGTGGTGGAGCATTGGTTGATTGGTGGTTGGGATTTGGTGGAGCTATGATTGAAGAGAGCAAGGTGGTTTGAAGTTGCATAGCTTCATGGAGGTGAGTCCACCATATTGGAGAAGGCATAGAGGTTATCAAGTTGATCATTTATCTCCTCTTGAGTTTGTGGGGGATCAACCCACATGGATTCCTCAATGTCCCTAAGAGTAGGGGAAAAGGATTGAGGTTGTTGAGGTGGTGGAGCATGGTCTCCATATAGTGGCCCATGGATGTCCATATAAATAGGGTGAAAAAGTAGAGGTTGAGGTTGAGATGGTTCACTATGAAAAGGCTCATTGGGCATAAAAGATGCCCGCGGTTGTTCATGAGCAATACACTCGATTTGTGCAAATGATGGAAGAGGTGGTGGATTTGATGATCTTGGTGGTAAGTCTTCCAAGTTCTCCAAAAATGGATGAGGAGAAGTTGGTGGTGTATGTGACAAACGGTAAATTTCCACCTATATTTTAATAATAAATGTCTGTTTATTATTACCTAACTATTAGATTAAACATTTATGTGTTTACATGACGATCACGGGAAACAAACCCGTACTCTGTAGCGTACAGTAACTCACCAAAACTATTAAATTTTATTAGAAAAGGTGAAACTTTCATTTTCTGACATTTACAAAACGCCAACATAACAAACCGAGAGGTTATCTCGTTTTCTCGAAAAACGACACCACACGCGTACCAACAACAGATTAGTAAAAGTTAAACCCTATAATTTTATTCCGGAGTCAATAGATCTTAATTTATGGCAGTCTGAAGGAAAACGACACCTGAACTATATCTTCCGTGTTCACGATAACCCGGAAAGCACTTATCAAATCAAAGTCTCAGCGAGACCCGGGATACACTTGGAACTACTAGTTCAACCCTCACCTTTTATTATAACAAAACATTACACTTATTTTCTTTACTTATCCCACTTCACTTTCATTAATACAAAGCAAAAAAAAAAAAAAAAAAAAAAAAAAAAAAGAGATATAAACAAAACCGAACCCCACACTCCCTCTCTCTCCTTTCCCATTACTTCTCTACTGCTACTTCTGAATCTCTCATCACCTCTATGAAATCGCTATCACCAATTGTCCTCCTCTCCAAAATCAAATCAAACAAAAAGAGAGTACTAAAGATGAAACAAGAAAAATTTGTCACCACATCTACAAGCCCGCTGCCACCTTCTGTCGAGCTCAAAGTCAACCCAACAAGCCAAATTGATGACGAAATGGCTTCCTTCTTTAGCCATGGAGCGTCTGGGGGTGAGGAGAGAAGGAATCCAACCTTCCTTGATTTCTCTTTTAAATCTCTACCGATCTTGGTAAGTCCACACACCCACAAAAATTTACAATCGATTTGAAACTAAGAAGAGTAGCAAGCGGTGCAGTGGAAAACGCAGAAGGGTGTGTGTGGATTTGCTGGGTTCAATTCGGTTCCATCAATCTCGTTCAAGTTTCCTTCGATCTTGTCTCAACTCCCTAGTAGTCAAACTACTAGTAGTAAGAAATCTAAACCTTTCTTTTCTTTTGTTCGAATGAAGATTTTTTTTCTTTTTTCGTTATGTGATGTTGAAAATTGTTGAAATGGATGTTATGTTGTTTTGTAAAGTTTGGATCATCAAACATTGCAAATTTAAATGAATCGTTATTAATGTCGAATCGATGTTGGTGTGGTAGAACTACTTTGTTTTTGAAACTATAAATGTTATGTATGGCTCGACTTCGATACTTGTTCTTTTCGTCAAATCTCGTGTAACCGCGAACTCGTTAGGATAGTTAGAAGCGTTGTAGACTAGGCTTATTGGGGTTCTATTTTTGCACTTGTCGGATTTATGAGTTAAACATGTAGTTGTGTTGTTTTGGAGTCGAACTAGTCAAATAGTTAATGTCAAAAACGTGCTCGCAAGGTGTTCGATGTTATGTATCTAAAGTTTTAACTTCTAAACGGGTCTATGTTGGAATAAAATGGGTGCTAGAGTCGTGGTGGTGACTAGCAAATGGGTCGAGAAAAACAAATTTTAAAACGTTTCATGTGATATCTGTAAGTCCTCGAAGGTGGTTCTAGTTGTTGTTCTAGCATAAGCTCGCGATTAGTGTTGAGCTCGTGGTTGAAACGAGTGGTACTCGACTCACACACTTTATCAAAACTCAAAATATTGGTCGTTAAATCCGTGGCAAAAACCCACCCGACGGGTGCCATTTCGATCGGTTTAAAAGTCCCAAAAATGACCCCAAACTAAGCTTCGTTTGTATGGTTTAAAGACTTCCCCGGACCGTGTCTAGGTTCGAGCCTAAGAGACTTCCGTAGTAGCAAGGGTTACTTGTTCAAAATACTTTGTTTTCTAGTCTTGCGTTAAGCAAAATGGTCAAAAATGTGTCTTGTATTCTGCTACTATATTTGTTCCTGTTGTTACTTTTAGATCCTGCTACTATACTAGTTCAAATATATTTCTTTTCTTTGCGTTGACTTCAGCAGTCAAAGGTATAAATTGTTTTCTTTTACTTACCATACTGCTGCTACGAATTGAGTCTGCCACCTAGAAATCAAATTGGGCCCAGCCCGTTTAACTCACTCTTGGACAGCCCACTTATATGTGGTTGAGTTCGGTCCATAACAAACCAAAAAGGGCCTTTGGTCTTTTTCTTTTTCGCTGGACTTGTAACAGCCCAATAGGCCGTGGCCTGTTTCCGTTAACTTCTCTCGGGCCGCAGCCCAACCCCCCTCCTCGACACATTATTTTTCCGTCATTCGAGACTCGTCATATTTTCTTTACAAGCGACCGTTCGTTACACAACGACGACTATAAAAATAACTCGACACTTGATTAATATAAAACTTGTAATCTATTTAACACACGACGGCTAACTAATTAGCGAAATATAAAAATTTGACAATTAACACATGTTTTGCGAAACACTTTAAATATATATATATTGACATCAAAATCATTTTTCCCGAAATTATCTAAATATAGCCACTTAGACATATATAGTTAAATAATAAACCGTTTATTATTCTTGTAAAGCGGACAATTGAGTACTTAAACTCGTTCGTTAACTTTAATACATTTTATCAACAATAGTAATATATTGGAATTCTTTTGCAAAGCTTATCATTTATTAACATAAAGACATAGTATTTTTCAAAATACTATTTTCTCACAAATTATATTAATCCTTATTTTCAACCTTATTTTTTTTTCCGCAAGTATACATACATACACATATATATATATATATATATATATATATATACTAGTTTTCGAAGCCCGCCCACTAGTTTTCGAAGCCCGCCCGATGGGCGGGCATGACTTATAAATATCGTTGAAATATTTTTCTATAGCGAAATCCGTAGGTAATAATCAAATGAACTTTAATATGAATTTAAGCAATTCAATTTTATTTAATTAGTAAAATCACATTTTAAAACATAGGTGGTTTTCAAAGGAGCAGCATACCAAATTTTTTATTGAATGATTAAGAATAAAAAGAAATAAACGGTTATTGAATATGAGAGAAGAAAAAAAGTTTCAAAGCGGTACGTAAGAACAAAGTATCAAAGCATAACCTGCCCGATGGGTGAGCAAGCCTTATGAATATCGTTTAAAAACTTAAGTTGACGAAATATAAGCTATAAACATACCAATTTTTTTATTGAATGCAATAAGAACGAAAAGAAATAAATAGTTATCGAATATGAGAGGAAAAAAAGTTTCAAAGTGGTACGCAGGAACAACGTATCAAAGCATAACCCGCCCGATGGGCGAGCAAGCTTTATGAATATCGTTAAAAACTTAAGTTAACGAAAAAAGTCACCATTTCTTTCTAATCGTTATAAGTAGACATAAACATGATATAATCTAAACCAATATAATCATGCAAATAGCTCATGTAAAAGAGGTCTACGTTTACATATTTATTACGATACATTGTTCAAGTATCCTTACTTTAGTATTGAACGTATTTTGCTCCCAGAACCTGAAACTACTATACTTATAGTTATGAATGAGTCACAAATCCTTAAACTTTCTTTAAAATATTAATGATGAGGCTTATCAGCCTAAAAGACAATCTGGTATGATCACAGTCTTGACTAACCAACTTTGCATATAACTTCATCCACTTTCATAACTATCCCTTTATATATTCGATAGTCTTGTCAGTTACTCCTTTTTTGTGCCTTCTATTCTTCCTTTATCAAGTCATCGAAAAATAGTGCACCACCAATACTTTTTGGGAAACCGTCTATACACATCTTAGAGCCATCATTCCAGTGTTATCAGCTGTCGTAAGGCAACCTGAAACATAGGAATGAGTTTCATTCAGTTTTCGTTTGGTTTGGAGTCACAAATCAATAGGTAAATAACAAATGCATGTTACCTATACAATCCAAAGTTTTATCTGTTTGTCGGAGTAGCATTTTAAGTAGCCATCACATTTTGGCCAAACTTGCATAAAGTTTCAATATTGAAACCAAAAAACAGGTCCTTTCGACCATATAAGTCAAACCACAACTCTTCTTTCACTCCAATTACGATACACGTTTTTAAGCTCTAAAATGGTCAACTTTATTGCAGCTGGTATGAAACGCTAATAACAGATCATCGCTACTTGAATTCATATTAATTAAGTGATCGGGTCCAAAGCTCATTTTAGAAGTGTGAATAAAGGCATGTAGCCAGTTGGTTGCATGTGACATATTGGGCTTATAATGCTCTAACTTAGGGGCTTCTACAGATTGAGCCACTAAGACAGGACGATAATTGAGAATTCTACCATCACCAAGATAATCAAAAGAAGATCCACATCAGCGCTAATACACATCCGTGGCTTCACATGCAATTTATGCTTTATTTTGTTTTCAAAACTTCAAGAACTTTAATTAATTGAACGAAATACAGGGTTCCATAAAATTCAATTGGAAAGAGATTAAAGTAGCTTACGGACCTCAATGTTTGCTAAAAAAAATCTTGAAACTCCTTCATCCTGCTCTTCATCTCAAGTTCCCGCTATGAATCTGAAGAAGAGACAGCTGCGATTACCTCCTCAAGAGAATAACCTATTCTTTTATGTACAAACTGAATAACCAAAGCACTAATCAAGAAGTGCATCCTATAAAGTTGGATTATGAAGCGGAATTAAATTGAAATATGAAATCACACTATGATCGATAAGTATCTCAGATATAAGGCTGCTTATGAGCAAGAAATTATTTTGTATATAATGATGTTCTGAATGATACCTGCCAATCCAGTTCAGCTTCTTCTGATATCTGATTAACTAATGAGACATCAGAATTGTGTTGTATACTCTTGTCCTTCTGCATGCTGGAACCCCCCATTCCAGAACTTGGGTTAGAAACACTTGTGGCAATGTCACATTGGGACGTTTAACCAAAGAAGATAATTCCTTGAGTTTTTGTTCCAAAAGAATACTCAAAGCATCACTATCAATCCTAGGTGTCCCAAAAGAAGGGAACTCTGAAGTCCCTGCATCAGGTTGATCATCCTGAAACATAAGACACATGCCTGGCCTCTTCACTACTGATTGACCAGAAGACTCACATTCAGACACCGTTTTCTTGATAGGTGAATTAAACGTTTTTTCCTTAATCCGTATACTGCTGGTAGTAGTTCCATCATACATTATATCTCCATCAGTTTGTAACTTTTATGGATTAACTTACATGAGCTTCTTGAAAGTTGGTAGTAGGTTAAACAAAAATTAGACCAGATTCGGTTAACTTTTTAAAAAATTAACCATGAAAACAAAAAGAAACTAACTATTAAATCATAGGTCAAATATAGATGGCTTTCTAAATTGAATGGTCACACTTCAAATTCGATGATTGGGGTATGCAAGTAAGAGTTTAAACCCATATACTTATAAATGGGTCGATTCGGGTCATATTTCATCTAACTGTTACAATTAAAATATAAGCTTGAAAGCAACTTTCACATATAGCAGAACAAATATTTAAAAAGTTAATTATGTGACACGAAAAAAGGTCAATACCTACAATATTAATTCCTCAGGCACATGCGGAAGCACTTCACGAACAGTTTCAGCCATAGCAAGTATATGAGCTAAATCATCATCTGAAACACGTGGTGCTATCCTGATGATTGAACCACCTCCACTGCCACCACCACCATGTCCTCCTCGATGTCTTAATGTACCTATGGAAGGATTGTTTGAGGTAGATGTGCTAGCCTGCGATGAATTTATAGGCCAGAGGTTCCATGAAGCATCTTCAAGGGTTGTATGAGCGTAAGTTTCCCCAACAGCTGCAAGATGTCTCATCATCATCCAGACCCTTCCCAAACCCACAGATCTTATAGCTGTAGACGGGCCCGCCCCATCAAACCCCAACCAACCTGATTCTGGTCCTAGACCCCCTTCACAGCATATGCAAAGAAAATAATGAAATATGAGTGTTAAATACCAGTTTTTTCGCAACTTTTTTTTCATAATTTAGGTTAGGGACATTGGTAAAAATGACCCAAAGTCACCCCATATACCGGCCTTGCCAATAAACTTTGTTATACAGCTGTGGGTCTCGGGTAGAATAAAATAATCACGGTTGGCTTACCCAATGATTATGTAGTAACATAGCATTCAAAATGCTTAAACCTTTGGTCCTAAAATAGCAAAAAATGGAATTACCATTGTGTGCAACTATGCATCATGAGTTCATGCCTTATGTGGAATTTTATAACGATGATCGTGCCAAAAGATTCGAACATATTGTTCATGAATAACCTACCTGAACAGTCCCCAATGAACCCGTGACCGCTACATCCACCATCTCTGCCACCACTAAACAGTACATAGCAAGAGCACTCGGTAATGGTATGACAAGTTATAGGACAAGTTATAGCCCATACAAAGCCTGTAATTGATCAGACGAGATTATATTTTTCTCTTGTTTCGATTCAAAGCCTGTAATTGACTAATTAATAGACCATACAAACCAACGAACATGAACAGACTGAAATTTCAGATTCGAGCGTTTAAAATCGTGTAGCATAAGTATATAGAATCACGGAGTTGTAATCAAGTTATATTGTTAACATGCTAAGTATGAGGTGACAGACAACACTGACCTGACAGTTACTTTCTTGTTATTGGTATTGCCTAAAAGGTTTCACGACTTTCAGCAACGACGGTTTCACTTGACTAACGGGACTTCATCTGCAATAAGGCGAAGGTAATGAAACTTATAAATGGTAGAAACCCATCCAATCTAAACAGTATATTGAAGTGGATTTAATTTGTTACCAGAAGTTACGGCCACGCGACAACGCTTAATCATAGATGCCTTAAACTCGCCATCTTCTATGCCTATTAGAGGGTGAAGCCCGCAAACCTTCTCTGATGTTCGGCCTTATGCTGCAAGAAGTCATTAAATATTTGTTATTTCTTCTTTCCAATGCATTTTATTATCACATATATAAATAAGTAATTAGAAAAATTATGTGACTCATGAGTACATGAATGCAAACCTTGGACTACGTTTTCCTTAACTACTTCTTCGACTGAGTTTGTGACACTAGTTTCACTAAACCTTGGACTAAATATATTATTGAAGAAATTCAGATTTATATAATCATACCCAACATTCTAAGTATGAAAAATAGAGGTCAACCCAATATGGGCATGTTTGTTTTGACCCGTACTAAAAGTGGCCCATTTCACTACCTTAAAATAGATCCATTAATTTTATTATGCAACTAAGAGTTTAAGAATAGTTCAATCACCTTGAATAGATTCTATATCATTCACCATCTGATGTTTCACCTTTTCTTCCTTGAGGTGACTCATGCTGAGCAACAATCCAACAACCATTAACTATCAGTTGAAGTATCTCCATTGGTAAATGATTCTGTATATTTATTGGATAAAATTCCATAAATACTAAAACTTTAAATTCGTTATGAATTAGACACATACTAATTCAAATTTTTAAGAAGTACCTGGTGTAGTTACTGGAACATGAGCCTTTAACTGTGGCAGGTCATCAGTAAGTGGCTCGTTTATTGGGCTTTTTAAACCATTTGGTAAAGAGGTGGTGTCCCCTTGTTCTTGACTCGTTTTAGGGGAGAAACAGGTTCAGTAAGTGGGGTTTTTACAGGTGACTGAAGCTCAGGTTGAGATTTTGGTAGTTGTTCTTCAACCTCTAATTTGGGCTTTTTTAGTAACGCTCCACTTGAATTAAGACTCGGGTTGATACACGAGGGTGAAGCCGGATCCTCTTGGTGTGTTGACCGTAGTCATTTCAATGGACTTTCTGGTTCCTCTTGAATTTGTGTTTCCTATTCAATAGCGTTCATTCGCTGGTGTGACGAGTACCACCAAGAAAAAGATTAATTTTATTTTAGCAAATGATACTGAAAATAAAGGAAATTACAGAAACTTGTATAACTTACTTCATCTTGCTCAAGTGTTTTCTTCATTTCCACATGGAAGAGAAGCCGACATGAAAGAAAAAAACATTAGATACTCATGATATAAACAATAAACATATAAAAATCAGCAAATGAGTATATATATATATACACGTAACACGTACTTCAGCATTATCAACATTTTCCTTCACTTCTGCTGCCTGAAAAAGGAAGCAGTTCAGAAAATATGAGACAACAATTATATATAATATACAACGATAAAGAAGAAAAATTCAGCAAACATGCCTGTGTGTCCTCGCTATCGAAAATAGCATCTGCAAGAGCTCTGTAATTTTATTCTTCAATAAGCTCCCAATTCTTTTCATAAAGTCTAGGAAGATTTTTCAAAACCGGATTTGTCTTTACATCAGGAATTCCAATCTTTCTCATAGCACGAAAGGCCTTACCAACTCTTGGATCAGGAGCCATTACTAATTTCACACGTTTTCCTACCAATTCAGACTACCCTGCACACATTTGCAAACCCGTATGAGGTATAAACCATAAGAGATACCTCGCTAAAATCAGCCCATTAATAAATAAGTCACAACAACAACAATACCTAATCCAGTCGGACCAACCCATCAATAAGTGTTGTATATTTAGACACACTCTAGTTATCATCAAAAACTAAAAGGAAAAAATTATCTTACTAGTAGTCGTAAACATTAAAAGCTGTTACAAAGTACTAATTCAATTCTAAAATCAAAATAGTTGACAGCACACCATTCTGCTCAGGTTGGTCCTCTTTCGGATCAATAGGTTTTTTTTTGTGAATACCTTGACCACTTATAGTGTGATCGAGAAGTAAATGAACCTCAAAAGTATTATAAAACCTGCAAGTTTGGGATAAATTAACTTGGGCCAGGTCATGAAAAACAAAATACACGTACACTGTAAATCCATATATGTCGACAATAAAAGGGAATCATCACTGATATCATACAAAAATGCAAATTATTCCTAGAGTGTTCTATATTGTCCTAATTCATAGCCAATGAAGGATGGGTTTCATCGTCCATCAGAAACTATCAATTATCTATGACCAATTACCACATACAGCATGATTATGTAGATGATAAAGCAAATAACTAAAAATACATACAGATCAGAGATTATATCATACTATCAACTTGCAAAATAATGATATATGAGGTACTCACCCTAAGCATAGAGCCAGCGGAAAGATGAGCAGTTCCAGACCTTCATCGAAATATATAGAATCGTATTTTCAAGCAACTTTGTTTCTTTGTGAGACTGTCTTTTAGGAGCTTATAGTCTTAATATGATTGATGTGACTTTTAGTATGAACTGAAGCATTATAGCAAAATATTAGATGATCCGGGGGAGGTTAAAGCAAAATAAATAGAAAAATGATTATATACAGGAAGAATGATACAATCCGGATTGTGAAAGTTTTATTAGGGTCAGTATATTTTTTTGATAATAATAATAATTTAATTTTATGCATAATCTATTCCTTAAATATAGATTAACAATATCAATTATTTAAGCATGACTTATTTAGTTTGTATTGTAAATCATAAAAACTGGTTTGGTCTAGTGGTTGAAGCATTTGTATGTAGATTAAATGACCCAGGTTCGATTCTTGCAAATGTCATGTAAGTGGATTTTTTTAAAATTTAAACACGAAAAATATTGTATAGATAATTGCTTAGGTGGACATAATGTGATGACATGGCTTTAAATCACAATTACATGGCATTGAGGTGGCATTGAGGTGGCATTATGTGGCATTATCTACGTGTAACGCCTCCTGTTATATATAATGTTTATATATATATATATATATATATATATATATATATATATATACATATATATATATACATATATATATATACATATATATATATACATATATATATATACATATATATATATATATATATATATATATATATATATATATACACACACGCACTATCAATTAACCACCATACGTTCTATGATCGTACACATCGTCATCTCATAATCATTATCCTTTCGTACGTACCTTTCCGCTCATCCGAAATCAAAAATCGCTATTCTCTATTCTTTTGTACGTTCGTACAACCCGACGAGCCAACAACTTTAAATATTAAAAACTTGGTTTTCACTTAAATGCTGCCACACCAGCAACACCAACATAAACATTTGAAATACTTGAAATCTTTGAACTTGAATTATGAACTAAAACATATTTTACTAATCTAGGTCGCGTGTCGGTGCCGCACTCTATTTGAACTACTTGTGATTACGCTACTACTTAACAAGGTGAGTTTATAGCCCCACTCTATTTAAACTGTTTTACAATCGGGGTGAGAAACATGCAAAACTTTTTATGGACCAAACTATTGTTATGCTATTACGTGGATTAGCCTAAGCCCTGTTATGTCCCTTTATGCCCAACTCATGAACCGTCAATTCCTGCTGGGAAGCGCGAATGTTATAAATAGATCTATTGGGAGTAACGTCCCCGTTCGGATTGACCGGATAGGCAAACGAACGTATACCATGTCGAAACACAAGTGTCTGGGATAAACACTTGCCGGGCCCTTATGATTTAACATGCTTCTAGAGCATGCACACTGTTATAGCTTCGGTTGCATGAACTTAGTGCTAACGTAATAGACACTACTTTTATATGACATTGCATGGGTTGCTTTGTTCATATACCAAACTCATGGTCCAACTATTGATTTTACTGCTTACTATTAAACCTATGAACTCACCAGCATAACGCTGACTTTTAGCATGTTTTTCTCAGGTATTTGAGATGGATCTTTAAGGCAAACCAAAAAGGCAAGGCAAGGGTCATAGCTTCAGACCAAATTTGTTGTGGCTTTTATTAAGACTTGTTTTATGGGAACCACTTTATTATGGGCTTATTTCTTAAATCAAAACTTGTTGTAAACTTATTTAAATTTGAATGAATGTATTAAACGGAAAATGTTTTCCGTTCTTTATATCCCTGTGTTGTGATACTCAATTTAGTAGCACCCCATGACCCGAATGCTTCCGCTATACCAGATTTGGGGGTGTTACAAATTGGCATCAGAGCCTAGGTTATAGAGAACTAGGTACATATAAATCCTAAACTATAACCACTTTTGATAAAAACAAGTCCCTATGACCGCCACTTGCCTGCCTGCCTTACTTGTTATTTAATTTCTGATTACTTGCCTTAACTATATGATTCGTTGATTGCGATCGACTACTTATGTGTATACTTATATATTTTTAAACGTACGCTAAATTTCGAAACACTCACACACTTATACCATTTTGTCACAGACCATGTCTTCCCAGAACGCCTCTCCGACTTTACCAGGCTCAGATGACCCGTATATGCAGGTGCTTCATGCTTTCAACGCACCAGATCCCGACCTAGCTGAGCCTGCACCTACACCTTCATCACTTTTACCCACTTCAGGCCATACTCTTACTCAGCCCATCACTGCTACTGCTCGCATGAGAGTCCTAGGGAGTCAGCACTCAGAGTCACTATCTTTACCACTGAGGAGAGCTCGAGATGGTTCCAGGAGTACCTCTCCACCACATCAGAGGCTCAGGAGAGCCAGTGATTCATACTCAGATGAAGAAGAAGAGGAAGAGTCAGAAGAGGATCCCGAGGAGGATCCAGAGGAGGAGCCATTACCGGATTCCACACCTGAGCAGACTGTACCCCCAGAGCCGCGACATGGAAAGGCGGTTATGGAGGAGGTTATGGGCACTTATGAGATTGGACAGAGCTCTAGACAAGCTCAGATTATGGGAGAGGACAGGGATGTGCCTCTCGGATTAGGGTTGAGAGCCGCTGGATTGAGGGCTAGGGATGAAGCCCCGGATACTCATGAGACTGATGGGATAGTATGGACAGACATTGAGTGTGTTCCGCCTCAGATTGATAGTCCCACCTATGAGCCTTCTTCACCATCGTTCGTGCCACCATCTCCATTGATGCAGGACTCCCCTCCACATGCTATTCCACCTGTGGCGGAGGAGGAGGATGTGGATGATGCCACTAGGATCTTATTACAGATTGAGGCACATGGGAGCTTACTGGATATTCACTCCGATCAGCTAGAGAGACTCGGACGCCGAGATGATCAGGTTGGGAGAGAGCTTGCCGAGGCTCGACGCAGGCTAGGAGACATCAGGGGTGACCAGGCTAGGGCTTGGGATGCTGAGTGGGCACACTGGCATCGTATTCATGAGTTAGAGGCAGTTATGGCCAGGGTTTCGAGAGCTGAGCAGGAGGACCGCAGGGAGGTGTTATTCTTGAGGAGACGTGAGGTCCAGCTGGTGGACAGGTGGAAAGATTGGAGGCTGTTATAGATCGGATGTCGCGAGAGCTAGCACAGCTACGCATTGGGCGCGAGCAGCCTTAGTTTTCTTGTAGTAGTCGAGATGTAGCCTACTAAACTGTGTAGTTAACAGTTAGTAGTATTTGTAGTCCTTTTTCTATTGTATTCGAAAACTATGTTATCCTCCATGTATCCAAACTTGTAATTTTGTGAACTTAATGAAATCTATGACAAGTTTGACTTATTACTTCATTGTGTCAGTTTTCTTTTCGTGATTTATCTTACTCGTATATTTCGTTGTGTTGATTATACCCTTGTACGATGGCAAATCTCTCAAAAATCTCAACTTTCTTATTATTTTTTTGATGCAGCGAAATGCCACCAAAAAGAGCTACCCGTGCTAATCAAAGCCCAGCTGAGGCTACTACGGCTATTCCACTTGTTAATCAAGCCATGCTCGACCAATTAGTGGAACAAAGAGTGGCAGCAGCACTGGCTGCAGCTAACCACTCCACAACTGACGGTGGGAACTCTAGACCCACTAACAGCCAGGCCCGAGGCTGCACCTACCAAGACTTCAGAAAGATAATGACTGGAGGGTTTGGTGGTACTGAAGGAGTAGTCGTACTAGTTCGTTGGATTGAGAAATTGGAAACAGTGTTCCGAATCAGTGGTTGTGCAGAAGATGACAAAGTTAAGTACGCATCGTTCACTTTTCAAGATGCTGCCTTGACTTGGTGGAACAACTACTCCAAGTCTGCTGGTTACGACACTGCATATGCCATGTCGTGGGAAAATTTCAAACAAATGGTTCTCAAGAAGTACTGTCCTCGCAACGAAGTGAAAAAGTTGGAGGTAGAGTTTTGGAATCTCAAAGTGCAAGGCACCAATATGGCCGCCTACAATCAGCGTTTTCAGAAGCTTGCCTTACTCTGTCCTGATATGGTCCAAACTGAGGCCCGCCTACTGGAAAGATACATTGGCGGATTACCCTCGTCTATCAAGGGGAATGTTACAACCTATAAGGCTGCTGATCTCCATGAAACCATGGAGGTAGCCAACAAACTGATGGACCAAGTGGTTGAAGATTTGGCTGAGGTGGACGTGTCCAACAAAAGGAAATGGGATGATCACTCCCGAAACAAAAATCACAACCACTACCCAAACAAGAGACAAGAAACTGCAAAGGTCTACACTGCAGGATCGACTGAGAAGAAAGGACATGCGGCTGGGCCAACTGAGAAGAAGGGTTATGCTGGAAAACACCCACTGTGCAATCGATGTAAGCTTCATCACGTCGGACCATGCACAGTGACGTGCCGAAACTGTCTGAAGATTGGTCATATGACCAGAGACTGCAGATCTGGAACTCTTGCTACAGCACAAGGTCAAAACCCGAAGGCTAACGTGACATGTTTTGGATGCGGAAAGAAAGGGCACTACAAAAACGAGTGCCGTGAACCAAGGAATCAAGCTGCCGGGGGAAATCAAGCGGTTGTTGGACAACAAGGGAATCGTGGCAATGATGGAGGAGCTCGTGGGAGGGTCTACGTTGTGGGCAAGATGGAAGCCCAAGAGGACCCAAACGTTGTGACGGGTACGTTCCTTTTAAATAACCGTTACGCATCCATATTATTTGATATGGGGGCAGATAGGAGTTTTGTTTCAACTGCATTTAGTACCTTGCTTGATATGACCCCGACCACCCTAGATAACGTGTTCAATGTGAAGTTAGCTAATGGGAACGTAGAAAGAGTAGACACGATCATAAGGGGTTGTACCTTAAATCTGTTAAACCACCCATTCAACATCGACCTTTTGCCGGTAGAATTGGGTAGTTTCGACGTCATTATCGGTATGGACTGGTTGTCGAAGTATCAAGCCACCATTATTTGTGACGAGAAAATCGTTCGACTGCCGTATGGGGACGAAGTCCTAGTCGTAGAAGGTGACCGAAGAGACCGAAGGAACGCATCCAGACTAAATGTCATCTCTTGCACAAAAGCCCAGAAATACCTCGAGAAAGGATGTCTTCTCTTCCTAGCGCAAGTAACTGAGCAGGAAGAAAAAGAGAAGGAGGAAAAACGTCTAGAGGACGTTCCAATCGTGAGAGATTTTCCAGAAGTCTTCCCCGAAGACTTACCTGGACTCCCGCCAACCCGAAAAGTCGAGTTCCGAATTGACTTAATGCCCGGTGCTGCACCCGTAGCACGCGCACCTTACCGGTTAGCTCCGACAGAACTACAAGAACTGTCAAATCAATTGTCGGAACTCTCGGAGAAAGGATTCATCAGACCAAGTTCTTCACCCTGGGGAGCCCCAGTCCTATTCGTCAAAAAGAAAGATGGATCTTTCAGGATGTGCATCGACTACAGAGAGTTGAACAAACTAACAATCAAAAACCGTTACCCACTCCCGCGAATCGATGATCTATTTGACCAACTCCAAGGTTCAAGTGTTTACTCCAAAATCGATTTGAGATCCGGATATCACCAGCTCAGGGTTCGGGAAGAGGATATCCCGAAAACGGCATTCAGAACTCGTTACGGTCACTACGAGTTCCAAGTTATGCCATTTGGCTTAACTAACGCACCGGCTGTATTCATGGATCTTATGAATCGAGTGTGCAAGCCGTACCTGGATAAATTCGTAATCGTCTTTATTGACGACATCTTGATATACTCCAAAAGCGAGAAGGAGCACGAAGAACATCTTAAGCTAATCCTAGAACTATTGAAGAAGGAAGAACTGTATGCTAAGTTTTCCAAGTGCGAATTTTGGATACCGACTGTACAATTTCTAGGACATGTGATCGATAGACAAGGTATTCATGTAGATCCCGCGAAGATCGAGTCGATAAAGGATTGGGCGACACCCTCAACACCCACCGAAATACGCCAATTCTTAGGACTTGCGGGGTACTACAGGAGGTTCATCGAAGGGTTCTCAAAGATAGCCAAGCCGTTAACCAAGTTGACTCAAAAGAATATCAAATTTGAATGGGGAGATAAAGCGGAAGAAGCCTTCCAACTTCTTAAGACTAAACTGTGTAGCGCGCCTATCTTGGCACTACCAGAAGGCAGTGAAGATTTTGTGGTCTATTGCGATGCTTCACACAAAGGGTTAGGAGCTGTTTTAATGCAGAGAGAGAAGGTGATAGCTTACGCCTCTTGGCAATTAAAAACACACGAAAAGAACTACACTACACACGACTTGGAATTAGGCTCAGTAGTGTTCGCACTCCGAATCTAGAGACATTACCTATATGGCACCAAGTGTGTAGTCTACTCCGACCACAAAAGTTTGCAACATATCCTTGACCAGAAAGAGCTCAATATGAGACAACGCCGTTGGTTAGAATTGCTCAGCGATTACGATTGCGAAATTCGATACCACCCGGGCAAGGCAAACGTAGTAGCCGATGCCCTTAGTCGAAAAGAACAGCCTAAACCTCTGAGAGTACGATCATTGGGTATGACGATAACCTCACCACTTCCAGCAAAAATTCTTGAAGCTCAGGCCGAGGCACTTAAGGAAGAAAACATACGTAACGAGAGAGTAAAAGGGATGCCCGAAAGTGAAAACGGATTCACAAGAAGAGCTGATGGAACGTTGTGTTTCAAGAACAGGAGTTGGATCCCAATATGTGGAGGGATACGTGACCTCATAATGCATGAGTCACATAAATCCAAATATTCCATCCACCCCGGAGCAGACAAAATGTACCTTGATCTGAAGAAGCTCTATTGGTGGCCTAACATGAAAGCTGACATCGCAAGATATGTCAGTCAATGCTTAACATGCTCCAAAGTCAAAGCTGAGCATCAAAGACCATCAGGCTTACTGACTCAACCCGAGATTCCCGAATGGAAATGGGAACGAATAACCATGGATTTCATCACAAAACTACCAAGAACACCTAGCAGTTACAACACAATTTGGGTAATTCTGGATCGCCTCACCAAATCCGCTCACTTCCTACCGATCAGGGAAAAGGAAAGCATGGATAAGCTAGCACGATTGTACGTGAAAGAAATAGTAGCACGTCATGGAGTCCCAATTTCTATCATCTTCGACCGAGACAGTCGATTCACGTCAAATTTCTGGAGATCGTTGCAAAGTGCTTTGGGTTCCGACCTTCATATGAGTACTGCATATCATCCGCAAACCGATGGTCAAAGTGAAAGAACCATCCAAACACTAAAAGATATGCTAAGAGTGTGTGTGATAGACTTTGGAAATAGTTGGGATCGACACCTACCTCTAGCCGAATTCTCTTACAATAACAGCTATCACGTAAGCATCAAAGCTGCACCCTACGAAGCACTTTATGGTCGAAAGTGCAGATCCCCTATATGTTGGGCTGAAGTTGGAGAAAGCCAAATCACTGGTCCTGAACTAGTGCGAGAAACCACCGAAAAGATTATACAAATCAAGAGTCGATTACAAGCGGCTCGAGATCGACAGAAAAGTTATGCTGACAAAAGATGAAGACCACTTGAGTTCCAAGTTGGTGACCACGTCATGTTAAAGGTCTCGCCATGGAAAGGCGTAATTCGTTTCGGGAAACGTGGGAAACTAAACCCCCGCTACATTGGACCTTTCAAAATCATCGCCAAAATCGAACCGGTAGCTTACCGACTTGAGCTACCGTCAGAACTCAGCTCCGTACATAATGTGTTTCACGTGAGCAATCTAAAGAAATGTCTTTCGGACGAAACTCTTGCTATTCCTTTGGAAGAAATTCAGGTCGACGAGAGACTGAATTTCATTGAAGAACCAGCTGAAATAATGGATCGAGAAGTCAAACGGCTCAAGCAAAGCCGCATCCCTATTGTAAAAGTTCGCTGGAACTCCCGAAGAGGACCCGAATACACGTGGGAGCGCGAGGACGAAATCAAGCGCAAATACCCACACCTCTTCACAAATTCATCAAACAATTCTAAGTGAAAACCGAGGACGGTTTTCGTTCTAAGGCGGGGAGGATGTGACAAACGGTAAATTTCCACCTATATTTTAATAATAAATGTCTATTTATTATTACCTAACTATTAGATTAAACATTTATGTGTTTACATGACGATCACGGGAAACAAACCCGCACTCTGTAGCGTACAGTAACTCACCAAAACTATTAAATTTTATTAGAAAAGGTGAAACTTTCACTTTCTGACATTTACAAAACGCCAACATAACAAAACGAGAGGTTATCTCGTTTTCACGAAAAACGACACCACACGCGTACCGACAACAGATTAGTAAAAGTTAAACCCTATAATTTTATTCCGGAGTCAATAGATTCTATTCCGTGTCAGTCTGAAGGAAAACGACACCTGAACTATATCTTCCGTGTTCACGATAACCCGGAAAGCACTTATCAAATCAAAGTCTCAGCGAGACCCGGGATACACTTGGAACTACTAGTTCAACCCTCACCTTTTATTATAACAAAACATTACACTTATTTTCTTTACTTATCCCACTTCACTTTCATTAATACAAAGCAAAAAAAAAAAAAAAAAAAAAAAAAAAAAAAAAAAAAAAAAAAAGATATAAACAAAACCGAACCCCACACTCTCTCTCTCTCCTTTCCCATTACTTCTCTACTGCTATTTCTGAATCTCTCATCACCTCTATGAAATCGCTATCACCAATTGTCCTTCTCTCCAAAATCAAATCAAACAAAAGGAGAGTACTAAAGATGAAACAAGGAAAATTTGTCACCACATCTACAAGCCCGCTGCCACCTTCTGTCGAGCTCAAAGTCAACCCAACAAGCCAAATTGATGACGAAATGGCTTCCTTCTTTAGCCATGGAGCGTCTGGGGGTGAGGAGAGAAGGAATCCAACCTTCCTTGATTTCTCTTTTAAATCTCTACCGATCTTGGTAAGTCCACACACCCACAAAAATTTACAATCGATTTGAAACTAAGAAGAGTAGCAAGCGGTGCAATGGAAAACGCAGAAGGGTGTGTGTGGATTTGCTGGGTTTGATTCGGTTCCATCAATCTCGTTCAAGTTTCCTTCGATCTTGTCTCAACTCCCTAGTAGTCAAACTACTAGTAGTAAGAAATCTAAACCTTTCTTTTCTTTTGTTCGAATGAAGATTTTTTTTCTTTTTTCGTTATGTGATGTTGAAAATTGTTGAAATGGATGTTATGTTGTTTTGTAAAGTTCGGATCATCAAACATTGCAAATTTAAATGAATCGTTATTAATGTCGAATCGATGTTGGTGTGGTAGAACTACTTTGTTTTTGAAACTATAAATGTTATGTATGGCTCGACTTCGATACTTGTTCTTTTCGTCAAATCTCGTGTAACCGCGAACTCGTTAGGATAGTTAGAAGCGTTGTAGACTAGGCTTATTGGGGTTCTATTTTTGCACTTGTCGGATTTATGAGTTAAACATGTAGTTGTGTTGTTTTGGAGTCGAACTAGTCAAATAGTTAATGTCAAAAACGTGCTCGCAAGGTGTTCGATGTTATGTCTCTAAAGTTTTAACTTCTAAACGGGTCTGTGTTGGAATAAAATGGGTGCTAGAGTCGTGGTGGTGACTAGCAAATGGGTCGAGAAAAACAAATTTTAAAACGTTTCATGTGATATCCGTAAGTCCTCGAAGGTGGTTCTAGTTGTTGTTCTAGCATAAGCTCGCGATTAGTGTTGAGCTCGTGGTTGAAACGAGTGGTACTCGACTCACACACTTTATCAAAACTCAAAATATTGGTCGTTAAATCCGTGGCAAAAACCCACCCGACGGGTGCCATTTCGATCGGTTTAAAAGTCCCAAAAATGACCCCAAAAAAAGCTTCGTTTGTATGGTTTAAAGACTTCCCCGGACCGTGTCTAGGTTCGAGCCTAAGAGACTTCCGTAGTAGCAAGGGTTACTTGTTCAAAATACTTTGTTTTCTAGTCTTGCGTTAAGCAAAATGGTCAAAAATGTGTCTTGTATTCTGCTACTATATTTGTTCCTGTTGTTACTTTTAGATCCTGCTACTATACTAGTTCAAATATATTTCTTTTCCTTGCGTTGACTTCAGCAGTCAAAGGTATAAATTGTTTTCTTTTACTTACCATACTGCTGCTACGAATTGAGTCTGCCACCTAGAAATCAAATTGGGCCCAGCCCGTTTAACTCACTCTTGGACAGCCCACTTATATGTGGTTGAGTTCGGTCCATAACAAACCAAAAAGGGCCTTTGGTCTTTTTCTTTTTCGCTGGACTTGTAACAGCCCAATAGGCCGTGGCCTGTTTCCGTTAACTTCTCTCGGGCCGCAGCCCAACCCCCCTCCTCGACACATTATTTTTCCGTCATTCGAGACTCGTCATATTTTCTTTACAAGCGACCGTTCGTTACACAACGACGACTATAAAAATAACTCGACACTTGATTAATATAAAACTTGTAATCTATTTAACACACGACGGCTAACTAATTAGCGAAATATAAAAATTTGACAATTAACACATGTTTTGCGAAACACTTTAAATATATATATATTGACATCAAAATCATTTTTCCCGAAATTATCTAAATATAGCCACTTAGACATATATAGTTAAATAATAAACCGTTTATTATTCTTGTAAAGCGGACAATTGAGTACTTAAACTCGTTCGTTAACTTTAATACATTTTATCAACAATAGTAATATATTGGAATTCTTTTGCAAAGCTTATCATTTATTAACATAAAGACATAGTATTTTTCAAAATACTATTTTCTCACAAATTATATTAATCCTTATTTTCAACCTTATTTTTTTTTCCGCAAGTATACATACATACATACATATATATATATATATATATATATATATATATATATATATATATATATATATATATATATATATATATACACACGCACTATCAATTAACCACCATACGTTCTATGATCGTACACATCGTCATCTCATAATCATTATCCTTTCGTACGTACCTTTCCGCTCATCCGAAATCAAAAATCACTATTCTCTATTCTTTTGTACGTTCGTACAACCCGACGAGCCAACAACTTTAAATATTAAAAACTTGGTTTTCACTTAAATGCTGCCACACCAGCAACACCAACATAAACATTTGAAATACTTGAAATCTTTGAACTTGAATTTTGAACTAAAACATATTTTACTAATCCAGGTCGCGTGTCGGTGCCGCACTCTATTTGAACTACTTGTGATTACGCTACTACTTAACAAGGTGAGTTTATAGCCCCACTCTATTTAAACTGTTTTACAATCGGGGTGAGAAACATGCAAAACTTTTTATGGACCAAACTATTGTTATGCTATTACGTGGATTAGCCTAAGCCCTGTTATGTCCCTTTATGCCCAACTCATGAACCGTCAATTCCTGCTGGGAAGCGCGAATGTTATAAATAGATCTATTGGGAGTAACGTCCCCGTTCGGATTGACCGGATAGGCAAACGAACGTATACCATGTCGAAACACAAGTGTCTGGGATAAACACTTGCCGGGCCCTTATGATTTAACATGCTTCTAGAGCATGCACACTGTTATAGCTTCGGTTGCATGAACTTAGTGCTAACGTAATAGACACTACTTTTATATGACATTGCATGGGTTGCTTTGTTCATATACCAAACTCATGGTCCAACTATTGATTTTACTGCTTACTATTAAACCTATGAACTCACCAGCATAACGCTGACTTTTAGCATGTTTTTCTCAGGTATTTGAGATGGATCTTTAAGGCAAACCAAAAAGGCAAGGCAAGGGTCATAGCTTCAGACCAAATTTGTTGTGGCTTTTATTAAGACTTGTTTTATGGGAACCACTTTATTATGGGCTTATTTCTTAAATCAAAACTTGTTGTAAACTTATTTAAATTTGAATGAATGTATTAAACAGAAAATGTTTTCCGTTCTTTATATCCCTGTGTTGTGATACTCAATTTAGTAGCACCCCATGACCCGAATGCTTCCGCTATACCAGATTTGGGGGTGTTACAGTGTAGCAAAAAGTTCAATGGGTTCAAGTTTTGGAGACTTGGGAGGTGATGGTGATTTTGGTGGTTATGATGGAGCAGGAGGTGGAGTGGTGGCTATTGGTGTTTTGGTTGGTGGTGGAGTAGTGATAATGATAGGTGATGTTGGTGGAGGTGTTGGAGTACTTAAAGTCAAGAAGTTTTCATCTTGGATGGTTGATGAGATGTTAAGAGGTGAAGAGTCTGACGATGAAGAGTTCAAGTTTACAAAGCAACATGGTTTGACACTAATTCTAGCGGTTCTTCTTGGTGGTCTAGTGGAAGGAGATGAGTTTGTGGATTTAGTCATATTGACTTTGCTTAACAAATGCTAAGATTCAAAAGAAGTTATGGTAAAGGTGTGAAGAATGATCATCCTGGAGGTGTTAATTTATAGAAGTCAAGTTTCATGGAAAAATGTGTTTTGATTTGATGTTAATCCATATAACAATGGTGTTTCCTAATGATATTGAAGTGTTAATGAACAAGTCCAATCAACTTAAGTCAATCCAATGGAGTTGTGTTGAGTGATACAAGTAAGATATGCAGTAAATGAGTTTCAATAATTACCAAATCTTTGATGTCATACATCCACGGATTGCAAGGAACCAAATTCAGGGTTCCTTCCTTTATAGAGAAAGGTTCCTTGAGGTGTTTTTGAGAAATTTCAAATTTTGGTGGGAAATGGTTATCCTATTGGTCCAAGTGAGATAATTTGATCATAGTATGAGTGAATATCAGTAAAAAGTATCCTAGTAACAAAAATGAGTGATCTAGAGTGCGGGATTAAACGAAAATATAAAAAATTTAAAAAATTTAGTTGTTGGCTGGCGGAACCAAACGATTTAATGGGCGGAACCCTGGTTTTGGTTCCGCCTGATCCATCATATGAAATTTGGCAGCACCAAATTTGTGGACGGACGGAATCACATTTTTGGTTTTGTCCCATCCGTCAGGCCAAAAAAGTAAACAAAGGGCAAATTTGGCCCCCCGGACCCCGTTCAAATCTCGAAATTTTTCCTAAAACATGTGTAATTAATTAGTTGTGATTAGAAAATAACAATAAAACAAGCATTAACACATGTAAGGGTATAGATCAAGCAGGGGCTAATAATTTCACTAATAATGTGAAACAAAAGAAAAATAATAACATCAAGATGTTATCTACCTGCAAGGCATGGTTAGTTCACATAATCGTCAAATATCAAGTTATCATCCTAGAAGTAGACAAATACATCAAACATCATTGTTTTAGAGATATTGTACCAAACACTCATAAAAACCTCTCATTGCCTGTCCAATTTCTTGTTAATCTTGGTTAGGAACCTTCCAACGCACTTGAACATTCCTCTTGTTTTCTTGAACTCTTATGATTGGTTCACAATTGCCGGAAGTTGTCGGAAGTAGTCAAGAGGAGAAAGCTTTAGTTAGGAAGTCCATCCTCGGAGCTATTTGCTGATGATGATGAGGAAGTTGGAGGATGAGGACGTTTCCCTTGAGTCTTTGCTACTCTCTTATCACTTAATGGAACCATGATGTGGTTGACAAGAGAGTAGTCAAGACAAAACCCTTTAGCATTTGGTGGAATGCGTGCAAAGGCTCTATAGAGACGGGTGAGAAGCATCCCGTAGGGAAGAGCGGTGGTTCCTAGCATAGGTATGTCGGCCATCCTTTTGGTAACATAGTAGGCTAAGTTGAAAGGTTGGCGGGTTGACAAACTATAAAGCATGTAACAAAGACAAGCACTGATGTGATCACGATTACCTATGGTACACAAGACATTTGCCCTAAGGACTTCTTCCCATTTTTTGAATTGAGGCTTGAGTTCATTGAGTTCCATGCCAGATGGATCTCGGTCGATTTCATTACCTGAACGGGCTGTCCTGGTGGTTGATGTTCTTGGAAGGAAAAGATGTTCCCGTATTATTTCTTTGGCAACTAGAGGAGTGTCGTATGGAGGCATAGGATCAACGATTGAGTCAAGGATTTAAAGGGACCATTTATCCGAGTAAAGGCATGTACCTTCACATGGAATTCTAAGGACTTCCGCAAATTGATGGAGAGGTATGTTGAAGTCATTTTGGTTTACTTTGAATTGAATTGACATGAGTCCATAATCATTGGTTGTGAGAATTACGCTAGCATAGAATTCGAGGACAAATCTAGGACAAATTTGTTCGTTAATTTCTAAGAGACTACCAAAGTGAATGGTTGCTAGTTCTTGAAAAATGTTTGTGCCTTCTAGAAAGGACGGGTCAATGGTTCTACCCTCATGGAAGTAACGTTTTTCTAGAGCTTTGAAGATTTTGACTTGTACGTGAGTAAGGCCCTTAGTCTTATGGTGTTTGGGAATGTAGTTGAGAGTGTATTTGTGGTCATAGTGAGTTGCAGGAGGCATGATTGATCCTAGATACAAAAATTACACACTTTAGTCGAAACTAACGAGAATTTTGATATAATGTTCTAGTGTGTGCCTATATGAGGACAATGTGGAGGTACGGTTATCTCGACTCTTTTTAATGCATAAAAAGAATTTCTTTAGCAATTTTGTAACAAAACGAGAGATAACCCAAACGCTCCTAATTCAATGTAGCTTCGATTGAATGTACCCGGAAATACATATTAGTTATGTACTTCCTTTAGCATTCAAGAGACATTATGCAAGTGATGTTTTATACATAACGTTTTTATTTTTATGAACAATGTGAAAAATTATTTGTCCTAATTGTGAGAAGCTTTTTACAAAAATTTGACATGGGGTTTTTAGCAAATCGTGATAATGTCTTACAAGATGCAATTCCTAACTAAGGGAAACATGATTAGTTATGTAATTTACAAATGTACTTCATGATCTACCTAAGAAAATGCATAATCCCCAAGTTTGGTTTTGTGCATAAATTAGAAGCCCTAGACTCAGAATTGAGAGAAGAAAAGTAGTTAGAAAGCTTACAATGTTGATTTGAGCTGAGATTAGTTGAAGGAGATGCCTTAATTTTGAGAGTGATATTTTATTGGATGAGTTTGAGTCGTTTGTGTGTTTTGGTTATGTGAAAAGGAGTGTCTGTTTAAGTTATTTAATTTATGGCCCTAGGAATCCACGGATGGGACAGAACCAAATTCAGGGTTTCGTCCGTTATGTCGAAGGGTTCCTTGGGACCAGAACATGTTTTTGTTAGTTTTGTCATTTTGAACAAACGAAGGTTTAAGCTAAGATTAAAACTAAAAATTTGGTTCCATTAGTCCTAGTCCAAGTCTAAGGAGATTGAATGGTTCTCGTTTAAGAGGTTTAGTTAGAATATCGGCAATGTTATCTTCTGACGATACTTTCTCGATTGTGATGTTTCCTTTTTGAACATTGTCCCGAAGGAAATGATGACGTATTTCAATGTGTTTAGTTCGAGCATGTTGAACTGGATTTTTACTAAGGTCGATAGCTCCTTTGTTGTCGCAAAGGATAGAGATGTCGTTAAGTTGAATCCCGTAGTCGATAAGAGCTTGCTTCATCCATAGAGCTTGTTGACATGCTTTTCCTACTAATACGTATTCGGCTTCGGTTGTTGAGATGACAAGAGCCGTTTGTTTCTTTGAAAACCATGAGGTGAGACAGTGTCCAACAAAAGTACAAATACCACTTGTACTTTTTCTATCAACATAGTCACCGACATGATCTGAGTCAGCATACACTTTGGTTTGAACTCCCGTTCCTTTGGGATACCATAATCCTTGGTGTGTGGTGCCTTTTATGTATCTAAAAATTCGTTTTACGGCTTCAAGATGTGATGTTTTAGGATCCTCTTGAAAGTGAGCACATAGACAAACACTAAATATAATGTCGGGTCTACTGGTCGTGAGATAGAGTAGACTACCAATCATTCCTCTATATTTAGTGTTATCTATGGATTTACCTTCTTCATCCTTGGTGAGTTTGGTTTCCGAAGACATAGACGTTTTAATGGGTTTAGAGTCTTCAAGACCAAATTTATTAAGCATGTCTTTTATGTATTTAGATTGGTTAAAGAATATTCCATATTCTAATTGTTTGATTTGAAGTCCTAAGAAAAAGTTTAGTTCTCCCATCATACTCATCTCAAACTCGTCATGCATGATTTTTGAGAAATCATTACATAGCTCTTAACAAGTTGATCCGAATATGATGTCATCCACATATATTTGAACAATGATAATATGTGAATCCTTTTTCTTGGTGAAGAGAGTGTTGTCTACTAAACCCACGGTGTACTTATGTTCAACTAAGAATGTTTTAAGTCGATCATACCATGCTTTTGGTGCTTGCTTAAGTCCGTATAAAGTCTTTTTAAGTTTATAGACATGATTAGGTTTTTCAAAATTGATGAAACCCGGAGGTTGTGCGACATATACTTCTTCATTTATAAATCCATTTAGGAATGCACTTTTGACATCCATTTGAAAAAGTTTGAAATCATGTGCACATGCATATGCAAGTAAAATTCTAATAGACTCGAGCCTAGCAACCGGAGCAAAAGTTTCATCGTAGTCAATGCCTTCTTGTTGATTATAACCTTGTGCTACTAGCCTAGCTTTGTTTCTAGACACTACACCATTTTCATCCATTTTATTTCGAAAGACCCATTTTGTTCCAATTATTGTTTGACTTTTTGGTTGAGGTACTAATGTACAAACATTATTTCTAATGAATTGATTTAATTCTTCTTGCATTACTATGACCCAAGATTCATCTTTTATAGCTTCATTAATATTTTTGGGTTCAATGGTTGATACAAAACAAAAGAAGTTGCTTTGATTTTGGACTTGTGATCTTAAGGTTCTTTCATTTATTTTTCCTATGACACTATCTAATGGATGACCTTTAGGTTCTTTGATATTGACAATTTCTTTGTTTAATAGTTCATCTTCCTTGTCATTATTTATATTCTCTTTGTTTTCAACAAGTTGACTTTCAACTAAGTCATCATCTACCAAAGGTGATGTCTTAGAGGGAGATGGACTTTCGTCTTTGTTTAAAACAATATAAGCTTTGCTATTTTGAGAATATCCAGGAATTCATAAGACTTTGTGTCAAATTTGGTGAGGTAATCCTTAGTGTTTAAAATAAAACATTTACTTCCAAAAACTTTAAAGTATCCTAACGTAGGCTTTTTACCTTTATATAGTTCATATGGTGTTTTGTTCAAAAATGGTCGAATTAATACTCTATTTAAAATATAGGTTGAAGTGTCAACGACGTTACACCAAAACTTTTGTGGTATGTTTTGTTCATTAAGCATTGTTCTACTCATCTCTTGAAGAGTCCGGTTTTTGCGTTCTACTGCACCATTTGACTGAGGAGTACGATGAGCCAAAAATTATGTGTTATGCCATTGGCATCACAAAAGTTTCCAAATTGTATTTCATTATCAAATTCACGACTATGATCCATTTTTATTGACACAATACGACTATCTAGTTGGTTTTGAATTTTCTTACTAAGAATTTCAAATTGATCAAAAACTTCGTTTTTACTTTTCAAAAACTTTATCCAAGTGTATCTTGAATAATCATCTACTATGACCAAAGTATAGAAGTTGCCTCCATAACTTTGTATAGCGGATGGACCAAATAAATCCATATGCAAAAGTTCTAGACACCTAGATGTAGACACCATATTTTTAGCCTTATGGCTACTATGAACTTGTTTTCCAATTTTGCAAGCTTTCAAAAGTGTTGGTCATATTTCAACTTGGGTAAGTTCCTAACGAGATCTTTTGAGGATAGAGATTGGATAAGTCTCATATTAGCATGGCCTAAGCGTCTATGCCAAAGATCTGAGGAATCATCTAACGAAGTTAAGCAAAGTTTTTCTCTAAAAGTTTTATCAATTTTCATGACGTAAACGTTGTTTTTCAAAACTCCTTTTGCTATGGTTATTCCATCTTTTAGTTTTTTACTTTCGTTTTCACTAAATATAACATTATACTTTTTACGGCATAGTTGACTAATACTAAGTCGGTTGAATCCTAGATTATCAACATGAGCAACATTATCAATAGAGAGAGAGAGTCATGAGAGATAGTACCTTTTTCGATAATTTTGCTTTTCAATTTGCTACCAAAAGTGGCATTACCTCCATCATATTCTTGGTAGGTTGAGAAGAGGCTCTTGTTTCCCGTCATATGCCTTGAATAACCACTATCTTTTATCCACTCGTCCGGTTCCAATCCGACTTTCAAGCATACCTAAGTTATATAAAAACTCAAGCATTTGGTCCCCAATATCTCATGGGTCCATTTTGGTTAAACATCCCATTAACTTGATTCATGTATGGGAACGGTGGATATGAGTTCCATGGCATATAGTTAGGAGCTTGATAATGTCTTGGGAAGTTTTGATTCCAACCATTATGATGATAGTTGGGTTGTGCGTTGTAGTTACTTTTTGGAAAGGGGCGTTTGAGAGTAGGTGTTTTAGGCCTTTGTTGAGTAGTTTTTAATCTATACTCATTTTTAGCAAGTCCTAATCTTGATGTAACAGCTGGTTTTTGTTTACTTTCATTAGTACGAGCCGATTTGCTATCTTTTTGTTCACACGAGGAACTCACGGAACCAAATGGTTCAACGGACGGAACCAAATTTTTGGTTCCGTCTGGTCCATGACTTCCTGAGGTGGTTGGAGCAGTTTCTTGCTCCTTTTCGGCTTGCTTCTTTAGACTACTTAAATCTCCTAATTTCATAAATCCTAGTCCAGTTTTATCATATGGTAATTTATGGATTTTCATTATTTCATCCGCACAACAAATATTTTTATCAAATCTTTTGAACTTTGAATTTTTTTTGATGAGATCATTCTATGTGATTTTAAGTCTTTCAATTTCAAGTCTGAGCTCTTGACATGATGTACATACCGTGTCAATGGCTTTACTCTTTTCTAAACGTTTTGCTTTTTCTTTTAATTCATAAACTTCATTTTCCAAAAACTCTTTTTTAGTTTTTAAAAACTTATTTTTATTTATGATTTTTAAGCTAAGTTCACACAATTTGTTATATTCTTTTTGTAATGTATCATCATCAATAGAAGAGTAATATGAGTCAGAGTGTACCTCATTTGAGTCTTGAGTCATGAGAGCAATTTCATCATTCTTTGGTTCCTCGTCGTCATCTTCGCTTTCACTCCAAGCACCACTCACAAAAGCTCTTTGAGTTTTGTTTTTAGGTGGCTTTGGACAATCTCCTATGAGATGGCTTGTGTCTCCGCATCTAAAGCATTTTCTTTCACCCTTCCCTTTCTTATCATCACGATCTTTTCGGAAAGGTTTCTTGTCATCTCTAGGTTGTCTTACAAACTTTCCTCGTCTTCGAAAGAACTTTTTGAAATCTCTTACGGCCATGGCATATTCTTCATCTTCACTTCCCGAGCTAGATTCTTCATCATTGCTTGACTCCGTTCTTGCTTTTAAGACAATGGTCTTTGAGGTTTCCAATTAGCTCGTCAAGTGATAACATTGAGAGATCTTTAGATTCTTCAATAGCCGTTACTTTTGCTCTCCATTTTGGATGAAGTGCTCTAAGGAATTTCCTGACAAAGTTCTTACTACAAAAGGATCAAGTGCTTTGAGAGAGGTAATAATAGTATTAAAACGAGCAAATGCACTATCAATGATTTCATCTTCAAGAATACTAAATTGTTCATATTGTTGAACAAGAAGATCAATTTTGTTATTCTTGACTTGTGAATTTCCTTGATGAGTGATTATTAAAGATTGCCAAATTTCTTTAGCGATTTTGTACATAAAGACTCTTTCAAATTCCTTTTTAGTTAGAGCATTGTAAAGCATCATTTTTGCTTCATTATTTTTTGCAATTAACTTTTTTTGCTCATCACTATGACGAGTAAGTGAAGTATCCTCATCCCGACCACTTGCGATATCTTTTATAATAGCTTTGTGATCACCTTCTATAATTATATACCATAAATCTATATCTTTTGATTTTACATATGTTTCAAACCGGTTTTTCCAATAAATAAATCCATTTGGTTCAAAAAGTGATGGTCTTTGCATAGATTGCCCTTCTTTAAAGTTTTCAAAATCCATTGATCGTTTCAAGTTTTAAAATACAATAAATTTTAAAAAATCTTGAGTAACGTAGCTCTTGATGCCAATTGTGGAAAACTAGAAGGGGGTTGAATAGTTTTACCGTTTTTAATTTCTTTTTCTTAGTTATCTTTGTGTGTGAAATGACTTAATATATGCAAAAAAAATAACAATATGTAAAGTGCAAGAAAGATAGAAACGATCAAACAACAACACGAGTGTTTATAGTGGTTCGGTCTACAAGGACTCTTTTTCCTTGCCCTACTCCACTCCCCAAGTATCCAGCTCGAGAGTTTTCTTCACTAGTCAACAAGCTCCTTTATCAGGCGGAGAAAACATTTACACGTCGCTTACACAATATTTCCGACACAAAGCTAGATGTCGAGTTCTTTTACAAAGGTACAACCACTCCCGTCACACTATGTATTTTGAGGACTAAAATACTAACCGATCACTATCAAAGGTTTATGATGGTTTGGTACAAACAATAATGTATGAATAAATACAATTCACACAATGACAAACAAACAAGCCTTGCAACGTTTTGTTGAAGCTTGTAATGCTTTGATCTTCTTGCTACAAAGAAGTTCACTAAAATGAAATAAGAATGAGTTAGATATAGAGAATGATAAATGAGAGAATGTATGTTGTTATATGTATGTGAGTGATGATTAAACAACATGGAGTGGCTTGCTATTTATAGGCACAAAGGCTCAGCAAACCACAGATGGGACGGAACCAAAATGAGGGTTCCGTCCGTGTAACTTTTTGGTTCCGCAGGTACCTGACAAAAAATCTTCACAATCTTTTATCAAATTTAACCAAAATATACACCATATCTTTCAAGGATTCAAGAGTGATAATCTAAACAAGATATTCGCCATATCTTTCCAAAGATCCTAAAGAGCTATGCAATCTTAGAATAGGATGATGCATGGAATGATGTAAAAATACATTTTCATTTTAGATTATCATGTTTATAAAAGTATACTTGTAAAATGTATATACTAGCTAAGTAATGTTTAATTTGTGTTTAAGAAAGACTTGTGACTATATATGTAAAAGACTTGACTATATTTATGTTTTGCTAAAATAAATTTTATAATTGTCGTTAACAAAATATAGCAAAGATCGTAAAATATAAATAACGTTTTTTTAGACAATATTTGTATTAACAGAGTCTTTTGAATATGTGTTCGCATAATCTTTCAAGTAAATGGAACTTCACAAATTAATGACATCAAAGTTTATGGGTCGAAAGAACTCTTTGTTTATTGTTAGTTTAGGCATGAGTCTTATGCCATGACCATTTGATTGAGACTTATGTATATTTGATTTATAAAACGCTAAACTATTATAATTGGTTCTATAGGTCGAAAGGATTGCCAATGGTAATATGTTTTCCATACTAAACATCCTAATATCCTTGTGATCATTTGTTCATACTAGTATGTTCTTTGTGTACTTACATCATGCTTTCCATATTGCTTTTCTTGGTGGTTTGATCCGTGACAATCATAACTATCAACTTGTTGCTTGCTTAAACAATCAAACAACACTTGAGTGCAACCAATTCTCTTGGGACGACCTTGACTTACCATTCCCTAACTACACACGGACGAGTACACTTGCTCGTATGTGTTCCTAGTTAACTGGTATTTCTTTTCTTATAAATTTTAAAACCTGTTGCTAGCCGCATCAGAGTTGAACTTGGATGATTGGTTTTGCACTTTTGCATATTGTATGAGATGGTAGAGGTTTCTGGAATTTTTTGTAAGATCATGTGGTATTCGAATCTGAGCACCCGTTTGGTATATGGGTATTGGGGGTGTTGGATTCAAAGAAAGTACAAATCAATTGTTTGGTTCATATTTTATTTCCCGATAAAGGGCGTCTAATCAAAAATTTCATACTAAGGTACACTAGTGTCTTTCCATGAAACCAACCAATAAGATTATACCATTTTATTTTATAAATTTTCTCAACCACATCTTTATTCATCCTATCTTTTATTTTTTACTTTTCAATTTCCAAAATAACTTATAATATATAAATTTACATATAAACAAATATAAAATTTAATTTTTTTTTTATTTTCTCTCTTGTCCTTTTACCATTACCAAATCCAAATTCAATTCCAACCCCGCCCATAAACCAAAGCTACCTGAATCTCATTTGGATCTCCACGAGCTAGGTATTGAACTGTATTTGAATCAATCAAGGAAACTGTTATGGATGAACGTGTGCGTCTACTAATATAAATTGAGGAAGCTTAGGTCATTAGAAGATGGCACCATTTCACTTCATTGGTTGTAGTGTTAGCTTTATGGTTAGTAAGCATTTTTGTGTCCACTATCGTTAAGCAATTTGGACCAGGTTCCAACCTACCATGAAAGTAAAGAGTTAAGTAGAATATATAGTTAGCTTATTGTACTATCATATTTAGAGTTTACTTCATCTTTTGTTTCTGAATAGGTGTGAAGTTGATTATGCATCGCCTTTTGAAGTTGAGCACCTCAGCCAAAGCTTAGATCCCCATTTGAAATAGGCAAAAATGTAAATTCGATAATAGGACCTGTAGGTACCCCTGTGTATTGTTTGGAAGTAAAATTTAGTGAAGTATATATATAAGCTTAGTTTTTACATCGTATATATGGTAGATAGTAATAAAGCACATAGCTTCTAATTCATATTTATATTTAATGCTACCTATGTCCGAGAGGAGTTCCTCATATCTTCAAATTTGTAAAAGTGGTAGAATATGATTATATGGTTAGTCTGAAAATGGCTTTGTGGTTTTCTATCATACATATAAAGCAAGACACTAAATGTAAAGAAAGTTCCACCATGTGTATACTATTTTCAGTTATGAATGAGTTATACGAATATGTCTCATTTTATATTTGATTAAATGACCGAACATTGTAGATCATGTTTTATTGAATTTTGTCCTTCTTTACGTTCTCATAGCTGTGTTTGCATCCTAACTTAATCCATATCTATCTGTGATCAACAAGTTACTAACAGACGCCAACGTACAATTTATTGTAATGCATAAGATAATACATATTGAAATGTACAATCATCCGGTAAATAATATTTACTTTTTGTTAAATATAGAAAAAAAACGTCCATTCCTTCCCCAATTTCCCCTAAAAGACTCTAGGGGTTCCATTCCATATTTCTCTATATATAGAAGTATTTTACTATTATTATATGTTAAATGAGACCAAATAGACAAAATGGACATAAAAATTCTAGATTTTAATAGGGTGCGTTCTGGTCAATATGTTGGATATTATTGGTTGATGCTGGAACTTTGATTCCAACAAGTAACTTGGCTTTGTGGACTAAAGTTCTGAACTAGCAGAGCTAGCAACCACTGTATTCAATAGTACTGTCGTGCGTAAAACTAGCTTATAACAAGTCCTCTAATTGTTATTGATAACATTATCTTTTATCTGTATACAACATGTCATCCATCAGTCGGAATATTAGTACTACGTGTATGAGAATAACTCTCTGCTATTAAAATCAGGGGGTTGAACTGTTCTTATTAGCTAAAAAGTTGATAAATCAGCATTATTACAGTAACTATAATACTTAGGGAGTGTTTGGGGTAAGCTTATTTCAAAAGGCTTATATCCTGGAAATGTTATTAAACACTTTGAAGGTGTTTAGTTAAGCTTATGTCAAAAGGCTTATATCATTTTGGCAACGAAATAAGCTAATAAGTAAAATCCCTTGGATTGGGAATTTTTGAAAACACATAAGCTTTTAAGGATAAGCTTACCCAAAACACCCCCTTGGTCAATAAGTATAAGTATGCATCTTAATAAATGGATTACTGTTTGGGATATGTTTGCTAAATTTTTGGATATTGGGGTGATTGTTTGTGGTCCTCCAACTATTCGGACATGCGTTGCTAAAGAGTGTAGGTCCAAGAATTTAGGGAGAAGGAGCAACAATCCAACATTCATTTATAACAGCCACAGTTATTAAAGAAGCTAAAGGTCTCGCTATTTTAACCATTGCAAAAGCCGGGATGCTACTTACATACAAGCTTGGAATCGGTTTGGTCATGGCTCGAAGGGCAGATGGTTCATGGTCTGCGCCTTCTACTATAATTTCAATTGGTCTAGGATGGGGTGCTCAGGTATATGTCCTTTCATTAGTATTAGGATACACAAGAATTTCCACATTAGATAATTGTTATGAATTTAGAGAGAAGCGATATGTATGTGTTGCTGTCATTTCATTATTCGGTTAAGCGCTATAGTTGTTGTTTACCAAATAAGTATTGATACACATACTGTTTTAATGATAAGATACAATTGTCCAAGCGAAGCCTTAATCAAAAGTTTTATCAGCAAGGCTTTTGTGCTTATAATTATGGTAACTACATATGTTGCATTTTAGTCTTTGGTTAGTCGGGTCCTCATTATGGGTAAAATAGTAACTCATATCGTCTCTTTACAGGTGGTGAATGGAGGGTCTCAGTCAGGTTGCATTTCCTAATTTGTATAGAAGGATAGCATTTTTAACAGACATAAACTTGAACGAAGGTGTAATATAGGACGACTAAAGCTGCAACCTGGAATTAAGGCAATTGAAGAAGAGGCAGAAGAGTATGAGAATATGGCTTCTGATAGGGATAAAGCTGCTTTGGGATGCATGATTAACTCTGAAATAGGCGTTGTGCTGGCTGTCATGAGATGGAACGTAAGATGGGGAGGTCGTTAATGGTGTACATAACAGTTGGATCAGTTGCAAATCCCATAAAATTCTAGATGAATGGATCATGGAAAGTTTCAAGGTCTCATTCTATCTAATGTCAAATTATCAACTTGTAGACAAAATTGTATATGGTGTAAGCTTATAGCAAAGTTTTATTTAATTCTATAGGAAATATCAGCTGCTGTTATACCTCAATCTACATAAATCTTCGTGAATGTTAGCTGGGTAGGGATCCACCGCAACCCCGAGCTTCTGGTGAGGACCCTGAGGCAACTAAGGCGAAGTAGATAAGCGTGAGAAGAGAAAAATTAAGCAATCCAAAACACCCCCTTAGTATTATGGGTCTTTAACCTTGAATAATTTGGATACAAAATTGAATGGTGATCAGGGTGTGTGATACATTGTTACATTAGTCTTGTAATTTGATACATTTTATCGTTTTAATTATGGTAGACAAACATGTTGTTGGATCACATCTTATAGGGGTACCTATTTATGGCAAAAGAAGTGATTTTTTGATCTCTGAGATTGGTAACCAGAACGCGGGAATAAAATGAAGTAATTCGGATTCTCTTTTTACGGGTTCTTTGAGGCATGGTGTCTCACAAACAAGACCAGATTATCCAGATATCTCACATTTGTTAAAGGTTTTTTTTTTTTTATTATTATAAAAAAAATCATGTTCATTACATTTTCATTTAGTATTTGATCTTTTATGTTTATAATGCTATATTTTTCTTTAAATTTAGATGTTGAAAAACGTAAGACATGAGCAATCAAACGGCACTGGTGCTAAAGCTGATGTTAATGGTTCTATATGGGACCGAACAGTCCCTGTTAACGTTGGTCTTGTCATGCAATACCCTTCGCGGGGTGGTCAAGGTGCACCTTATGCATATGCACAACTTTTAAGCGGATTTAAAGAAGCTAATGTGGCTGCTGATGAAGGATCAATAATTGGAATTAAAGGGTTGGGAATTTTGAGCTCAGTTAATGTTAGTGGTGGCATGGTTGTACCAAATAGTGGTTAAACAAAAGTCTGTAGTCAGTCTCCCTGAGCCGGGGTCTTAATACTCCTATTCGGTAATTAATTGATTAGACACTCAAGTATTCTTATAGGATATATGAGTTTTACTGATTGTATGTGTTTGGAACTGAATATTACAACTTGAAGTCACAAATCAGTTCTTATTTTTAGGAAAAACAAGTTTTGTTTTTAATTTTACAATTAGTTTAAGGGTCATATAATCAGTATATACCACAACAACACATCTGAAATGATCATCCAGTCACCTACTTAATCCTTACGTTTAACAGTAGACAAGGTTCAACATCTGCAACTTGCCATATGACTATATTTTAAGGTGGTCAAGCTCATGACTAGGGATGAGATCGGTTCACAAACCGGACCGGACCGGGAAAGACCAAAACCCGGAAAGCCTTAAAACTGAAGACCGAAGACCGGCCCGATTTACTACCGGTTCGGTTCGGTCATTCCCCGGTTATTTCGGTCCGGTCTCGGTCCATAAGCATTGGGCCCGATTTTTGCTTGAACAGTTGAACATAATAGGCTATTATTAATAGCCCACCTATCTAATGGGGGGCTTACAAAATGGGAAGCATGGAACATAAAAATGACAAGCACCAGTACATAAAAATGACAAGAATCCCACATAATTGATTCTAGCTAGTCAATGAAGGAATAAACACTGATGAGTTGCACAACTGACAACACCAAAATATGAAGCAAAACATAAAAAAGAAGTGCAGAACTGCAGATAATCAACATCTTCAATGCATTTGAATTCCTTTGCCATTTATGCTCATGTGTCTAAGCTCTTCTTCCATCTCTACAAACATACACACAAACGAATTAATAACTCACACATATGACATATTTCATGTAAAATCAAATTTGTTTTTTAATAAGATTACCTCTCACAACATCTTCATCATTTTTAAAATCGACATATTCATCACCAATGTTGGGTGACTTTCTCACCCAATCTTGGGTGCATATCAATGCCTCTACCAAAGCGGTGGACAACCTAGTTCTATAGGGATCCAAAATCCGACCACCCGTACTAAAGGCGGATTCGGATGCAACGGTGGACACTTGTATTGCTAAAATATCTACAACATACATAGAAATTAGAAACTAACAAAGTGTAAAACTCTTAAATAATTTAATTTACACACAACAAAAATAAAATAGAAATACCTTTAGCCATCCTTGCTACAATTGGAAACCTTGGGCCATTTAGTTTCCACCACAAAAGTACATCAAACTCGGGATCAAGATCGGGACGTGGCTCACAAAGATACTTATCTAATTCGGTTTGAAGGTTTGTTGAGCAACCTCCAATACCAAGAAAGAAAGCATTCACCACAGAATTTTTACTTTGACTTGTAGCAAGTTTCGTTGAAGACTTCTTTGATGGCAAACTCGAGCTTTCCCCTAAACTATCAAACCTCGCTTTATACACATCATGTAGGATTCGATAACCTACAACCCTGGTTACTTGCACGGATTACTTCGATCGTGAAGATGACACACAGCAATATCGACAGAAAAAGAAGAGAAGCTTTGCACAAGTAAGTACCCTAATCGACTTTGATTAGTATTGAAAGAATGATGTACAAATAACCTCACCCCTCGTCTCTATTTATAGAGAACGAGGGGGAGAAAACAACTCCTAAACCGAATAGAAGCCATAGTCGGCTGTACAAGAAAAAGGAAACAACTTTCTACTTGCCTAAGAATAAGAAACTTAACACTTTAACCCCTAGACTTACTAACATGCTAATATAGAGACTAATCTTGCAACAATTTCCACCTTAGGCTTTATATTAGCCTACACCGACGCTCAGCAACTCCAAGCAATGCTGAAACTTAAGTCCAGGTACCACCTTCGTCAAGGCATCCGCAGCATTGTGTTCAGTACCCACTTTCAGAACTTCAACCGTCTTTGCTTCCAAGACCTCTCTGATAAAGTGATAACGCACATTGATGTGCTTAGTCCTTTCATGAAAAACATGATTCCGCGATAAGTGAATCGCGCCTTGATTATCACAATTAACTGCCACAGTGTTAAGCTCCACGCCCAACTCTTCCAAGAGTCCCCTTAGCCAAATAGCTTCCTTCACAGCCTCCGTAAGGGCCATATACTCCGCCTCTGTAGTTGAAAGAGCCACCACGTGTTGTAGCGTTGCCTTCCAGCTTACAACACATCCCTGTACTAAAAACGCGTAACCTGTGATCGACCTACCTTTATCCGGATCCTTTGCGTAGTCTGAATCAACAAAACCTGTTACGTCCACATGGTTGCCATGATTTGTCCCAAACACCAAACCCACGTTTGCAGTACCCCGCAAATATTTCAAAATCCACTTCACTGCTTCCCAATGATTTTTACCTGGATTCGCCAAATATCTGCTAACAACACTTACTGCATACGCTATGTCTGGCCTCGTGCACACCATCAAGTACATTAAGCTCCCAACCGCATTTGAATACGGCACCTTACTCATCCTTTCAACATCACAATCCCTAACCGGACAATCCTTCAACGACAGCTTGAAGTGCCCACCCAACGGCATCTGAACCGATTTCCCATTGTCTATTCTAAAATTATTTAAAATCTTAGAAACATACCCGGATTGTGACACCCTCAGAATCTTGCGACTCCGATCCCTGATAATCTCCATACCAAGAATCTTCTTTGCTTCCCCGAGTTCTTTCATGTCAAACTCCTTATTAAGCAAAGACTTGATAGACCCAATCTCAGCCTTACTTTTACAAGCAATCAGCATATCGTCTACATATAACAGTAGATAGATATACTCACCTGGTGCATAACTCCTGTAATATACGCAGCTGTCGTAATTGCTACGCTTAAACTCGTTGCTCAGCATGTACTCATCAAACCTCCTATACCATTGCCTAGGTGACTGCTTCAAACCATAAAGGGATTTCTTTAACAAACATACCTTGTTACCTTGTTCATATCCTGGTGGCTGCCTCATGTAGATCACTTCTTCAAGATTTCCATGTAAAAATGCCGTCTTTACATCAAGCTGCTCCAGCTCATAATCTCTACACGCAGTCAATGCAAGTATAACCCGGATAGATGTGTGTCGAACTACCGGAGAAAATACTTCATTGTAGTCAATACCTGCCCTCTGTGTGAATCCACGAGCCACCAACCTAGCCTTGTACCTAGGCTTTTGAACACGTTCAATCCCTTCCTTTATCTTGAACAGCCATTTGCAGCTCACCAGCTTTTGCCCAGCTGGATGATCTACTAACTCATAGGTCTTATTCTTCCTCAGAGAATCCATCTCTTCATCCATAGCAGCTTTCCACTTAGAACTATCTTCACAAGCAACTGCCTCCTGGTATGTCAATGGTTCATGAGTATCTTCTTCCTCTGCTGCAGCAAACGCGTAAGCAGCCATATTACTCTCATCTCGAAACCTCAAAGGTTTCGTTCTTGTCCTTGGCTCTCTATCCCGAACCAACTGATAATCTGTGAGATCCAGTGTTTGATCATGATCCTGATCCCCTGCATCTTCATCATTGCCATCTTCCTGATCATCTGTCTGATCTTCCTCAAGCGAATGATTATTTAACCTTTGCAGTTCCACCTCAACCTGTAATTCCTCAACAGACTTATCAGTACCTGCACCAGAATCCTTCAATGTGTCTTTGTACATGACACTTTCATTGAAGACCACGTTCCTGCTAGTGACTATTTTAGGTGATTCATTATCAAGCCTATATAGCCTGTACCCCTTCACACCTTCAGGATACCCCAAAAGAACGCATTTTACCGCTCTCGGCTCGAGCTTACCTTGTTTAACGTGTGAATATGCGACACAGCCGAAAATCCTCAACATCCCATAATCACTTGGATGTCCCGACCACATCTCCATAGGTGTCTTTTTCTCAATCGCTGTCGATGGTGACCTATTGATAAGATATGCGGCCGTACATGTCGCTTCCGCCCAGAAGGTCTTGGGCAATCCAGACTGAATTAATAAACAGCGTACCTTATCCATGAGAGTTCTATTCATCCGTTCTGCTAATCCATTCTGCTGCGGCGTCCCGGCAACTGTCAAATGTCTAGCAATCCCACTCTCTGTGCACAACTGTTCAAACTCCCGGTTACAGAACTCAAGACCATTATCTGTCCTAAGCTTCTTAACCGTCCTCCCAGTCTGATTTTCTACTAACTGCTTCCACTCTTTGAACTTTCCAAATGCTTCGTGTTTGAACCTGAGAATATAAACCCATACCCTCCTGGAATAATCATCAACAATAGATAAGAAATACCTCTTACCTCCCAATGATTCCACCTGAGACGGACCCCATAAGTCTGAATGAACATAGTCTATCACTCCCTGAGTAGTGTGCCTTCCTACACCGAAACTGACTCGATGTGACTTTCCCAGAACACAATTCTCACAAAAATCGAGCTTTCCTAGACTCTTCTTTCCAAACAGCTCCTGTTTTTCTAGCACCTGAAGTCCCGCCTCACTGATATGTCCCAGTCTTTTGTGCCAAACCTGCGCAAGACTGTCTTTTTCTTCAACACTAGCATTAAGCTCACCCGCCACTGCATGGCCATCCAAAGAGTATACGCAATTATCCCTTCGGGTTCCAGATAAAATAACCCTGGAACCATTAATCACCTTGATTTTGCCCGACTGCATTTTTACGGTATATCCCTCTTTTTCAAGAGTTCCCAGCGATATCAAGTTTCTTTTCAATTCAGGAATATACCTGACATTGTGTAACACAAAACTTGACCCATCTTTCAGTTGTACCCTTACCTTGCCAATACCTCTGATCTTGCACTCCCTGTTGTCACCCAACAGTACCCTGCCCCCATCGCATTCCAGAAAATCAAAAAATAAATCTAACCTGGGTGTCATGTGGTATGAACCTCCTGAATCCATGATCCAATCTAGCAGAGCCTCTGCACTCATAACCATCATCACCTCAGAACCGTCATAAATCGAACCACTGGAGCTTGGCTGATCATCTTTCTTGACGAAACCATTTGACTTCTTGCGATTATTCTTTGGACAGTTTCTCTTCAAGTGCTCCTCAGACTGGCAAATATAGCACTTGAGTCTTCCACCTCGAGACTTTGATCTTGACTTTCCCCTAGACTGATGCGAATTCCTGCGATCAGTTCTTCCCCTCACATATAACCCTTCACCATCATCCCCCTTCGCCTTAGACCTTTCTTTGATTTCCTTTGAATTCAGTGTGGCCATCACATCCTCCAAAGTCAAAGCTTCCCGTCCATAAAGCAAGGTATCCACAAAGTGTTCGTATGATGCTGGTAAAGAAGTGAGTAATAATAAAGCAAGATCTTCATCCTCGAATTTTACCTCAATATTTGCTAAATCAAGAACGATTTTGTTGAACTCATCTATATGCTCGGGAATCGTACGTCCAGCCGGCATGTAGAATGTATACAACTTCTTCTTTAGGTACAACTTGTTGGCCAAGGACTTTGTCATGTACAAAGTCTCGAGCTTGGACCAAACCCCCGCTGCAGTCGTCTCCCCGGTAACCTCTCTCAGTACCTTGTTACCTAAACACAAAATCATGGCACTGTGAGCTTTCTTGTTTAGCTCAGCTTTCGCTGTAGCATCCATATCCGCGGGTAAAACCTCCAGAGCTGCTTCACATCCATGTTGGATTAATAAAGCACGCATCTTGACTCTCCATAACCCGAAATCACCAGTTCCATCGAATTTCTCGATCTCAAACTTGGCTCCCGTCATTCTTTAATCCCTTTGTTAATTTGCTAAACCTTGTGATATATTAAACCTCACAATCACAAATTACAAAGTCCCTTGTGCAATATTCCCCTTGTTGCTATAAACCCTTCTTGCAAATCGAATTAATTAGAATAACCCTAAACCCTCGATTTCGAACAAGTAAACCCGATCGTAAACTTGAACCCCAAGCAACCACGATCGAAACTTGAACCACAAGAAAAAAAAAATCCACAACAAGAAATTCCTTCAGTTTAATCGTCTTTTGAAAACCAAAAACGATACCTGAATTCGACCTTTGTTTAATAACAAACAAAAAAGGCCTCACGTGTAAAGTCTTCTTCTTTGACTTTTCCTTTTATAACAAAAAAACAAGATCTGGTTTTCTTCTTTGTTTATCACCACAACAGACCAAAAGAAAACCCACCACCGGTGATCTTTGATAAACCCGAAAAAAAAAAACCAACAAACCCTTAAGCCTCCTACACCTTGTCGCGGACCCGGACAATCGAAGACCCAAGAAACCCTTCAAAACGATCGACCAAGATAACCAGCGAAACCCACGAACCAAAGCTCTTGATACCACTTGTAGGATTCGATAACCTACAACCCTGGTTACTTGCACGGATTACTTCGATCGTGAAGATGACACACAGCAATATCGACAGAAAAAGAAGAGGAGCTTTGCACAAGTAAGTACCCTAATCGACTTTGATTAGTATTGAAAGAATGATGTACAAATAACCTTACCCCTCGTCTCTATTTATAGAGAACGAGGGGGAGAAAACAACTCCTAAACCGACTAGAAGCCATAGTCGGCTGTACAAGAAAAAGGAAACAACTTTCTACTTGCCTAAGAATAAGAAACTTAACACTTTAACCCCTAGACTTACTAACATGCTAATATAGAGACTAATCTTGCAACACATCATACAATGTCTTAAAGTCTTCCTTAACTTCTTCCGCCTTTGCTTTAACCATCTTTTTAAAGTCAATATCGTTAACTTCCTTACCCCGACTCCAACCAAGCAATAATGAAAACCCATATTCAATACCTTGCATTTTCATACATGGATCCAAAATTAATGCAAATAACATGTACTTGTTGAGTTTCTTATATTCCCCCCAATACTTATCAAATTTTTCCCTCATTTTACCCGCAAAAACACAAAAATCAACCTTATTTTCATATTCACGAAGGTGAGAACCGACATCAAGAACTTCCATGAATAAACGGTGGGCAACCGGATAAGATGTACCCGACACCAATTCCGTTTTATCTTTTAACGGCTCCAAAAACAAAATTGCATGCTCAACGGTCTCCCAATCACCATGATGTGGCACAAACTCTAAGTCACTAACATAGGATGGACACTTACGCTCGAATTTCACAAATGCTTGTCTTAGCTCCCATGCCGTTCTCAACATATCCACAGTAGAGTTCCATCTAGTTGGGCAATCAAGACACAAGAATCTTTTTGACTCACATTTTGCTTCAACTACACATTCTTGAAAAGTGTCGATTCTTTGGGTGGAATGCTTAATATACTTAACGGCCAAACGAACACACTCAATAGATTTATCATAATTAGACAAGCCATCTTTCACTATCAAGTTTAGTATGTGTGCCATACATCTAACATGAAATTGTTTCCCTTCATCATACAAATTAGGCAACCTATCAATCAAGTATTTTATGGCCTTGTCGTTAGAGGTTGCATTATCGACGGATATGGTCACTACATTTTATAGTTTCCAGTCGGTAATGCATTCTAAAAGTTCCCTCCCAATATCATCTCCCTTATGGCTATGAATACACTTAAAGTTAATTATTTTTTTCTGTAACACCCAATCATCATCAATATAATGAGCTGTTAGTACCATGTAATTTTTTCTTTGGTTACTTGAAGTCCAAGTGTCTGTGGTCAAGTGTACACCTAGTGTGGGCTTGCTTAAAATCTGAAACAATTTTTCTTTTTCTTCAACATACCACTTTGCCACCCCTTTGGAAGTGGTCCAACGAGAAGGCAAAGTATAATGAGGTGTTGTCGCTGCCAAAAGCTCAATCATTTCCGGGTGTCTAATTAACTTAAAGGGCAACTCAGCTGATATCGTTCTTTCAACATATGTTTAAAGTTTTACCTAAATCATGCCTTAATTTTTAAGTTTAGCTAATAACAGCCTTAAGGTTGTTGTTAAGCAAATGAATGAATCTATTACAAAATCACATATGAATAATTTTTATTGGACATAAATTTTGATAAAAGTGGAAACAATTCTAAAAACGTGGATGTACAATCAACATTTGATTTTCTCATAATAGATACAAATTTGAAGTGACCAGTGAAGGGTTGAAATCTTTTAAAAAATACTCGGGTAGACCACGTACATATAAGTCAATGACTCGCTCTCCCGAATAATAGTTTAAAGTCGGTATAAATGTATAGAAATTGAGCATTGCTAAAGCCTCTTACAATATCCTCCTACAAATCCTCCTACACACACAATTATATATATATATATATATATATATATATATATATATATATATATATATATATATATATATATATATATATATATATATATATATATATATATTCGACTCATTCTCTCTCTGCATTCAAACGATCAGTTCTGACATTTGTTAGGAACATGTGAGTAGGAGGATTATTAGGCACATCAAGTAAGATGATTTAGCATCTCAATAGAAATTAGGCTTAGCACAACAACAAACTAGAAAATGGGCCTACTAATAACAAAAGTTATTGTTTGTTTGTAGTTGCCGACTTGCCGACACAAGTGACAACGAAAAGAAAAAGATATGAATGATGGGTGCATTTAGTATCCCACTATGTGAATGAGACTATAACTATGAAAGTGATTAAATGTGTTTGTTTTGTGGGCACAATAATGAAATGGGTATATCATAGTCATAGATTCATTACACACCAATTTGGTGTCTATGAAATCCATTCCCTCGGCCCCCTCTCTTTTTCACTACAAAATTCAAATATCTATACACTTTTTCATACTATATTTTATCAACCAAACATAAACAATCGTAATGATACATTTTTTCATATCTATTGTCATTTTACCATATACCAAATCCGATACCCATTGTGATTCCTAGCAACAAACCAAACGGCCCCTAAAATGAGAAAATGTGGTGTTATTTGGTTAGTTTGTTTATTTATGAAGGGGCTCATTCGTATTATAATGAATATATAAGGGGCAATTCCATATATACCCAATTTAAACATCATAATTTCATATTTTCCCGACACATGCCTTAAAAGCATTGTATATGTGCACTAAAAACTTAGAGAGGAGGGAGTGGACTCGGCAAAGGGTCGGCAATTTTCGGCAACACCCCCGCCGGTGTTCGGCAATTTTCGGCATTTGGGATTTTCGGCTTCTTTTGCCAATTGAAATTGTGGAGAAACAAATGCATAACGGTCAAAAAAATTGAAAATGGACCGTTTGGGCTTATTAAAAAAAAAAAAAAAAAAAAAAAAAAAAAAAATCCCTTATTTTTTACTTATATATATACATAAGTTTTCTACCATTTCACATACAATCTTCTTCCCCTTATTTTTAATTAATGTTTCGTTTTAAGTATTGTATGAACCCTTTTTTTTTTTGTTTAAGTTGTGGTTTTTTTTTTTAAGTATTGTACGAACTTTTTTTAATTTCAATGAAATGTGTGTTTTAATTTTATGTAGTTTGTGTTTTATGTATTAAAAATATATTAAAAAAAATGATTTGGTAAACTTTGGTGACTGCCGCCACCATTTTGGTAAACTTTGGTAAACTTTGACTTGAAAGGTTGTGATTGGTAGATGATGACGTAACGAATTTGGTAAACTTTGACAAAGTCTAACCACTCCCTCCCCCCTTATGTTTTGGTTAAATATGAAATTTTGATATTTAAGGGGGCTAAACATGGAATTATCCCGAATCTATAAATATCAAATATCAATTGGGGGAAAACGAAACGAAGGAAAAGAAAAAAGCCACCATGGAAGGCGAGGTATTGTTGATCGATTTTCCTTTTTATTAATTTAATTAATTTTTACTGATACTAATTTTGTGCAGGCTATAATGATCTGTATCGACACCAGTAGATGGATGACTGGCAATGAATCACCTATGTTTAAGGATCAAGCTGATGCTATTAGACTTTATTGTACCGACAAATTTAAGGTATTCGATCGATATTTAATTGGTTTCGTTGTTTGTTATTATTCATTGACCTTTTTTTTTTGGTTATAGTCTCATCCGGAGACTGTCGTGGGCATATGTGGATTGAGTAACAGATGTCTAACTCATCTTGTTGGACCTGACAGAGAGATTGGGCGAATCATGAGAGCCATTAATGGTAATTAGCTTCTTCAATTCATTAATAATTCACTCTTTGTATCAATGTATAAATTGTAATGATCAAGTTTATTGCTGTTGTTACTCAGAAGAAGCAACAATGGGCGGTTATTTGATGTTCATGGAGGCGGTCATGAATGCTTATAACGTTTGGTTCGGCTGCAGGGGCCAAGAACTAGGCAAACATCTGCCAAAAAGAATTGTTGTGTTTGCTGGAGGGTATGTATGTCTGTTTATCTAAACATCTGCTTATACTAATTCACTCATGCAACTTTTTAATATAAAATTTATGTGTCTGTTGTTTGTTTCTTGCCTGTCAGTCCTGTCTATGATGAGATGGGTGACATGCAGATTTTAGGAAAAGCGATGAAAGACAAGAATGTAGCCTGTGATGCTATCAGCTTTGGTGACCCGGCCAGAAATAAGCTGCAACTTTTTGAAACCTTGATTGCTGTTGCAGATAATAATGGCAACTGCAACCATCTTCATGTTCCACCTGGATCTTCTGTCTGTGACGCCCTATCTAGGTTTATTATAATCTGTTTCCCTAATTGGATTCATATTTAGTTATATTACATCCCATCCTTTTTTTTTTAATTGATTTTATGTATTTATTACTTGGCTTATCATATACTGTATCTTGTAAACATTTGCTATCAGGTCTCAAATCATTAGAAGCAGTTCAGCACCACTTGCTAGTCTTCCGGTTCAGAGCAGAATATAAAGGCCCTACCGAGGTTTATCCTAATCTGTTTCCCTAATTGGACTCATATTAAGTTACATTACATACCACTCCTTCTTTTTTTTTTTTCTTTTTTTTTTTCTCCTTTTTTTTTTTTCAAATAATTTTAATTTATGTATTTATTACTTGGCTTATCATATATCTGGAAACATTTGCTATCAGGTCTCATATCATCCGAACCGGTTCAGTACCACTTGCTAGTCTTCAGGTGCAGCAGGAAAGTTCAAGTCAGAATATAAACGCCCTACCGAGGTTTATCCTAATCTGTTTCCCTAATTGGACTCATATTAAGTTACAATACATCCCACTCCTTTTCTTTAAATAATTTTATTTTATGCATTTATTACTTGGCTTTATCATACATCTTGTAAACATTTGCTATCAGGTCTCTAATCATCAGAAGCGGTTCAGCACCACTTGCTAGTCTTCCATTGCAGCAGGACAGTTCAAAGAAGAATATAATGGCTGCTACTTTATATTCTATTGCAGATGAAGCCCAAGCCATATCGAGGTTTAGTATAATCTGTTTGCCTGATTGGACTCATATTTGATTACATCTTCCTTTTTTTTATTTTTTGCATTTATTATTTGGTTTATCATATATGTTGTAAACATTTGCTATCAGGTCTCGAATCATCCCTCATGTTGGAGTAAGCGGTCCACTTGCTAGTCTTTCGGTGCAGCAGGAGAGTTCAAAGCTGGATAAAAAGTTTGCTGCAAATTATCCTGAAAGTGTTGATCCACACGATCATCCAGCCAAAATTAACGCATTATCTCAATCGGTTGTAGACCTGAAATAGATAATTTAAAGCCAAACTCGCAGCCTGAAACATTAGATCAGAGCATTGAAAGGGTGAAACGAGAGTTAGAATCATTGACTGCGCAGAAGAATAAACAGAAGAATAACCAGAAGAAGAATAAACAAGTTGCCTGCTGAACTGAATTGATGGTGCTCAATTGTTGATGTCTTTATTGTCTTATGTATTGCTGATTTGTATTGTTGTTATCTGCCTGTCCAATGCTGAATTGTTATAGTTTGTCCAGAATGTTTGTTTTTTATCATTTCTTTCTAAATAAGGATTGACCATTCTAAACTGTTCTATCTCTCTTCACTCATCATAAGTTGAAACTCTTATAGGCTATTGACCCTCCTTATTAAAAGCCTTTTTTTTTTTTTTTCTTTTTTTAATTGTTGGTAAATCCTTTATCAAGTGTTGATCTTTTACACTAAAAAAGCTTGAAAGTTGTCTGATATTGTAACACCGCATGAGTATTATCAAGGACCACAACCAATACTAGGATGTACAGTTTTTATATTCTGGTACACGAATGCATCGCTTTAAATATAGTTTGCTATTGATTGCAATCCATTTTGATTATTTACATCTGTAACATGAGGTTTTGCTGCTAGCTAGTTTATTAGGGGCAGATCACCAACTCACCTCATAATCACACTAATTGACACCAAAATATATTATTTGTAATTTAGACACTTATTTTAAGAATAGTATGGTATTAGTTTCAATAGAATAATGTTACTGGTATAAAATATGCCCATGTTACATCTTGAACGTGAATATAATAAAATTGAAACCTTGTAAAGTAACAAAATACAGTCATGTGTCACACCAAAGCATATGGCCCTCACTTCTTATACACAACGAGGTGGTGCACCTGCGAGCGTTTCAGCGGTTTTTTTGCTTCTAGTTATTACGTTGCCTGTGTTTGGTCATATGTTTGGGGCCTAAATTGTGTGCGATTGTATGCGACATCAAGCTTTGCAAATGATCAAGCTTAAGACCAACTCACTCCAGAAACTTTCAATATTGTTTTGTAACTTTCAGGCCTAAAAACAAACGACCTCGGACCTATATCGGGCGCGAACTGTTTATGTATTTCTACCTTTTTCAAGGTTAGGCCTAAATCAAGGTCCAGTTAAGTTCAATTTAATTAGAAAACATGTTACATCAGTATAATAGGATCTGAATCAATATATAATTTAATTACCAAAAATTCTAAGATCATTGTGATGAAAAAAATAGCATTTTAAGCGCCCGTAGCTCTCGCCTGGCCACTCGTCACCTCCAACCACATTTAATATACAAAGCAACCTTCTGAAGACTGTTGTAGTAGGAATGTACTTTGTAGCAACGCTAGTGAGCCTGATGCAATAAAAAAAAATAGAATTCACATATCTGTAAATATTAATTTATAACAATGCTCTTAATCGATCCTGTATACAAATTGCAGGCTTAATCGATCAGGCCTAGATGTGCGTAGTATAACAGATTATTCACTTCTAGGCCTTAAATCCAAATTATTTTCCAATCAAGTTTTAACAAACAGTGAAGGCTTAAATTTTTCACATTCACAATTATGATCACATATCATAGCCTGAGAAATGGTACAGCGTATGTACCTCATTGTTGATATCAATACGTTTATGGATCACCGTGTCAGTTGCCTTCTAGTGCTGGCTTGAATTCCAACGTCGCATATATGTGCTCTTGCATGACTTCAGTAGTTATATGGAGACGATATTATCATGCCATTCATGACTTTAACGACGTGCATCCAAAGATGGTGAGTTTATGCTTTGCTTCTTTTGATTCGTTCAACACGAAAAGATATCCGTGCAATTATAATATGACTCTTATTCCTAGATGAGCTAATATGAGCTTTTATCCAAAACTCATTCTCTTACGAGCATGGCAATCCATAGCGGTTTTGATGCTTTTAGGAATGAACAAAACCTTTGTTTGTTTCAGACAGATGCAATATTGGATATGGCTGGATCACGAGGCGGTGCATGGTCATCAAATCTTTCTCCAAATTCAGCCGTAAAAATGAATGGTGAACCCATTAACTCGGTTTGCCATTTAGAAATGCGCGTGGAAGAGTATATGATGCTGGGGAATTCAAGCGATCAAATGTCTTTGCTTCCTGGTAAAGTTTTCTAATAAAGTACCCAGTCTGTTATGCAAAGAAATTGTTGATAATTTGTGTCATTATCTAAATCTACACAAGTAGTTTGTTTGACATTCAAAATTCAAAAATTATTTCATCATTGCAGGAGGCCACAAAAGTTTTTAAATGACAGATGTAAGAAGACCAGCACGAGGTGTTGCAGAGCTAAGTACTGAAGAGAAATTGTGACGTGTCATCTGCAAATATTAAAAAACATCGACCATTTTTGTTTTCTTTGCCTGCTGAAGTCTTACCTTTCTTGAAAATGTCATAGTTAGACTGTGATATGGTTGTATTTTGTAGGGAGTTGCAGTGGTGTCCATTTAGCTTTTTATGTTTATCCGGATGGAAACAGTTATCAAGCTATTGTTTAACTGCTAAAAATTATGACAGATGGTATATGAGTTTGGTCATGACCTGTAAAAAGTTTTGTTGCGGTTGATTGATTTGTCACATTTATGAGATTTTGATGTAAATGACTGAATATTCCTCAAAGATGAAACTACAAAAGAAAACTTGCTGATTATCTATAGGATAAATAAAGTATATGATATGATAATATCAGCATATTCAGGTTTGGTTTGCGGATTATTTGGAGCGAAGAATGAGTGGGTCAATGTTTGCAAGAATGTTAGGCAAAGATCTCTTTCATGTGAATCATCTGAATGTGTAATGTGTAGCTGTTCTACCTTCCTGTCTCATACTTTTTTTTTCAGGTAATATTTCTTTTTACGTTCTTGATTAAATAGTGAGCTAATTAACGTGAACATGAATATGATATGCCACAAAAAGAACTGAATAAATCAGTAAATGTGTAGCGTTTGTATAATACAATGAAAAACCAATGAAAGTACCATACACCTCTTTAACGTATCGATATATTTTTTTGGAATTTGATACCGGTCACATTTTATGTTTCAAACTTTCAATGTTATTTATAATTACGTTATTTTTGGTACACATTGCATTGGAGTTGCATTTAATGTCGAAGGGGTGATGCAACGTCCCAACCGTAGAAAAGTTGAGAAAGGTCACTGGCTTTATGCTACCGGTACCAGAGGGTGGAAAAGCCACGAGCGGAGCAACCAATTCATGAGAATGAGATACACATTACTAGCCAGGGGCAGGATGCGTCATGACTTTGCTCGAAGTAATTTCAAAATGATAATTTCTACCCATATAATGGTACATGGTCTCAATATATTGCTAGAATTTTCAAATGCTTTTGGCTTTAACTATATATTAGACTTATAGTTAAGATTTTGTACCTATATAAGTCATATTCACCCAAAATTCAGTATGATGGTCGCAAATGAAATCAATGAAACCCCGTCACGCGTGCGCGGGCATTATAAACACATAGTTTTATATTCAAATTTTGACTATTTGTGATTTCGTATGTTCATATTTTATTAGTTCATCGCATGTGTTTTTTATAACATTCATTACCAGAAACAAAACCTTAATATACGTACTATAATCATAACTTAATCCATTTAAAATACAGAAAATACTATAATATAGTATACCAAAAGAAAAAGAAACAGTAATTTCAGAATGTTTGTTTTTAAGGATGGCTTATTAAATTATTTAGCTTACACAGTTATATCTATATGCTAAGAGAAAATATCTTTATTTTAAACTATCAAAATGAGAAATATATATTAATCACTTATTTTGACTATTAATTTAACCATTTGAATATAACCAACTGGGCTAGCTCAGTTAGCCACCAAAGATAACTTTACGGGAGTATCTTTAGAGAGGTCTCAGGTTCAAGTCTCACCATGGATCTTCAGGTGCTGAAATAAATAGAAGCAGGAGTGGGGTTTAAGGCGAAGATTCGAGGCTTGCATACTGCCCAATTGGATGTCACTGTGGGCTCGAATCACTAACTACTAACTTACCATTCAAATAAATAAATAAATAACTATTTGAATATAATCCCAATTAACTTTCAAATCTACTTGCAAATTATACTTAATTAATTAATTCTTATATTTTCTAATTGATATATTAATACTATCACTCATATATTAATTGACACTATTAACTTATCAGTCCCAGTTATTATGTAACTTGTTATGGTCTTTAACTGTTTGTATTTTTATTTTTTATTTTTTATTTTATAATTTATGTTAAACTTGCAATATATTCTTTTATTACAAATTGTATATAATATTTGGTAACCAATATTGTGACAATAGGGGTGTAATCGAGCCGAGTCGAGTCGAGTATTGACATGCTCGAGCTCGGCTCGTTTAAAATCGAGTCGAGTCGAGTATTTTTCGAGTCGATCTCGAGTTGTTCGCGAGTTGTCTCGGCTCGATTACACCCCTATTTATATATATATATATATATATATATATATATATATATATATATACATATATATATATATATATATATATATATATATATTACACACACACAGATGATTCAGTATTCTACATATATCGCAAAATCGAGAGATTTTTAACATTGATTCAAATTTTTTTTACACATTTTGAATTTTAATCACATTAAAATGAGTTTTACGCTTGAAAAACATAAATCAAAGTTAAAAATCTATCGTTTTTTAAAACCTTCTCAATCTTCTCAAAATAAAAACCTTCTCAATCGATCCAGATTCTATATATATATATATATATATATATATATATATATATATATATATATATATATATATATATATATATATATATATATATATATATATAGTGTAACTTTCAAACGAGAACCATTTTATCCGCAAGAACTGAGAGAACCACCAAAAACATACATGCACGCCTTCAATAATTGTATTTTTGCACATATGTTTTCAAAACAACACATATGTTTTAAAAAAAACATAGTTGTTCTAAAGAATTTGATAAGAAATTCGAAATACAAAAATTTTCTTTGAAGGTGTGCATGTATGTTCTTATAAAACGTGCAACGACAATATTGCGGCCATGTGTAAGGTTTTTGTGAAAAAAGAGGATGAGTTCATAATGATATTGAAGAACATAGGTGGATGTTTACGATTATTGATGATTTGCATGTATTTTTATTTTATTTTAAAAGGCGTGCATGTATGTTTTTGGTGGTTCTCTCAGTTCTTGCGGATAAAATGGTTCTCGTTTGAAAGTCCCCCTATATATATATATATATATAGGGTGTAAATGTGTAATCGAGTCGAGTCGAGTAGCTCGCGAGTTGTCTCGGCTCGTTTAAAATCGAGTCGAATCGAGTATTTTTTGAGTCGATCTCGAGTTGTTCGCGAGTTGTCTCGGCTCGTTTACACCCCTAATATTTGGTAACCAATATTGTGACAATATGAGTTTGGTTATAGTGAAAAATGTTTAGGGTAAGTGTAAGAATATAAGATTGTTGTGTGGCATTTAAGTAAATAGAGAAACATTGAACCGCAAGTTCGCAACTATAATTATTCGGCGCAACACTAATAAATGATACATGAGAAACACACGGATCACACTAGATCGATGCAATTGAATTTTGTCAAACACTATATACCGACACCGCTATGCATGGGTAATCGTCTAGTAAATTTATTATGCTTTAATAAGTCTATATAAACACATAACCTCTAAAATAAGTAGGTAGAAATAGATGTAAAACATACATTGTGTTAATGAGTTTGCGAAAACTAAGAAAAGGAGAGTAAAGAAAAAGAAGTCACGTTCTTAAAATATTTTAGAAGTGGGAATAAAAGAAATAGGATGAAAGTGAAAATTTTTTAATGAGCTTTTGCAATTTAAAAGTTGCACCCCAATATTCGGATAAAAACCACAAGAAAAAAAATGTGAGAAATACTAATTTGATACTAATTATCAAATTGTTCGTCTTCTCTCCTCAAATACTTTCTATGTCTTTATGCTTTTGACAGTTCCTATCCACAATTAACATTCGCTAGTCATAATCAAGCTCTCCTGAAGAGTAATCTTCTTTTCAGGGGACCGGGTGTGACAGCGCCCCCACACTTTCGACGTGTCACACCAAGTGATGCCACCGCCCCTCTGCCACCACACCACTGCAGCCGGCCAATTCCAAATTCACCACTTAAGTGGCGTGGAAAACAACAAAAAATAAAATAATAATAACCGTTGATTCCAACGGCTAAATTTTTTAAAATTTCATTTTTTTTTTTTAAATTAAACCCTTTTTTTTTACACTATATATATATATATATATATATATATATATATATATATCTCATACATTTTCATTTTCAAAATACTTTACTTCCAATATCTCAAGACACAAACTATTAACAAAACATTGTCTCAAATGATGGGTTTTTTTTACTTCTCCTCAATATGTCTACCCCACAACAATCATCTTCCTCAAACTCGTCAACCAATTGTTACAAAACTTAATTTCTTCCTCGCGACATCAATCGTTTCCTCCGTATGGTACGCAATATAATATGCCCCAAATGACACCGGAACAAATGTATCAACAACTTTCATATCATCAAAACTAACAACTCAACAACCAATTCCAAAATCTCCAATATCAAAGAAATGCGTCACCACAATTTTTTCAATCACAACAAATGCCACCACAATTCTTTCAACAACAGCATACAACCACAATTCTTTGAATCGCAACAATCACAACAAACACAACCACAATTCAAAGAACCACAACCACTACCACCACCAAAAGAAACCCGTGAACAACGACGTAAAGGAAAACGACTCGTAAAACCTTCAAAAAGAAACAACCACACTCACAGTGGACTTGGACACGGACGTGGACGTCGACCTTGGCGACGTGGTGGCACCGACACCGGTTTTGCAACGTTGGACAAGAGGAAGAAAGGTTGCTATGCGAGATTTGGGTCGAAGTTTCCGAGAATAATGAGATCGGATTCGACCAATTCGAAGAATCGTTTTAGTGGCAAATTATGGACGATTTCAACGAAGCTTCAAAAGGTTATCATCGTACCAAGAATATCATCATGTGGAAGTGCTCTAGGATTAACGGTGATTGCCAAAAGTTCAATGCTATTTACAAACATTTATAACGTAAAAACGGGGAAAATGAGGTTGATCTTTTCGAAAGTGCAAAGCTCAATTTTAGTGACGCGTCACCTACTGGGAGAAAGTTTAATCTAGAAAACTCGTGGCGTGTCTTGAAAAACGCCCCAAATGAGACGCGATGGAACTGTTTGATTCGGCTGATCACACTGAACTATTCGGAGATGATGTGAGACCTCGTCCCCTCAGCAAACCTCGACCCGCAAAAAAACCAAATCAGATATGACTTTGAGCATCGGGGGAAATCACTTAGAGTCTTTACCGGAGTCTTTATCTGCGGAATTTAGACGCAAAATCAAAGCAGTCGAATCCGTATACGAGATGAAGAAGGCGAAAGACCGGGCAATAATGGAGTGTAAAGAATCAGAGTTTCTTATGGTTAAGACCGACGAGTTACTGGAAAGCTAAGTCATGCTCATCAACAAGAAAAAAGAAGCAATAATGACAAAATATAATCAATATTAGTTATTTAAGTTTCATATTTTATTTTATTTTTCTTTTTTTTCTTAAGTTTTTTTTTTAAGTTTCGTATTATGTTATTATTTAAATTAATGAAATTTAGTTTGTTTAAAAAATAGAAAATAAAATAAAATTGTGGGTGAGTGTGGTGTTTAGTTGTTGGAAAACTTGTTATAAGTATATATTAAAAGTGATAGGATACTACGCCGTTTTGACACAGGCTTTTCCCGCCAAAAATTTTGGGCCACCTTTGGCCTGCTTTCCGTCCTATTTTTTCCCACTCTGGTCCATATTATATGAGCAAGAGTGTCGGGTATATATTATTATTATTATTATTATTATTGTTATTATTATTATTATTATTATTATTATTATATATATATATAAGTCCGTTTACAATACGCATATAATAATACAATTTTCACTCTTATCCTTCACCGCCTCTCTCAAAAGTTCCAGAACTCTCACTGACCAGATCATAAAAAAGCTTCTTATCTCTAAAATGGATATGATCGATGATGATGATAATAACAAAGGTATCGATTTTGATTTTTATTCCATAAATCGTTCGGTTTACTTTTCGTGCAAGATGTTCGATTTTTATTTTGATTATTGGCCCCATCCATTGCTCGATACAGCAATTCTTCACATAGTTGTCATCATTATAAATTGTGTAGTGCTGATTCTGGACCATATTTCCTTCCCTTTTTGCGCTTTTCTCAAGTTAACACCCAAAACCATAAAGGTAGAACTATAAATCAGAAATTTTATATAAGCTTTTAAACTTATAGGGTACATGTATTTCTTGATCTTGTTGATTTGTTGATTGACAGATTCATGTGTAGTTGTTTGTTTATTGGCGATTTATTTGTCTTTGTGTTGAGGCTGATTTGTAAATATTTTTTTAGATGTTTTGATTAAGGTTATGTGAGTACCCACTAAATGTTTGTTGTTTGTATGTTTATGGTCTTGCTTTGGAAACTAGATGAGGCTGAAGTGTGTGGCGTTGGTCTTGCCAGCAGCAACAACGACAGCTCCATCTCTCACTTTCTCTTGCCGTCCGTTTTTGCGACAAGTTCATGCCGAGCAGCAAAAGCGAAAGATTTTCTCCTTTTAGTTTTTTGATTTTTGGTATGTCTGTCGTGTACTTATGATTGTTCTTTTCATAAGTATTGTTATGTTTATATGCAATTGTATATCTTTTATTCTCTGTTTTGGCGTAGTTTGCTAATAATACCTTTAAATGCACAATTGTTATAATGCAGGCACATCAACCAAGGCCTTCTATCAAGGTGTTGAAACATGGAAAAAAGAAACAATAATGAAAAAGGTAATGCACGATTTCATTTTGTTTTTTGGTGTATGAATGCTTAGTAATAATTAATAAACATCAATGGATGCCTAGGTATAATAAAGGGAGGCTAGATTCAATCTTTTTCATTTTGAGCATGATTCTATTACTTTTTTTCAGGAAGCTGCTAAGCGCTTGGAGGGCAATGGTATGTTTATTGGGCTCTCCTTTCATTTCAGCCAATCCTTATGTGTCTTATCCTTAATCTCGGTACTAAACTTCAATATTATTAATTTTGTTATATGAATCATAGATGGTGCTGAGGCAGAGTACAAGATGCTTCCTGGAGGTCCCACCAATGGAACCTCAGCGAAACTTGAATGAGCATTGAAATTCAATTAACGATTGTCGTCCGTTGCTCCCAGTGGAGAGTACTGAAAGTGGTTATATTCATGAAAGTTGTGATAGTGGTACTGTTTCTTTTGGTCATGATTTTGATTATTTTGGAATTTATAACCTTACTTTGTTCGACTTATTTAAGTGTTTTATGTTTTTCAGGTGGCTGTAATGAGAATTGCAGATGGTCACTTACAAATTAAGGTTTGGGTTTTAGTTACTTTACCCTTAATGTATGCGGGATTATTTATTTTGTGAAGGAAATAGAGCTCTTAATGTATGCAGGATTATTTATTTTGTCAGGCTGTATTAAGTCGACTCAATAAAGATGCAGAAATATTTGACAATGAGGAACTTCAGTGTCACCAAAAACTTCAGGATCTTTGTAGGTCTACTAGGGAAACTAAGGTATATATGCTTAATATTTCTTTCTGAAGTTTTTTAATTGTTTATTTCTTATGTCCAGAAACCGTGAATCCATGGCCCCTGATGCAAGTTAACACTTAGTGTTCTTTGTTTTAGCATTTTCAAAAGGACATTGTTCGTGGCGTTGAAGGTTTTGTTTCAATCGGCCAAAAAGAAAAGCAAATAGGTGCGTGTTTCGTTAGTTTTCTGTTTTATGCCCAACTCTTATGGCAAAATGCCCAATAATACCATCATGTCGTAGATTTCTTATTAATGTTCAACATGGTTGAGCTTTTTTATACGTTTTGTCAAAATGGAAGATGAATAGTTTGCCTTTATATATGCAGCAAAAAGGTTGGCTGAAGACTGTCATAAATATGGGACTGAGAATGTAAATGCTGATTTCCCCCTTACAAGAGCCGCTGTGGAACTTGGCACTTCTTATACTTCTATCGAAGACAAGAGGGAAACTATGCTTGAGATATTTAACAATCAGGTAGCTACACCTTTATTCATCAAGGATCACTGTGATATCACTTTGACCTTCATAAAGTAAAAAAAATATTGTTTGCATGTGTATAAAATTATCTAATTCCTCAGGTTTCTTATATGTATGCTTATTCCAATTAACCTCATTATTAGTATGTGATGTATCTATAGTTTATATTTGAGCCCACTCTCCTTTTCATGTATAACAAGGCCTATTGGAGACGTATCCACCTCCCATTCTCATTTTCATGTAGCCCACTGCTAAAGATTCATGTAGTGGGAGTAAAAATGTTATTGTTGCTACTGATGTGGGTAATAGACAAACCCAACCTGTTATTCGTGTAATATATTTATCGTATTGATGTCGTTATTTGTGTCGCCAAAAGCTTTATATTTTCTCATTTTTTTTGGGTATGGGTCAATGCACGCAGGTGTAAATTGTAGCTGGTAACCCCGCCAGGCCGCAACGCGGTCGACCGCCGCCATACTTGTTTTAAACTAAAAACCGTAGGACACCACAAAAAGGTGCCACGTGTGCAATCTCCCCAAGACCATAATAGGCATATCGTATTGTTTTTATCATACTGTTTCTAAATTGCATCTTAATTCTACCGTATACTGTATCTTAATTCTATCGTATTTAAATTGCATCTTAATATTGCATCAAACTAATGTTTGCATCGGATCATGATAATTGCATAGTATAATTTCTCTATCTTGCATCGTCAAATGGCATCATTTATTTTCAAGCTAATCATTTTATTTTCAATACTAATAATATGGATCATTTGCATCTTAGCATCTTCATCATCGTCGTCATTTTGTAATTTGGATCATAAGGATTATTTTCATCCATCGATCATCATCGTTATCATTATTCGCATCATCCACCATTAACCCATATTGAAGGCAGCATCGTTATCACCATCATCCTTTCAGTGCCGTAGCTGAGCTAGCGGAAACCTGTGCAAAACTGCTTATATGATAACTAAATATGAAAGTTAAAAAATATATTGTAATGATTTAATTTAAATTTTTATGAATTTTTCATCAATCTCGCACACTTAAAGTTAAGTTTACCAAATATATAGAACAAAATTTCATGTGTTGTGAACACTTTGATGTTGAAAATGAATTTTGAGGGCAACAACTATATAAAAACGTATATATTTTGAGGCCCTTAAAATTTTGAGGCGCTATGCGGTAGCGCACATCGCACACCCTCGTATACGTCACTGCATCCTTTGATTCCATCATGCATCATCGTTATCCATTAATCATCATCACCGGCATCATCGTTATCATCGTCTATTATGCATCATCGTTATTCGTTGAACCGTTCCATCATCCTATTGCGACATCATTGCTATTCGTTAATCATCGTCTATTATGTATCTTCCTTTTCGGCATCATCTATTGTGGCATCGTGGTCGTGAATCGTTAGCATCACTAGAGGCCAACGTCATCATCATCAAAACTTCGTCATCATTACGAAATTTATCATCATCAGTTCATCACGTACCACCAAATTTAAAACGACAGTGAAAACCCAAAAATCAAAAACAAAAACGAAAGAGACCAAAATCAAAATAAAAAATGATAACTCGAGAAAAACCAAATATTTAACGCAGATTAATAATCGATTTGATAATCAGTTTTGATTAGATGATTTGACCCTTTGTTTTGATGGAGGAATCGACTTGAGAGGAAAAATAATATCAAGAGAGAGAAAATATATTCCGTTATTTTTGCATAGATGAGTAACTGACATGTATAAGGTTAAAATTACACAAATAGCCTCCCAGCAGGATTATCTAAGCTTTGAAGCTTCAATCTATTTACGAAATTGCCACAAACATCTAGGGCCTTTGATCAAGCCAAAGGCAATGCATCCAATGGCCAATATGCTATCCTACCTTTTTTATTTTAAAAGAATGTTTTGTTTGAACTCATTTGTGTCGCGCATGATTGAATGTTTTGGAATGTAAGTGTTAAATATGTGAATGATGAAGTGACGCTAAAATGGACACTCACAAAATGCAAGTGTCATATTGGCACATTTGGTTTTTTTTTTTGAAGGTGACTTTCATTTTTTGGTTGGAGTCACAACCTGCCATTTTGGCAGACCCTCATCCACCACATGCCCAGACTATCTTGTCTGAACCGGATCCACGCTGGGCATAGTGGGGACTACAAACGGCATCCGCCCGAAAACCGTACCACCTCCACACGACTTCCTCGCTAGAGTAACGGGGCCGGATGAAAACCGGGGGCGGCTCGGATTTGAATCTGCGCAACATTGGCTTACAGGCTCTCCTCTTCATTGCCTAATACCAACAGAGCTTGTGGTCCACAATTGAGGACTTCCCAGTAGGTCGCCCACCCGGTACTACTCTCACCCGTGGCTCTCTTAACTAACTAAGCTTCAACCACTACTAGACCACAAAGGTGTTGATTATTGGCACACTTGATACTCTTTGGTTTGTACTTTGTAAGAAACAATAAACTTTTTTCATTATTTTCTTTTCAATTCAAGGTAAAAGTTGGATCGAAAAGTGTAGATTTGGCAGGGACACCTCAACCCTGTGTATCATAATGGTACCCATCAACCCTATCCAGCAAAGGTTTGATGCCTGTGAAATACCTCCACCCAATACCCAACTATGCTGCGGAACGGATTCGAACTCGCGTCCTTTCTTGGATCAAGACATCACATGGCTGGGCCCAGGCTTCTAAAGTAGCTGGTTGCCAACTACGCTAGGTAGCTAGTTAAAAAAGTTTCTTAAAGATAAAATTTAGAAAATGAGGTTTTTAGTTAAATCCATTGGAAAATGGAAATCCAGTCTTTAATAATCTATTGGTTGACTTTTCATTCATGTTAAACAAACACAAAGTGCTATTGTATCAATAAGAAAAAGAAAAAAAGAAAAGAAAACACAAAGTGCTATTATTATTATTATTATTATTATTGTTATTATTATTATTATTATTATTATTTATTTTTTTATTTTTTTTTTGCGAGCTGTAGATAATCGGTGGGGGCTACACTATTTTATTCGGTTGCAGTTATTATCTATATATATAATAAACCAAAGTTTTTTTTGAAATTCTCCACGTCAATAAAGTCAACTCATCAAAAAAAGCCGGCTCAACAAATCCACGTCATCACCTAATTCAACCTTTGTCTTCAACTTTTTATTTTACGCTTCAGTTCCACTTTCCCAAAACAAAAACACAAAACACACTGCGATGATCAATTTGATTAACAAATATGATGGAAACCGAAAATTAAGGCAACCGAAATGGCAACCGAATATCAACAAATTGATACTATCCCCTTGAATGGCTACCGAAAATCTTTGCAGTAACTCTATAAGGTATGATTCAAAATCTATATATTTATTATAGCTGTCACACGTCAATGAATACCGAAAATCAAGCTAATTCAGTATCAGTTTTTACAATTCATTTATGATTTGATTCACCATTGATTTGATTGAGGTTTTTTTGGTGGGTAACAAGAATTGATTGATTGAGGGTTTTTTACACCTCAATTTGTTATGGTTTTAATCAGACTAAATACTTAACAACTTAGGGGGCAAGATTAACAATTACCAATAGCTTATATGTCTGTTACTTATGCGGGTAACTAATCATCAGGGTTGTTTGGATTGCTTATTGAAAAATGCTTATAGAGGCTGCTTTGAATCGACAATTGAAGTTGCTTATGTGGGCTGTTTAGCATTCAGGTTGCAAGGGTTCAGAATGCTTTGGCTTTGATATATGGAATTGAATTGCAGGCCTTTGTATCTGTAAGGAAGCAAGAAGGCCAAGGCCTTAAAGGCTATTGGAAGGGTAACTTTGCTTAGGTGCTTACTCCACTTACTTCATATCTTTCGTCATTTGAATATTTCATTACAGATTTCTCATATAAATACTTTTTGCTGCTGGCTCACAAACAATTGCAGGTGGTACGTGTTCTTCCCTATAGCATTGTCGAGCTTTATACTTACGACACCTACAAGGTATGAAAAATATTACTTCAAAGTTACGCAAGTCATATCAGTTATAGTACATACGTGCATAAACCTATTTAACAAGTTTTTTTTTTTTTTTTTTTTTTTTTTTTTTTTTTTTTTTTTTTTTTTTTTTTTTGCGTAACTAATGTTTTGATTTTACCCGTTTGACATGTTATAGAATATCATAACCCGAATTGACCTGTCTAGAAGTAGATGGGCGATATTTATAGATGGAATGATACACGTTAATAAGCAACATAAGTAATCAAACATTATTGAAAATTGATCAGCTTTTTAGTACTTAGGGGTGTTTGGCATTGTGTTCTGAAAATGATTGATTGATTAGTGTGATTTCAATTAATAGATAAGTGAACGGTTTACCATTCCCTTTTATAGCTTTATATAATTCAGATCATGGGTGATTTATATATTGATTGACCGGATCTAAACACACACTTTGTGTTGGAGATACTTTGAGTGTATACTTGATAGCACGCGGAATTTACTACCAAGTACTTAGAAGAATATATGATTACGTTTGGAGATTGATTAAGTAAAACAATAAGAACAACGATATCAACCAAACTTATCACTTCACTATATTGAACGATTACAATAGATCTGAATGATATGTGTATATCGTATTGTGTATGACTTGTATAAAACCCTAATCTAAGGATCTCCTTTTATAATGTAAAGAATCCTTTACACATAAAACATCTAACCATATCATTCTATACAAATAAGATATTTACCATATCTTTTCTATAATTATCTTCACACGGTTTCATCTTGATCTCTTAAGCAGTCTTAACTGTCCTTCCTTCAGCAGTCCAAACTGCTCTTCCATCAGCAGTCTTAACTGTCCTTGTATCAACAGTCTTAACTGTTCTTGTATCAACAACCGTACAAACTGCTTAAGTTTAATTCCCAACAATCCTCCCCTAAACTTATGATTTCGATGCAAATCAATAAGTTTCTTGAATTAAACATCTGATTTCGTTGATGGGGTGGATTCTTTCAAACACTTGACTTGAATCACGAAACACTTTGAGAATTATCTTCATATATCACACTCTTTTAATCAACTCTTCAAACATTACCATAAAGTAATTTAATTCCATCAAGGAATTAATTCCTTATACCAACCCAAAGTTAATTCTGCATATCAACCACGCATTGAATGCCATTAAACCCTCATTAACTCTATAAAACTCGCATATCCACACAAAATTTTCTTCAACACAAATCTTTTAACTTCTTCAATCACAATGTCTTCTTCACCAAACATCATAGAAATTTCATCTGATTCTTCTTCTGATTCCGAAGATTCAGGATGGAACAACTATTTTCCTCCGAACTATTCTTCAACTTCAAAAATTAATCTTTCAAAGAAAAAGACTAAAACATCCTCATCTGAAGAAACTTCCTCCGATGAACTTCCTCCTTATGTTGATGATTCATCCTCCTCTTCGTCTTATCTGATTCTGACGATGATGAACTCCAAAAGCTATCAAACTTACTCACAAAAGAATTTGAGAAAGCAGCATCATCAGTAAAGATTCCTATTCCAAAGAAGAAGCCTGAGAAGAAAAAACTTGAGAAGCAACAATTTCCATCTCCAAGATCAGTAATACTTGCACTTCCCTGCAAACAGGTGTCTGAACTCATGGGTAGCAGAGGAGCCCGCAGCAAAATCATGCCGGATATCACTGGAAAAGAAAAAGGAAAACTTGAGTAGTTGTTGTCTTTTGTGTTGTGTAGAATGTTTTGTTGGTAGTTGGTAGTTTTTGTTGGTTTTTCCTTGTAACCGTATGAAGCTTTGTAATGAATCCACCTTTATAATGAATAAACTTTAAGAACTTCATTATAATTCATCTCTGATTTCTTAATTCCTCCCCTGAATTTCATAATCAGCAATCATCTTTAACAGCAACTAGAACAAACTTTAATTCCTCCCCTGTTTGGAAGAATCCTCACCATCAGATGAATTAGAACATAAGTATCCAAACTCAGCATCCAATAAGACCATTTGTACAAGTTACCATCAATTCAGTTGTTTAGTTTCAAACTGCTCTCAACACTTCCAGATGTATTACCTTCTGAGAGAGGTGTATCACAGAGCATAAACTCAGTAGGAACCAAGTTTTTAACAATCAGTACAAACTGATGAAGCCAGCAGTTCAGACGTTTACACCAGCAGTTCAGACTGTTTAGCAAAAAGTTTTCAGAGATAAAATCAAATTTTGAATTTTAATTTTGTGGATTCGAAAACAGTTTTATTCCACTTATAGTTTTTAGCAAACTATCAGCTATGAACGGATTTGACTTGTCTTTACCAATAGCCGTTTGCTATGGACTAGCCAACTCTTCACACTTAGATTTGGTGAGTTGATAACCAACCAGTTTTTGGTAAACTGTCAACCATAAACGGATTTGAGTAGTCTTTAACAGAAACCATTTGATCTAGACTAGTTGATTCTTATGTTGATTAGACATGGTGAATCAATTACCATTTGTTGTGTGACAAGTATTCACACTTGACAATCCAAACCACCATTCTTTTCAAAACACAATCCAAAGCAAAAAGCTTTTCTTAACCTGAAATGTAAGTCCAAACCAAAGAAAACACAATACATAATATTCTCTTTTAACAGTTATTCCATTTGACTAACAAATTCACAAGCAGTCCTAAAAACATTCAAGCAGTCTCAACTATACAAATAGCACAAATAACAGTACATAATCCAAAAACATTTACACATTAATCTTTTGAAGGATTAAGCATTCCAATACCTGTTACCAAGTACTGAAATCTGCTTACATCAAAACCTTTTGTTAAGAGATCAGCAAAGTTGTTATCAGTATGTATTTTAACAACTTGTATTAACTTCTTTTCAGCACAGTCTCTTATAAAATGATGTCTAATTTCAATATGTTTAGTTTTTGAATGTTGAACTGGATTCTTAATGATACACATTGTACTGTTATTGTCTATATGTATAATTGTGTTTAAGAAATTGTACCCATAATCAAGCATCTGGCTTTGAATCCATAGAACTTGAGCACAACAACTTGCAGCTGCCACATATTCTGCTTCAGTAGTAGATATAGCCACCATAGTCTGCTTCTTACACTGCCAAGAGATTAATCTTCGACCTAAGAATTGACAACCACCTGTTGTAGACTTTCTATCCATGCTAGCACCAGCATAATCAGAATCAGAGAATGCAACAAGATCAAATGCAGACTCTTTAGGATACCACAGCCCCAATTAGGCTGTCCTTTAAGGTATCTGAAGATCCTTTTTACTACTGTGAGATGAGACACCTTAGGATTGACTTGGAATCTTGCACAGGCACACACAGCAAACATAATATCAGGCCTAGATGATGTAAGATACATCAGAGACCCAATCATAGATCTATACATGTGCACATCCACATCTTCACCACTGTGATCCTTTAATAACAAATGTGTCTCCTTGTCAATTGGTGTGCTAGCAACCTTGGCATCTGTGAATTGAAATTTCCTTAAAATTTCACCAACATATTTATCCTGAGAGATAAATATACCATCTGACTTTTGCTGTACTTGAAGACCTAGAAAGAAGGTAAGCTCTCCCATAGAACTCATCTGAAATTGGTCTTTCATCAGTTTTTCAAACTCCTTACACATCTGTTTCTTTGTAGAACCAAAAATGATGTCATCTACATAAACTTGTACTAGTAGAATATCACCCTTGTCCTTCTTAATAAAAAGAGTTTGATCAATTTTCCCTCTATGAAACCCATTCTTCAGAAGATATTTAGCAAGAGTTTCATACCAAGCTCTTGGAGCCTGATGCAATCCATATAGAGCTTTCACCACCTTATAAACCTTGTCAGGATGCTCTGGGTCTATAAAACCTGGAGGTTGTGAAACATAGACCTCTTCATCAATAGTTCCATACAGAAATGCACTTTTCACATCCATTTGATAGACCATAAATCCCATAAATGAAGCATAAGCAAGAAATAATCTTATTGCTTCAATCCTGGCAACTGGAGCAAAAACTTCCTCATAATCTATACCCTCCTCCTGAGTATAGCCTTGAGCAACCAATCTTGCTTTGTTCTTTATAACAATGCCCCTTTCATCCTTCTTGTTCCTGAATACCCACTTTGTACCAATCACTCTCATTCCCTTTGGTAAATCAACCAGAACCCAAACATTTTGAATCTTGAATTGAAGTAGCTCTTCTTGCATAGCTTCAACCCAACTTTCTGATTCTAAAGCCTTTAACACATTCTTGGGTTCAACCTGAGATAGAAAACATACAAACATGCACTCATTCTCATCTTCATGATATTTCTCTTCATAAACCACACTGAGAAAACCATGATGATCTGGGTCTTGAATTTGCCTTCTTGTCTTGACTCCAGATTGTACATCTCCTATGACATTGGTAAGTGGATGATTCCTATGCACAATGGTTTGGGGAGTAGAAGGAACTGCATAGCTAGTAGGCATGTTTTGCAGACCATCTCCAAAGAAATCAAACTCAGCAGTATCAACTGGTGAATGAGGTTGACTTGGTCCAGCAGTCTCAATATTTTGCTCAGCAGTTGGAACTTGAGGTTGAGCAGTGCTAACTCCATTGGAACTGCTCGTTGGAATTTCAGCTTCTTTACCATTCTGACCACTTGTTTCAGCAGCATCTTTCTCTTTGTCTACACCACTTGATGAAGGAATATCATCTTTCTTTGTAGAAGACTCATTCACAGAACTTTCTTCCATGACAGGTATGAAAATGCAATCATCATCTTCCTCTTCTGAACCTGCATCATTGTTAGTATTTGTACCTGTAACAGGCACATAATTCATGGAATCTGAAAGTCTGTCTATATCAAAAATCCAATCAGGACCTATACCTGCAACATTTGGTTTATTCTCCAAAAATTCTATGTGCAGATTTTCTTCTACATGTTTGGTGCTTGTATTGTACACCCTAAAAGCCTTACTGTGCAGAGAATAACCAACAAAGAAACCTTCCTCAGATTTCCCATCAAACTTTCCTAGTTGGTCTTTGGTATTTAGGATAGTAACATGACAACCAAAAGGTCTCATGAAGCTTAAAGCAGGGGTTCTACCTCTAAGAAGCTCATAAGGAGTCTTATTGTGAGGTTGTACAACTAAAACCCTATTCAACACATAACAAGCAGTGCTAACTGCTTCAGCCCAAAACCAAGTTGGTAGCTTAGAGTCAGCTAACATTGTCCTAGCAGCCTCTATAAGAGTCCTATTCTTCCTTTCAGCTACACCATTTTGCTGTGGGGTTCTAGCTACACTAAACTCCCTCTTAATACCTTTTTCTCTGCAAAAGTCATCCATCACTCTATTCTTAAATTCAGTCCCATTGTCACATCTGATTACTTTAACCTTCTTATCAACTAGATTTTCTACTTCAACAATAAGGGTCTTAAGTATTTCACTTGTCTCATCCTTAGTTTTCATAAAGAATACCCAAGAAAACCTACTATAATCATCAGTGACAACAAGGCAGTATCTCTTAAAGTTCAAGCTATTCACAGAGGTAGGACCAAACAAGTCCATATGCAACATATATAAAGCTTGAGAAATAGAGTTCTGGGTCTTTGGCTTACATGAGGCTCTGTGTTGCTTACCCTTAAGACAAGAAACACAAGTTTGGTCATTGAGAAAAGTTTTGTTTGGTAAACCTCTTACTAATCCCTGTTTAGCAATTTTGTTAATGGTTTTAAAATTAACATGACCAAGCCTCCTGTGCCATAACATTGATTCTTCCAATGTGGCTTTTGCAACAAGACAAGTAAGTCCAACCTTAGGAACTAGTTTATTCATCTCAACACTGTATGTATTATCCTTTCTAGGGATTTTAAGCAATACTTGACTTTCATCAGGTAGCTTGAAATCAGGGGAAAGTATAAGACAATCAGTATCAGTAAATAAAACTTTGTTCTGTTTATCACAAATTTGTGATACACTAAAAAGATTGTACTTAAGTTCTGGTACATAATACACATTTTCAAAATCAAGGTTACCAGTTTTAATTACCCCTTTACCAGTAATTCTTCCTCCAACACCACCACCAAAGACAACTGGTCCTTCCATCCAGAGCAATAAAGTCTGAAAGATATGACTTGTTTCCTGTCATGTGCCTTGAACATCCACTGTCTGAAAATCCTCTATCTTCTTTGTCATTAGAGGGATGTTCCTGCACACAAAATAAAGGTGTTAGTTTCTTTTGGGGATCCAAACCATCACTGGTTTGGATCTGCCTTGTGCATCAAGATGAGAAAACTTGTTTAAGGTCTTTGATGCACCATTGGGTTTGGCAAAATGTTTATCCCAATGTGCTGAGGCCTTGACAGCATTGCCCCAATATCCCTTAGCATTTAAGTGCCTAGCAGTCGGATTTGCTGGTCTAGCAGTTGGAACTGCTGACCTAGCAGTTGGAACTGCTTGTTTAACCTTAGGCACCCACTTCTGATTAGCCATTGCTGTTTTCTGATAAAAATGACTTTTAACTGTTTGTGCATGATTTGAAAATTGTTTTGCACTAGAAACAGTTTGCTTGTTATTAAACCACTGATTTTGACTAGCAGTTGAAACTGTTTTGATGCCAGTCTTTAACATAACAGCTTTAGGTGACATCTTATGATTTGCATTAGGGTTTGTCAATCTGGTTGGACCATTTTGAGTTACCCTAGCATTGTTATTCCTGTTCACCCTAGCATTCCCAGTAACCCTCTTTTTCCATGGGTTAGAATCACAATAAGCAGCCATATGATCAAAACTTCCACAAACAAAACATACTTTTCTAATCATAGCAAACCTATCATCCATTTTCTTAGATTTTGAATGATTCCAATTCCTATGACTACTCTCAGAACTTGATGATCTGTTCTTAGTCCTATACATCTCAGCATATCTAACATTTTTCCTAACTGGTTTTATGTTTTCAGTCTTAACCACTTTAGGAGCATGTTTAACTTCTACTTTAACAACATTAGGTTTTTCCTTAACCTCTACTTTCTCATCATCAGATGTCCACTCCTCAATAGTTGGAGCATCTGAGTTCCTATCAGAAGACATCTTTTCCTCAGAAAGAGATTTATCACTAGCACTTACAAAAGCATCTTCTCCCTTAACAAATTTAACAGGATTTTCACTAATCTTAACACCATATCCAGGAAATTCCATATCCTTAAACTCTTCTAAACCTGTATGAGCTAAATCTATTCCTGGTGGAGCAAACATTCCTCTAAAGGGGGTGCAACAGACTTATAACCTAAACCAGATTTAGCTTTGTTAAGTATTTGACTCTCTACAATCTTCTTAACTCCATCTGAAGTATATTCAAGAGTGTCTACACTTAACTGAATGTTATCTTTTTCCTTTTTAAGCTTCTCTAGTTCATATACAAGTCCACTCATTTTATTTTCTTTTATTTCCAATTCCCTTTTTAAAAGACCTATCTCATCAGTAAAGTTTGACTCATTCTGTTTATAAAACACAATTTGTTCTTCCAAAACAGCTAATCCTCTTTTATGATTTGACAGACTAAAACTTATTTGATTATATTCAACTCTAAGATCATCATACTGTTTCTTAATATTTTCATAATCTTTTAAAGCATGACAAGAGATTGAACATTTTTCAGGTTTATATACCTCAGAGTCTGAGAAAGCCATCAAACCCAAATTAGCTGGTTCCTCTTCTTCCTCCATGAAGCTCCAATCAAATCCAGCTCCATCTACAGCTACCATAGCCTTGGAAGAAGGCTCTTCAACATTAACTGTTCTCCTTGACCCTTGTTGATTCTAAAATCCTTGACCCTGGTTGCTTTGTTGTCTTGGACCTCTGCACTCCCTGGCAAAGTGCCCCAACTTGTGACAATTAAAGTATTCAACCTTAGACTTATCATACCCAGCAACATCTCTTCCATTGAAGGTAATCTTATTCCCAGTCCTTTGGTAATACTTCTTAGCCCTGATACTTATCAAAGCCAACTGCCACTTCAAATTTATAGCTTCCAAATCATCTTCAGCAATTTGAAGAAGATCTTCATTAAAGATCTTTGACCCACCAGACTGTTCTGACACAAAAGCATATATGGTCTCATCAGTCAAGCCAGCAGTGCTAGTTTTTACACTAGCAGTGCTAACTGTTGGTATAGCAGTACCAACTGCTTCTTCATCTTCATGTTTAGAACTGTTTGAAGAAGATACAAAAGCCATATTCCCTGAACTGGAACTGGTGCTACCACTCTTCTTGACCTTTTGCTCAACAATCTTGAGATTATTGTAAAGCTCATTCATTGTCATATTCTCCAACTCTGGTTTATTGCTCCAAACAACAACATAAGTGTTCCATTCAGCAGGTAAGCTGTTTAGAAACTTCATGTTGAGGTCTTCTTGAGGTATCACAATCTTCAACACAGTAAGTTGACTGATGATCTTCTGAAGCCTATTAAAGATTTGATCCAAAGTTTCATTGCTTAATGCAGTGAAGTTCTCATAACTTTGCTTGAGTAGGGTTTTCTGTGCCTTCTTGGTAGCTTCATTGCCACCAAATCTTTCCACCACTGCTTCAAAGAGAGTTTTAGCCGACTCATAATGGCTAAAGTTCAGCACTTGATCATTAGGAATTGCCATTAGTAACAAATTCCTAGCCTTCTGATCATTCTTCTTTTTAATTCTCTCCTCGTTTGTAACTGGCTCAGTGTTAAGCTTTGTGACCTTAGAACCATCAGCACGTGTTTCTTTAACAGCAACTGGTTTGAAGGAATCACCATTGATAATAATATCCCATAATGCATAATCTTGCACCATGAAGTATTGCTCTATCCTGAGCCGCCATAAGTCGTATTCATTCTGCTTCAGCATGGGTAGTTTAGCAAGGATTGAGGTCTGAGGAGTCTCCATGTCCATCTTCTTAGATAGCTAGTGAGTAAATACTTCTGTTTCTTCTAAACTCAACGTATCAAAAACCTGGCTCTGATACCACTTGACCGGATCTAAACACACACTTTGTGTTGGAGATACTTTGAGTGTATACTTGATAGCACGCAGAATTTACTACCAAGTACTTAGAAGAATATATGATTACGTTTGGTGATTGATTAAGTAAAACAATAAGAACAACGATATCAACCAAACTTATCACTTCACTATATTGAACGATTACAATAGATCTGAATGATATGTGTATATCGTATTGTGTATGACATGTATAAAACCCTAATCTAAGGATCTCCTTTTATAATGTAAAGAGTCCTTTACACGTAAAACATCTAACCATATCATTCTATACAAATAAGATATTTACCATATCTTTTCTATAATTATCTTCACACGGTTTCATCTTGATCTCTTAAGCAGTCTTAACTGTCCTTCCTTTAGCAGTCCAAACTGCTCTTCCATCAGCAGTCTTAACTGTCCTTGTATCAACAGTCTTAACTGTTCTTGTATCAACAACCGTACAAACTGCTTAAGTTTAATTCCCAACATTGATTTTCTGTTATTTGCGTGCCTTTATTTTTTTCATTAATTTGCAGAAGCGTATGATGCACTTGACCCAGATGGAAACATCACAATCAAGTGGGATATCGTTAGTTGGACCCCTGATGACTACGTCGTAAGTATCAAGTTTTGGAGTTCATAATCACGAATAGTACAAGTGCATTTACGATATTTAATGTCACCATATAGCTATTCATATACTTATTTTGTTTTCTACAGGAAGTCGTAACAATGTATAAATTCCAGCAATACCGCCATGTCTCGACTCCCGGATGGACCTTGAGATTGCTTGTGGGCTAAGAAAGAGGTGAAATGAAGCATGATGGGGACTCAAACCAGTGAGCAAGAAGACAGTTCTAGATATAAGAGTGCACCACAACATTGCTGTAAGAAGACCCAATTGTTGTTGATTTATTACCAGGAACACCACAAGATCCAAGTTCACTGTCACACAAACTGAAATTAGCCCAAGAAGTGGTTGATTAAGATGATAAATGAATTACTGATTACTCAATTAAATTTTGGCTTCTGTTACTATGCGTGCAGCTTGTGTTCTTACTGCACGACTCTGAGGTATATAACTTTTTTTTTCTAAATTTGAATGTTAGTGACTAGGTAAACCGTGTTTCAAATTATACAATGTGGAAGAAATGTGAAAATGTTAAAAAAATCAGGTAAGTTTGTTAGGTTTTGTTGAATTAGTGATTCGTTGAAATCAATATATATATTTTCCAAGGATTACATAGGAAATTATGTAAACCCGAGTCGTTATCCCCAACGAAGGTTTGAATGGAATTCGTGATTCGGTTCGTGATTGCGCGTGATGAATAGTGAAAATAAAGAGAATTTGGGCTTCTACGCTAAAATAAGTGAACATGAATTAAAAACGATTTAAAAGGTAAGGAAAACGATAATCTAAAGTGCTCGCAATTAAAAACGTAAAGAAAAATAAAACACGCGTTTAAACCGGGAAAATCCGAGCCTAAACGTCAAAATGGTGAAATACTAACTCTACGGGTATCAAACTAATTTTCCTAAATTCTAATTAATAAAAGAAAATTTAAAAAAAAAGAATTAAATTTTTCTGATTTTTATTTAATTTAATATGAATTAAAAACTGTTTTAAAAATAAAAATACATAAAAAATATTAAAACTGTTCTAAAAATTCTGAAACTTTTTCTGAAATTACTTTATACAAATACAGTCCTAGGAAAAATAATATTGAGGTGCCAGCTTATTTGGAAAAGCTGAAACAAGCTGAAAATGTGAAATAAGCTAAAGGGAACAAACAAAGGTTAAAGGAATTAAGTGTGGGAACAAAAACAGAAAATACCCAAGGGCATTTCTGGTTTAGTGTGTGTGGTGTGTAGCTTTGGAGGGCAAGAGGTCCCAGGTTCGAACCAGGTTACCTCTTTTTGCTAACTTATTTTTTTTTAATTTTTCTTTTACAAACTTAAAAGGCACTGGAAGATAAGCAATTATTATAACTACAACTATTTTCAAAAACTAAAAATAAGCTCAAAAATAAGCTACAAACAGATCAGTGGCTTAAATAAAAGAAAATCAAGCAAAGGTAATTAAAGCAAAAGGTTAATAAGCTAGAATAAGCTAACTATCAACCGAAATAAGCTAAGTTATGCAAAACTCCATCTATAAGATCCAACTACCTCAGAATAAGCTACAAGGAATAGCAAATAAGCACCAAGTCTAAACTAAAAAGTACTAGAGTATCTGCTGATATGCACAGGGGAGGAACTGGTCACTGAGGCCTTTTTGGACTTATTTTTAAGCACTGAGTTAACAATCAAAACCCACAAAAACTGAAAAATCTGAAAGTTCACATAGCAAATATCAAGCAGGCCAAATTTCAGAGCTTAATAAGTTTGTTCAGAGCTTATAAATAAGCTGCTAAAGGAGGCTCAGTCAACACACTTAACCTATGATGGTTCAGGGTTAAGTTCAGTTGATCAGTCAACTTGTAGGCTTATTTTTAAGCTCAAATAGGTGATGCGCGTGATGTGTCGTTGCGGTTTAGCAGTTTTAATGCCTACTCAAGTTTTAAATTTATATTTAGCCGACTTATCAATAACACACACACTTAACGAGCAGTGTACCCGGTCAGTATGAATATAATGGTAAGTAGAGTGTCGATCACTAAGAGTGGAACGTATTATCTAGTTATTCTAATCAGTATTTTAATATCCTAACGCAAGGGGGTTTCAGCCTGAGAGACTGGCACGATTTGTTTGCAATTAAATAATAAAATAAACCAATAGGCACGAATCAGCAAGTAGCACACACGTACACAGATAGATACTTGAGACAATAAGAGGGCTGTCCTTATGATTAAGTAGATTGTCACTTGTTTTATTGATAGCCTTATATGAAGTGTATGTAGTTAACCCTTTCTCGTTGGTCCTAATCTTATCGGCGAGTAAACCCTTAATGATTACTTATGTCTAAAAGTTATTCCTAAGTGATCAATTTAGTAATAACCGTGGGAGCCACATTATGTCCCGTAGTCAAATGCCCGCAAGCCACTAATAAACACAGAGGTTATCAATGCACTAATAAGTAGTAACCAAAGACATCAACATATAAACTTTAATTGATGGGAAAGCAAGTATTAAAGGGAGTGCAATCTTTCGTTGTCACATTACACAAGCCACCAATCCTGATGAATTAAAGTTTGCTAACACAATAAAACAAAACTACTTAATGAATTAAACACATGCAGCACCTTCTTACAGCTCTTGTATCTTTGATTTGGGTGTGTCTTGTGCTGCCTCCTTGACTGAATTCGTCCTAGGGTTTTTCCTGTTCGGTCTTCGAAACTCTGATAATGCACACGAAATTCGTCTGGTCTTGGGGTATTTATAGTTTCTGTCTGAGGGAAGATGCGGCGCATCTAAGGAGTAGATGCGGCGCATGTACTTAACTTCGTGTGGGGTCCAAGATTATAATATTCAGGAATATTCGTACACCGCCAGAAGATGCGGCGTAACTCCATGATTAGATGCGGCGCATGTCCTCTTGTATCTTGGATCGTATCTGGTGATATCTTGATAGAGATGCGGCGCATGTCATGAGTGAGATGCGGCGCATCTGGAGCAGATTAGTCTTGATCTTCTTCATTTCAGTAGACTCTTAACTTTATGCATGTTTTGCTCCATAATCAGTCCAAAATCGCTAAGTTTCACCAAATGCTTGTTTTTACCTGAGAATTACAAAAGTAAACGATTAAGTATCAATCCTCATACATAATATAGTAAAACAAGTCAAATAAATAGGATAAATGATAGTAATAAAATGTACTTATTTGAGTTCATCAAATATCCCCCCACTTGAACTTTACTTGTCCCCAAGTAAACCTTAGAATTTCTTTTATGAAAATGTATCCTAAAAGATGTTAGGATTTATTTTTATATTTAAGCATGTATTCGTTTAATTCATAATCACACAACTAAACACTTTAACGAATTAGAAGTATAATAAAATAATTTGATAAAAGCAAATCTAATCGTTTAACTGTCCAGTCGCGACGAATATTCTATCATAAGCTTGGCAAGTATACACATCTCCACCACTAAAGCTAAGGAATAACAAGTCTAAAGCGGTAAAAAGGGTTTTTAGGCTTAAGGGTTAATTATTCTTGATCACTATCGATCTCAAATTCCAGAAAAGGCGACAAAATCACAAATACATGATCGAATCCACGAACACGATACTTGCAATTGCTCAAATCCTTAACTCGAATAGGCTAAAGATAGGTCCAAACTTCACCAATAATAATATATCAAAAAGGGCGACAAAATCATAAATACATAGCCGAATCCACGACTACGATACTTAAGATTGCTCAAATCCCTAATCTCAATAAATCAAAGGTTTGGTTGGATAAAGAATAATGAAGGGCATGGATAACATTTGGGATATAAATTGGTGTAAAAATAAAAATAAACAAAACAAATAAATTAAAATCCTAAGTGTGGTTAATCACTATCCCAACCATCCCATGAATAAGACTCATATCATCGAATAACTCACGCTTTAACACTTGAAACACACGCTTTAAGGTAGACACGAATTATACTCAACAAGATCTTAATCAAAGAATAAACCTTAATTGGCGTTCCCATAACTGCCAATTCCCATTCAATCTATAGATATAGTACAACAAATAGTGGCCATATGAACCACTTACATAACTTTACATAAGTTGGTTAAAACAAACTTCCAACTTTTCTTTCTTTCTTTTTCTTTTCTTATTTTTTTGATTTTTTTTTTTTTTTTTTTTTTTCAAACATAAACATAGATGTGTAAAATTTCACCACATCACTATAACTTTCTTTCCGGATAATTTTTTTCATACTTTTCATACTTTCAGAAATAACGGTAATAGCGAAAGTAGTAAACACACGAAAAATAAACTCAAAGATATACAATATTTACTTTCACTCCAATTGCATTGTGCAATTTCCCGACCTAACCAAAGATAATGAATTACGCACGCGAACACAGGTAATGTAAGGAAACACACTTTGCCTATAGCAATTAACCAAACCACGGATTCTAATCTACAGGGTAGGCTAAGGTGTAAGGGTGTAACGAAACATTTTAAACATAGGTGTAAGAAACGAAAGGAATGGCTCTGAAGGTTTTTCTAGGGGTATCTTACTCTAAAAATGAGAGTAACAAAAGGGTTTATACGGGGGTTAACTAACCAGTGTAGTTAGCTAATAACACATAACATATAAAGGCTATTTGGGTGTAATCCTAGAATTTTACCAATTTAGACAAGTCATTCCAATTATATAAAATAATACTCATTATGGTGGTCTCGAATAGTATACAAGCCAAGTTCTAAAGTTTACAAGTCACCGGCACACTCATAGATTTGTGAATTTTGGAAAATCACAATTTTTGAAAATAACGTCATGTGTGCAGCTATGCAACTTAGATCTTAAACAAAAACATGCAAAATTTTTTTTTTTTAAGTTTGATATATTAAGCACATTTTAAGCATAATTTTTGAAAAAGTTTTAGGACAAGTAAGTGTTAAGTGTTCTAATTCTCCAATCCCCCCACTTAAGTTAAACAACGTCCTCGTTGTTTGTATAAAAGGTTAAAAACTGGAAAATAAAAGAATTAGAACAGAAAAACTCCCCTGAGATTTGCTCAGTATGATCCTCCATTTGTATAAGAGCAAAAATCATCTTTCTTGTGGATTAGAACGTTAAAGCTTCATACTTGATGTATCCACAGGAAATCCAGGAAACTATAATACCACCAATACTTTAAAACACACCTAAGATAAGAAAGGTTCAAACTTGCATAATACATTAGTAGTTAAATAAAAATAAAACATAAAAATTAAAACTGAAAATCATCAGGTCAGTCGATGCGCCGTATCTTATGGAAGAAGATACGCCGTATCGAGCCTGGAATAAATACGGATCAGAATAAAGATGCGCCGCATCCTTAACCAGGGATGCGCCGCATTGAAAATAAACTGATAAATAGTTTTAAAGTCGAAAATAAAAATGCAGAAAAATAAAATAAGATATGACCATTGCAGGAGATGCGTCGCATCTCAGAATTGAGATGCGCCGTATCCTCATGCGGGCCTGACTGACTCGACACAGAAAACAGAATAATAAAAGATAAATCCGGGTTGTCTCCCGGTAAGCATTTGTCTTTATTCCAGAGTCTTCAAGTTAGACTCACGTTCAGCTCATTAATATCGATCATTGAAGGAGTCGGAAACATCGCGCTCCCTCATCGCCAATTCAGTAATATTGAACACTCCTTGCTCGTCCTTAATTTCCACGCCGTTCTTCTTCAATATCTGTATGAACAAAGTCCTGTCCCTTTCGGGCAGAGATGACAAAATGATAGACGGGAAATTCGTATTATCATATAGGCATAAATAAGCAAGGTGGGGTGGTAGTTCAATAAACACATCATTGTTCAAATTCGTTTTCTCAACTACTCTCCTACGTTTATTAATTACCACACAATCATACCACTCATCATCAGAATCATTAACAACATCGCGTCTAAGTTCGGTAGGTACATTAAGGTCAATGAATTCCTCAAAGTTCTCATGATTAGGACTAGTTGAGTTGTTTTGAATCAATGTTTCTCCCATAAGTCTAGCTTCAAGATCGAGGTCCATACGCTCTCTTAATCCTAGCACATAAACACCTCTAATTATGCTTTTAACCGGATCTTGGCACTTATAGACTAGTTTATTATTCCCTACCCTTAATGAAAATTTTCTTTTAAACACATCAATCTTAGCATGGGCAGTAGACAAGAAAGGTCTTCCGAGGATTAAAGGAATCTTAACATCCTCGGGCATGTCTAGTATAACAAAGTCTACGGGAAAAATAAACTGCTCAATCTTAACTAGTACATTATTAGCAATCCCTTCAGGTCGTTTTACCGTTTTATCAGCGAATTCAATAAGTAACTTAGTTGGTGCTAATCTTCCTAGTCCTAGGGCAGCGAATGTCTTAAGAGGCATAACACTAACACTAGCTCCTAAGTCAGCTAACACATTATTGAAAGATATATTATTAATAGAACAAGGTAGAGTAAAACTTCCTGGGTCTCTTTCTTTATGAGGCAAGGCATTTGAGTCGGTTGCAGGGCTCTCTTCTTTCATTGTTGCCTTGATCTCCTCTTCAATCTTTGTCTTTTCTTTTAGTAGTCTCCTTAAGCTGATTGAAGAATTAAAGAAAAATTCGGGTCTTGCACCATCATTACCATTCATCGATCTTCTAGGTATATTAGGAGTGACTTCTTCAGTGGTGCTTATGTCCTTGACATGATCTCTTGGGTTGGTTTCAGTTGAGCTCGGTAAACTTCCATATCCCCTTTCTTGAAGAACCTTGCTCATTTGACCAATTTGTTGTTCCAATGCTTTGATCGAAGCTCCTTGATTTCTTGTAGTAGTGTCCGTTGAAGCTCGGATTTCTTTGATCATAGCAGTATTCTCTTCATGTCTTTTAGCAGCATCGGCCATAATTTGCTTTAAAGTATCGTCTAAAGTCTGCCTCCTTTCTTGATAAGCGGGATTGAAGTTGTTCCTTTGATATAATCCCGGTGTAGCTTCCCTAAATCGTCCTGAAGGTCGGAATGGTTGTCCAAATTGGGTGTAATATGCTTCTTCAAATGTCTCACTTTCATTCTTGTTTGGGCAATCTTTAGTGTAGTGAGGTCCTTCACACTTCTCACATCCAACTTGGGCAGCATAAGCTCTTTCATCACGCTTCTTCATTTCTCTACTAATTTTATCCAATTGAGCTTGAATAGCAGCAATCCCGTCAAAATTAGTGCTGCTCTTAGATCTAGTAGAGGTCCCATCGTGCCATTTTTTAGAATGATCGGCAGCTTCTTGGATTTCTTTCCTAGCATTAGTTGCACTCATCTGAGGTACGGCTCCCTTAGCATCCAAAATCTGTCTTGTAGGCACGTCCAATCCTTGATAAAACAATATTATCTCCTGCATAGGGGTTAGATAGTGTTGAGGACATTTTATCAATAAATCTTTAAACCGTTCCCAAGCTTGATAAAGGGTTTCATCAGGCTCTTGCTTGAAACTATTGATAGCCTCCATCTTTTTAGCAGTCTTAGCAGGTGGACAATATCTCTTCAGGAATTTGCTCTTCAAATCTCCCCATGTAGTGATTGAACTAGCAGGTTCATTCCTTAGCCACTTGTTAGCAGCTCCTTTTAGCGAGATTGGAAAGATTCTTAGCATGATCTGATCATCAGTGACTCCTTCTGAAGTAAACAAATCTTTAATCTCCAGGACCTTTTCAACATGCTCATTAGCATCCTCATGTTCCGTCCCACTGAAAGCATTCTCTCTTAGTTCTTTGAGAAACTGACCCTTCAACTCAAATTTTGACTTATCATCAAACTTTGGTCTAGCAACTCCTGAAGTGTAATCAGCACGGGTGCTGTTCATGTATTCCTCCATAGTCGTGTTTTCGCCCATTGTTTCAGTTTCAACTTCCTCTTTTTCTTCAGAAAAGTAATCAAGCTCGAGTGAACTTGAAAGATCAAAGCTTCTTGTGTTGAAAAGCCTTTTAAGCGAATGTAGGGCTCGTTCAGGATCTTCGAAAGGTTGAATCAAGTTCTTCGTAGAACTCCTGGTCATGCACTTCCTGAAATCAACACAAAAATATCAGTAGGGTATGCCCGAGAAAGTAATATATCAGATAATTAATAACGAAAACGGAATACGAAAAATTAAAGTTACTGATATCTGCAGACGATGCGCCGTATCCAAAGAGTTGGATACGCCGTATCTTAATACGTTAAAATTTAATCAGACTTTATTCAGAAAATAGATACGCCGCTTAGAATTTTGAATGCGCCGTATCGAATTAAATAATCAAAAACCAACTTATCTAATTAAAATTAAATGCGTCGTATTAACGAAAGTTAATGCGCCGTATTTTCGTTACGTTTAAAAATAAATATCGATTTTTGATTCAGTAAAATGCGCCGTATCGACAAAGATCGATACGCCGTATCTGTTTAATAATTCGCAAACTGTTTTTAATTAAAATAATAGATACGCCGTATCTGCTAAAGCAGATGCGTCGTATTACTTTATCGCTTAGAAAAAATTTCTTATTAAAAACAGATACGCCGTATCTTGGGGAAAAGATGCGTCGTATCGAATTAATTAAACGCGTTGTATTTTTAAAAAAAATTAAACGCAATACGCCGTATCTGAGAGATCAGATGCGCCGTATCGTTTGATTTAGCACAGTACAACGATAGCAGAACAGAAAATATACGAAAAATAAAAACAAATAAAACACACGAAAATAAAAACAAATAAAGCAAACAAATAACACAAAACAAATAACACACAGTACAACAAATATGCAAAATAATACAATGATGCAATTAATCTAATAAAAAGAAAAACCTAATTAAAATACTAATCAAATTAACAGATAATAACAATTCACTCCCCGGCAGCGGCGCCAAAAAACTTGATGCGCGTGATGTGTCGTTGCGGTTTAGCAGTTTTAATGCCTACTCAAGTTTTAAATTTATATTTAGCCGACTTATCAATAACACACACACTTAACGAGCAGTGTACCCGGTCAGTATGAATATAATGGTAAGTAGAGTGTCGATCACTAAGAGTGGAACGTATTATCTAGTTATTCTAATCAGTATTTTAATATCCTAACGCAAGGGGGTTTCAGCCTGAGAGACTGGCACGATTTGTTTGCAATTAAATAATAAAATAAACCAATAGGCACGAATCAGCAAGTAGCACACACGTACACAGATAGATACTTGAGACAATAAGAGGGCTGTCCTTATGATTAAGTAGATTGTCACTTGTTTTATTGATAGCCTTATATGAAGTGTATGTAGTTAACCCTTTCTCGTTGGTCCTAATCTTATCGGCGAGTAAACCCTTAATGATTACTTATGTCTAAAAGTTATTCCTAAGTGATCAATTTAGTAATAACCGTGGGAGCCACATTATGTCCCGCAGTCAAATGCCCGCAAGCCACTAATAAACACAGAGGTTATCAATGCACTAATAAGTAGTAACCAAAGACATCAACATATAAACTTTAATTGATGGGAAAGCAAGTATTAAAGGGAGTGCAATCTTTCGTTGTCACATTACACAAGCCACCAATCCTGATGAATTAAAGTTTGCTAACACAATAAAACAAAACTACTTAATGAATTAAACACATGCAGCACCTTCTTACAGCTCTTGTATCTTTGATTTAGGTGTGTCTTGTGCTGCCTCCTTGACTGAATTCGTCCTAGGGTTTTTCCTGTTCGGTCTTCGAAACTCTGATAATGCACACGAAATTCGTCTGGTCTTGGGGTATTTATAGTTTCTGTCTGAGGGAAGATGCGGCGCATCTAAGGAGTAGATGCGGCGCATGTACTTAACTTCGCGTGGGGTCCAAGATTATAATATTCAGGAATATTCGTACACCGCCAGAAGATGCGGCGTAACTCCATGATTAGATGCGGCGCATGTCCTCTTGTATCTTGGATCGTATCTGGTGATATCTTGATAGAGATGCGGCGCATGTCATGAGTGAGATGCGGCGCATCTGGAGCAGATTAGTCTTGATCTTCTTCATTTCAGTAGACTCTTAACTTTATGCATGTTTTGCTCCATAATCAGTCCAAAATCGCTAAGTTTCACCAAATGCTTGTTTTTACCTGAGAATTACAAAAGTAAACGATTAAGTATCAATCCTCATACATAATATAGTAAAACAAGTCAAATAAATAGGATAAATGATAGTAATAAAATGTACTTATTTGAGTTCATCAATAGGCTAAGGAAGGGACTGAACTTATGAATAAGCAGAGTTCAACAAGCAACATACCCAAAATTCACAAGATAAGCTCTAAATTCTAACCTGGAAAAGCTATGCAGCCTGCTGAAAGTGGTTCTGTGCAGACATTGCACTGGTTATATACCCACAGCTTCACAAGTCCAAAGGTGATGAAACAAACTAACAACAATTCATTTAAAACTCAGATTGAACATAAAAATAGCAAAGATAAGGGCTTATCTCTGATCTACCAAAAATAAGCCAAGAAAAGAACTAACAAACTGAAAACTAGATATGTCAACTCAAAACATGCAATTATGCTCAAAACAGCTCAAAACCCTATCTCTACAGCTAAAATGACTTAATAAAACCTAATCAAAGATGGATCAACTGCAAATGAACAGTGGAGATCCAAGTTGACCCGTTTTGACCCATAAGTCAAACAGTCCTTTATGAGGGCTGTTTGGAGTTTTACACTAGAATAGGCAAATTAAGCTAGGATTCTGACTTACTACTAATTTACTAACTACAAAGGACTTAATTGAACTTCTTTCTAAGTGGAATAAGCAGTCAAATAAGCTGAGAGCTTATTGACTGTTTTGGAGCTTTATGAGCTAATAAGAGTAAAAACTAACTTAAATAAAAATCATATATCTAAAAAGCCTGAAATAACAATCAATATGTAAATGAAATGTAGAAAACGCAAATAAGCTCTAAAATAAGCAATTGAACAGTAAAATTTGACTTTGTTTGACTTTTTGGAAAATTGAAATTTAAACTGAATTGAATAAAAGGGAATTCACAATAAGCTTAATTAAGCTTATAAAAGCTGAATATGAAAGACCAGTGAGCTTTAAAGATTAAAAAGCAATAAATTCAAATTACTTAATTTATCATAAAATTCAAATCACAACTGAATTAATACAAACTTTTGAAACTGAAATTTGAAATAACAATGATACGAAATTAAGCAATGCTTATCTAAATTTTGACTTAAACAACTAAATTATACTAACTCTATTTTAAGCTAAAAAATCCTAATATTAAAATCTACTACTCTCTTCTGTGTACTGAGGAGTGCTTTTATATCACTCCAAAGACTTCTCTCATCAATTCCGAGCTCATCCTCACCCTTTAATTGGCTTCCAATCAATCCTAGCCCTCCAATGTATTTTGGCGGGAAATTGGATTAGTGGATATCCAAGCTGGAATGGAACCATGTGAACAAGTACTAGCTAAGTGAGAGGGGGGGGGGGGGAAGGCGTGTAGCAGTGAAAAAGGCATGGGGGACCAGGGGGGACATGATTGTCTTGTACTCTTTTCTGGGGAATGGGAAAAGTGAGCGGGAAAGAGATGGGTACGGAGGGTTGACTATTTCTTTGACCTTGGTATTTATCTAAAAACGGGATAAGGGTTTTGGTTATTGGATCGGGCTTTTTGTGTTTGTGTGTTGGGCTGGTGATAGGATTAAATGGATTGGGTTTATTATTTATTTTGGGTTTAGTTAAAAGGGTTTATTGATTTAGGGAAAATGGGATAAGGTTAGTTTAGGATTAGGATAGGAATTTAGTTAAAGTTTAGGGACCACTTTTGCCAAATTCTGAAAAGTTACACCAAGGGCCAATTCTGCCATTTTGATTTTCTTTGAAGGTTGACTTTTGACACTTGAGCAATTTCTCGGTCCAAACTCGTAAATTTCTTCCCCGGCCTCGGCTTTTCACGATTTTCCAATCTTGTGCTCGGTTTTGTCCGTTTTTGCCCTGTTTTCGATCCTTTTGTACCTGAAACTCATAAAACACAAACCAAGAATATTTGCAACAATATTTGATATATTTGGGTGTTTTTGGTCATTTTTGTGTCTTTTATGGGTATAAAATGATGAGTATTTACACACTCATCAATTAGCTACTTATCATTTACTTGGTAGAATATGTTGATTTGTTAACCCAACCCTGGTTCACTTGTAATAAAATGATAACACCCCAACCTCCCCTTTTGAGATTGTTTGACTTTGAGGGGACAACTTTCGTCTTTTATTCGAAAAAAATGGAAAGTTGAAAATTCACGATATAAATAAGAGTAAATTCATCTCTTATGTATGCAAAATAGAAAGAATGAAGCAATGCGACATGCTGAATCATTGTGTTATCATTGTGTATCCACTATATATGTATTTTTGTTGTACATGATCATAGGTGACACTTCAAAAACATTTAGACATAAAGAAATGAATTCAAGATGTGGTTTATCTATAACGGGTCAAAATGGGTCTCATAAGAGAGGGGAAGATTGCTATATAGAAAATAGGCAAATGGTTCAAAAGTGTTAACAGTTACATAGGTGATAGAGTAATGAGAGTAGAACTTGGTACTTTGTATTTTTCGAATTAATCACGGTACACGTACTTTGTTATGATGAGCGTCTACATTGGCCACATTTGGGCTTGCTGTGTACATTGGCCACATGTTATTTTGCAACATTTTTTTCAAAACACAATTTGCTGTGTACATTGGCCACATGTTATACAGGGTAGAGAAAGGTAACTTTTATATTTTATAGTTTTTGACGTGATATTTTGTTTATGTTCATTATCTTTGTCATTAAATTTTGATATTCCATTAAAAGGTCTTTGGGATTTCTTATCTAAAATGATTGTCTGCTGATTACGTTCTAATGCAAATTACCTAACAACTTTGTAGCTATAAAAAGTTGTGTTGTTACATTCAAGGCCAGGAGCACTACAGTTTGGTGGCTATAAAACATCGGGTAAGAAACGTAAGCTACTTGCTGCATTTGGAAAAAAAGTTTTTTTTTTTTTTTTTTTTTTTTTTTTTTTTTTTTTTACAACTGTGATAATTAATGTAGTGTAATTGTTTTGGTACCTTTCCTCTTGGAAGAACACTTTCGGTACTTAACAACAACAAAATTATCAGGATTGATGGTTGCTCGACAAGGTCCTGTAGTTATGGCTGCTAACCACATATGTGAGCGACATTAACCGCCATGAGTTAAAATGGTTTATTCTTCTTTGTTATTTTTACCTATCTTATATGTACTTAAGTTTAACATTATCCAGTTTTGGAGATTCTTGCTTTATTCTTCTTTGTTATTTATCCAATGTTCTTTTTACTTTTCATTTTTATTAAGGAATTGAACAATATTGTTTGAGAGTTAATATTAGTTAGTTTTTTTGGCTTTTTACCTTTTAAGGTTATAATTTCTAACTGTTATAAGCTACCCGTGATTTATCACGGGTTTATAGGCTAGTTTGATAAAAAAAAAAAGAGTTAGTTACAATGGTCACTTTGGTAGTTTGGTTTGCCAGATTTTTCAAATTTGGTCACTATACTTTTTTTTTTTTTTTTTACTATGGTTTGTGCTTGTTGCGGATCCAGTCTATCTTCGTTAATATTGTTAACTTTTGGTGTTAAATGCATCTCTAGGCAACTGAAATAACCAAAAACCCCTTTCATCTTCTTCTTTAATTTAATGTTCTATATTTTTATTAACGTTGGTCAACACAAAAATCCTATCCACAAGCATAAAAATAATACATACCAAAACTCAAATTTCTATGGTTTGAGAACAATTATACTCAACTCTAGTTGATCACGTATAGTACCCCCGGA